>JARQOC010000003.1:560672524-561207052 GCA_033576535.1 Allobates femoralis
GGTCCACCCTCGGCTTATACACGAGTCAATAGATTTTCCCAGGTTTTGGGGGCAAAAGTAGGGGGGTCGGCTTATACACGGGTCGGCTTATACACGAGTATATACGGTATTTATATTTTTTGTTTTGTTTTTGTATATGTAATCCAGATGGTACATCTTTGTCATGGAATTATAGAATGTTAGAGTTGGAAGGGATCTCCAGAGTAATGGTGTCCAACCCAAAGATCAATGTAGGATTCATTAAACTATCTCAGACAGGTCAAACTTAATATTACCAAATCCTTTAACCATTCTTCATAGGACATAGTTTACAGACCATTCACCACCCTGGTCGCTCTTCTCTCAACTTGCTCCAGTTTTTCATGTATTTTTTAAAATATGGCACCCAGAACTGTAGACAGTATTTTAGATCAGACCGAAGAGGAGTAGAGAATGATAATGACTTCACGTGAGCTAGACTGTATCCTTCCTTTAGTACATTCCAGAATTGGGTTGTTTTTTTTTTGCTGCTGCATCACACAGTTGACTCATGTTCACTCTGTGATCTATTAGTTTACCCAGTTCTTTTTCACATGTGCTGTTACTTAGTTTTATTCCTACCATTCTGAAGATGTTATTTTAATTTTTCTTGCCCTGATATAGAATTTTTTTATTTCTCCCTGTTAAACACCATTCTATTAGTCACTGATGATTGTTCCAGCTTATCTAGAGCTCTCTAAATCCTTTCTTCGCTAGTGTTAGGGGTACATCACACACAGCGATATTGCTAGCGATATCACTGAAATCAGCGACCTTGCCAGCGATATCGCTTTGTGTGACATGTAGCAGTGATCAGGCCCCTGCTGTGAAGTATCTGATCACTGAACATCCTTCAGGACCATTTTTTGGTCCTTGGCCTCCCACTGTGCAGCACGCATCGCTGCTTGTGACAGCGAGAGACTATCGACCAGCGACCCCACAGGCTGGTAACCATGGTAAACAGCAAGTAGCATGCTGCCTAGATACCAGGTGTTTATCATGGTTACAGGCTGCGCTAAGCGGGAGGACGCTGGTAACCATGGTTATCAGCGTCCTCCAGCTTACCCAGCGATGTGGAGGTGGTTCCCTGGAATCTGGTCGCTGAGGAGATCTGTCTGTTTGACAGCTCCCCAGCGACCACACAGCAATGTTCCAGCGATCCTGGTCGTTGTCGGGATCGCTGCAACATCGCTGTGTGTAACAGCACCTTTAGCTATCCATCCTAAACTTTGCATCATGTGCAAATTGAATTAGTTTACCTACAGTTCTCTTATCTACATCATTTATAAAAATGTTGAACAACACAGGGCCCAGGACAGAGCCTTGTGATACCCACTAGGAACACTCTTCCAACTGAATGTGCAGCTATTTATGACCACTCTTTGGTTCTGATCACTAAGCTAGTTATGTTTCCACAGTTGCCTTATCCATTCCATACTTGGTCATTTTTTCAATAAGGCTGGTATGAGACACTTTAATCAAATGCTTAGCTTAAGTTGAGATACACAGACTGGACCATTTATATGGATGTACCTAAATAAAATGGGAATGGTTGGTGATATCAATTTCATGTTTGTGGCACATTAGTATATGGGAGGGGGAAACTTTTCCAGATGGGTGGTGACCATGGCGGCCATTTTGAAGTCAGTCATTTTGGATCCAACTTTATTTTTTTCAATGGGAAGAATTTCATAAGAAAAACAATGTTGTGCTTGGTTTTAACATAACTTTATTCTTTCATGAGTTATTTACAAGTTTATGATCATTTATAAAATGTGTTCAAAGTGCTGCCCATTGTGTTGGATTGTCAATGCAACCCTCTTCTCCCACTCTTGACACACTGATAGCATTTCTACTGCGATGTTGCTAGCACAGGCTTCCAGTATCCGTTGTTTCAGATCCTGCACATCTCATATCTTCACAGCATAGACAATTGCCTTCAGATGAGTGATGAGGCATACGTTTTTGTGAATGGTGAAGTTAACAAACAAAACCACCGCTATTAGTCTGACACTAACCCTCAGTGAATAGATCCCTCCAAGACTATTGGAACACAAAAATTGATGGTGTGGTGTGGTATATGGGGGTACAAAGATAGTGAGGCCATTCTTCATCAATGGAAACCTCAATGCCACTGGATATATGAAATTGCTACAAGATTCAGATATTCATTGGCTTTGAGGTTCCCATTTCCATTTATAAGTGGTCATAAACTTGTAAATAACTTATGAAAGAATAAAATTACGTTAAAACCAAGCACACCATTGTTTTTTTATGAAATTCTAAATAAGTTTGATGTGTCACATGACCCTCATTGAAAAAAATAAAGTTGGATCCAAAATGGACACAATGGTCACCACCCATCTGGAAAAGTTTTACCCCTCAAATATACTAATGTGCCAAACAGGAAGATGATATCACCAACCATTTCCAATGTTATATAGGTGCATCCACATAAATGGTCCACCCTGTACTATATATACCACATTTCCCTGATCCACGCAGTCAGTTCTTTTTTCTTTTAGAGATCATCACTGAATGTGCTTATCAGGGCTGCCACTAGGAATTTCAGGGCCCCTCAATGGCAAAATTTTGGGACCCCCCCTGAGACTCTGCCCAGTCTCCAACCAGGCTCCGCCTCCACCCAAACACACACAACTGGGTTCTATACGCAATAGAGAATACACAATGGAGACGGCTGCGGGCCATATGAACAATGGAGACAGCTGCCGGCGATATACGCAATGGAGATGGCTACAGGCTGTATACACAAAGGAGACGGCTGCAGGCCATATACACAAAGGAGATGGCTGTGGGACGTAGACACAATGGAGACGGCTGCAAGCCATATACACAATGGAGACTGCCCGCCGTATGCATATTAGAGACTGCCAGTCGTATAGACATTGGAGACTACCGACTGTATACACATAGACTGCCGGCGGTATGCACATTAAATACTGCTGGCTCTTTATCCTGTATTTACAGCATTATACTGTATTTACAGCATTATACTGTATATACAGGTCCACGCTCTATACATTCAGTATATACAAAGACACTTTAATACAGAATGTATTGTGGACCTGTATATGTATTGTGGACAGTATAGTGCTGTGTAGAGACAGCCACACACAAAGCCACAGACACTCAGCCACAGACACACAGCCACAGACACACAGCCACAGACACACAGCCACAGACACACAGCCACACACACTACTCACCACTAGTAGGGGGTCTATCCTTCAGAATCTGCCGGCACCCTCAATGTATTAAGTGACTTTCAGGACCCACAGAAGAGGTGAGGGGGTGAGGCCAAGGGAGAATGACTGGAGAGGGGGCAAGGCCCAGAGGAGATTAGGGACCGCCCCCTCACTTCTCCTCCGGGCCCCCTCTCCTGTCAATCTCCTCGGGCCCTTGACAGCTGTCAGAGCAGTCAGACCCTGGCAGCGGCCCTGGTGCTGATGAAGAATTTCATTCAGTAAAATTCTCCCATCCTACTTTGACATTTTTTTCCTTTAGAACATTCAGCCACTGGACCTTCCCTACCCTCTTTCTAAATCCATTAAAATCTGCCTTTCTGAAGTCGAACCTCAAAGTCTGAGACCTCACAGATAGGGATGAGCGAACCGGACTTTAAAGTTCGGTGATCATACTGCAAACAGACTTTACAAATTTTCAGTGTTCAGGTTCGGTTGCAAACCACTGGAATGAGCACCACTCTGCTTGGGTACATTGGGTGCTCAGCCCAGTGCGAGCTGATTGCAGTGTTTCAATGACTTACTGGGGAACTGGGGTAAAATCAGCGTTATTGGAAGTAGTGAGTACAAAAAAAAAATGAAAATTACAAAACCCTCCCCGGAAGTGCTTTATTTACGGGTGGGTGTATCTGGATGGAGACGTGAAGACGGCCTGCGCTCTCACTTCCTCAGTTTCTGGCCTAGGTCTTCAATGTCTCTTTTTGTTCCTTCGTGTTATAGTAGGTGTGACTAGTCATCTATAGCATTGAAGGGTCTTGATATCCTATCAGATGCATCTTTGATTTGAGCAACTGGAAGACATCTTCTGAAGCGATTTGTGTGATATGGTATCTTACACCATAATCTTGCGACTGTGCTGTTAGTACAAAGGGGCAAAGGCCACATGCACACATTGAGTATTTCGTGAGTTTTTTTTACCTCAGTATGTGTAAACCCAAACCAGGAGTGGGTGATACATACAGAAGTGAGGCTGATGTTTCCATTATACTTTTCCTCTGATTGTCACAGTCCTGGTTTTGGCTACAAATTCTGAGGTAAAAAACTCACCAAATACTCTTCGTGTGCATGTGGCCTTAGAAAGCAAATAAAGTAGAAGGACATCCATATTATAATCAACTGGGTCTGTAAGGGAACAAGTGGATACAGTATCAGCTCATTTAAAAAAGAAATGTTTAGCATGGAAGTTAAACAGGTTTTCTGCTAAAATAGGGGTGGGGAACCTTTTCTCTGCATTTGGAAATTTAGAATATAATTCGGGGGCCGTATAAAGTTATTAACTTAAAAAACATTACTAAACTTACATATATGAGCAACAAAGATTAAACTGATAAAATAGTCTTTATTATAACAATACAACGAAACAAAGAATAACAAATGAGGTGACCCCATGTGATTAAAGGTGTACAAAATGCTACTCCACGAATTTTAAAAATTATACATAAATACCCCCAAGTTAAACACATCAATTGTTTGTTTGTTTTTCAAAATCATGCAATGTGTAGGTAAGGACAGGTATGTAAATACACTATGAATGATTCTGAGGACAAAACGATAAAGAAAATTAACTTAAAGGGAATCTTTCACCTGTAAAAACACTATTAACCTACAGATATAGGGTTAATCTGCAGGTTAATAGCGTGTAAAACCTGCCCTGCATCTGCTGATTGAACCCCGCTTGTGGGAAAGAAATTGAATCCTCCAGGCAACAATTTGGTTTCCGGCACAGGGGCAGCGCTGGAGCAAGTTTAGTTACTCTCTTTGAATGGAGAGTGGGGGAGGTAACCACATCCCCAGGATTCTGACTGACAGTTGCTCAGAATTAGAATGAGCTGTCAATCAATTTGGGGGTCGGTTATAGCCGCTGCTCTAGATTTAGAGCCGTCACTGAACTTGTGCAGCCCCCATGATTGTAACAGGAATGCTGCCACCAGGATTAAAGTTCATTTCCTTCCGGCAGCAGGGTTTAATATGCAGGTGCCGGACAGGTTTCAGACGCTATTAGCATGCAGATAAACCCCATATCTGGGCCCTGAGGTAGACGACACATGGGTACACAGAGCCTGAGGTAGACGACACATGGGTACACAGAGCCTGAGGTATACAGCACATGGGTACACAGAGTAGGAGGTATACAGCACATGGGTACACGGAGCCTGAGGTACACGGTACATGGGTACACGGAGCCTGAGGTACATGGCACATGGGTAAACGAGGCCAGAGGTATAAAGCACATGGGTACACAGAGCCTGAGGTATATGGCACATGGGTACACAGAGCCTGAGGTGTATGGCACATGGGTACACAGAGCCTGAGGTGTATGGCACATGGGTACACAGAGCCTGAGGCATACAGTACATGGGAACACTGAGCTGGAAGCATATGGCACACGGGTACATGGGGCTAGAGGAATACAGCACATGGCTACAAAGGGCCAGAGGCATACGACACATAGGTACACTGGGCCTGAAGCATATGGCACATGGATACACAGAGCCTGAGGCATATGACACATGAGTACACGAAGTCTCAGGTGTACATGGAGCCTGAGGTACACGGGTACACGGGGCCTGAGGCGTACGACACACGGGTACACGGGGCCTGAGGCGTACGACACACGGGTACACGGGGCCTGAGGCGTACGACACACGGGTACACGGGGCCTGAGGCGTACGACACACGGGTACACGGGGCCTGAGGCGTACGACACACGGGTACACGGGGCCTGAGGCATACGACACACGGGTACACGGGGCCTGAGGGGTACGCACACGGGTACACGGGGCCTGAGGTGTACTACACATGGGGTCGGAGGCATACGACACACAGGGCCAGAGGCATAGGACACACGGGTACACAGGGCCAGAGGCGTATGACATACGGGTACACAGGGCCAGAGGCGAATGACACAAGGGTACACGGGGCCAGAGGGTTACGACACAAGGGTACACGGGGCCAGAGGCGTATGACACACGGGTACAGAGGCGTACAACACACGGGTACAGAGGCGTATGACACACGGGTACAGAGGTGTACAACACAAAGAGTACACATGGCCAGAGGCGTACGACACACGGGTACACGGGGCTAGAGGCTTACGACACAAGGGTACACGGGTACAGAGGCTTACGACACAAGGGTACACGGGCCAGAGGCGTACGACACATGGGCACAGAGGTCTATTACACACGGGTACAGAGGTGTACGACACCAAGGGTACACGTGGTCAGAGGCGTACAACACACGGGTACACGGGGCCAGAGGCGTACGATACACGGGTACACTGGGCCAGAGGCGTACGACACACGGGTACACTGGGTCAGAGGCGTACGACACATGGGTACACAGGGCCAGAGGCGTACGACACAGGGGTACACGGGGCCAGAGGCGTATGACACACGGGTACATGGGGCCAGAGGCGTACGACACACGGGTACATGGGGTCCAGAGGCGTATGACACATGGGTACACAGGGGCCAGAGGCGTACGACACATGGGTACACAGGGACCAGAGCCATACGACACACGGGTACACAGGGGCCAGAGGCGTACGACACATGGGTACAATGGGGCCAGAGGCGTACGACACACGGGTACACGGGGGTCAGAGGCGTACGACACACAGGGGCCAGAAGCATACGACACACGGGTACACGGGCGCCAGAGGCATACGACACAAAGGGTACACGGGGTCAGATGCGCATGACACATGGGTACACGGGGCCAGAGCAAAAAGGAGATGCATCCAGCAACACATCCAAAGGAAGGTAGATAAAAATTAATATGGACATATATGACTTTAACATGGCTTAACATGATTTTTATTTCCCTCCCTTGGCTGTGCTGCTGGATGCAGCTCCTTTTTACTGCTGACACTCCTCACCCCTGCACGGCCTGGAGATCATCAAGTAGCACAGAACAGATGCTCTTTATTTATTTATTTTGATATCTGTATGTTTACTGACCTCCTGGAGGTGGAAGGAATTGTGAACTTAAGATGCCCGCACGAGCTGATTGCAATCGTCAGATGCTTCAGCAGGGAGCTGGAGCAGGAGAGCGCAGCAGCTCCTCCATTACAGAACTTCTCACACGCTGGCAATGTTGCACGTCGGACACAATTCTGGCGCGTACCTCTGAGGATTTAAAGAGCCCGCGTCTCAAAATGAGCAAAGTGGCCGCGGGCCAGATCAGGTAACATGGCGGCCCGCGACCGGACGTTCCCCACCCCTGAGGCTATAGTTTTATGTGTCAAAGGATGAAGCCAGCTTAGAGAAACAAAAAAAAAAAAAACACACACCCTGAAACGTCAACAATTTACCTGGGAAGGGCATGATTGCTTTTCTAGTTTTTGACCACCATTAACCCCACTGCTGAGACCACCGATTGGTTGCAGGGTCAGGTGACTGATGGTCGCAACACTATCACTTCTGATCTGGCAGAGATAGAGATGCTGGGGTGAAACGTGGGATCTGGTGGACATTCAAAAATTTTTCCAGATTAAATTGTTTTTATTTACAATATCTGGAGCACTGCAAAAGTTACAGTACTCTACAGTCATGATTGCAAAGTCCATGTTAATATAGTGGTCATGTTATTCATCCCTGTTAAAAACCCTTTTGAAGAACAGCTACAGTGCATTGTGAAAGCATTTCGCCCCCTTGAACTTTTCAACCTTTTGCCACATTTCAGGTTTTTAAACAAAGTTATAAAATTCTAATTTTTTTGTGAAGAATCAACAACAAGTAGCACATAATTGTGAAGTGGAACAAAATTTATTGGAGATTTTAAACTTTTTTAATAAATAAAAAACTGAAAAGTGGGGCGTGCTATATTATTCGGCCCCTTTACTTTCAGTGCAGGAAACTCACTCCAGAGGTTAAGTGAGGATCTCTGAATGATCCAATGTTGTCGTAAATGACTGGTAATGATAAATAGAATCCACCTGTGTGGAATCAAGTCTCCGTATAAATGCACCTGCTCTGTGATAGTCTCAGGGTTCTGTTTCAAGTGCAGAGAGCATCATGAAAACCAAGGAACACACCAGGCAGGTCCGAGATAATGTTGTGGCTGAAGTCAAAAGCCGTATTCCCAAGTTTTAAACATCTCAAGGAGCACTGTGCAAGCGATCATATTGAAATGGAAGGAGTATCAGACCACAGCAAATGTACTAAGACCCAGCCGTCCCTCTAAATTTTCATCTCAAACAAGGAGAAGACTGATCAGAGATGCAGCCAAAAGGCCCATTATCACTCTGGATGAACTGCAGAGATCTACAGCTGAGGTGGGAGAGTCTGTCCATAGGACAACAATCAGTCATACACTGCACAAATCTGGCCTTTATGGAAGAGTGGCAAGAAGAAAGCAATTTCTCAAAGATATGCATAAAAAGTCTTGTTTGAAGTTTGCCACACGCCACCTAGGAGACACACCAAACATGTGGAATAAGGTGCTCTGGTCAGATGAAACCAAAAGTGAACTTTTTGGCCACAATGCAAAACGATATGTTTGACGTAAAAGCAACACAGCTCATCACCCTCAAAACACCATCCCCACTGTCAAACATGGTGGTGGCAGCATCATGGTTTGGGCCTGCTTTTCTTCAGCAGGGACAGGGAATATGGTTAAAATTGATGGGAAGATGGACGGAGCCAAATACAGGACCATTCTGGAAGAAAACTTATTGGAGTCTGCAAAAGACCTGAGACAGGGACGGAGATTTATCTTCCAACAAGACAGTGATCCCAAACATAAAGCAAAATCTACAATGGAATGGTTCAAAAATAAATGTATCCAGGTGTTAGAACGACCAAGTCAAAGTCCAGACCTGAATCCAATCGAGAATCTGTGGAAAGAGCTGAAAACTGCTGTTCACAAACGCTCTCCATCCAACCTCGCTGAGCTCCAGCTGTTTTGCAAGGAAGAATGGGCAAGAATTTCAGTCTCTCGATGTGCAAAACTGATAGAGACATACCCCAAGCGACTTGCAACTATAATCACAGCAAAAGGTGGCACTACAAAGTATTAACTCAAGGGGCTGAATAATATTGCGCACCCCACTTTTCAGTTTGTTAAAAAAGTTTAAAATATGCAATAAATTTTGTTCCACTTCACGATTGTGTCCCACTTGTTGTTGATTCTTCACAAAAAAATTAGAATTTATATCTTTATGTTTGAAGCCTGAAATGTGGCAAAAGGTTAAAAAGTTCAAGAGAGCCAAATACTTTCACAAGGCGCTGTACTTTTTATTTAATACATAAGGGTAGGCAGGTCAGAGGAGCTGGTGATAATATCCAGGGACTTCAAATTTGTCATAAATATCTGTGATGTACATTGGATTCTTTTCATATGACCTAATTCCATAAAAGAACAATGCAAAGCAGGGTAATCGGGAGTATAGAAACTAGTCAGTACAATAACAAAAGTGTATAAACTGATTTAATTATATTTTATAATTTTTTAATGAAATGAATCTACAGAAGACGCACATGTCATGAGGTGCGCTCCAGGAGGACATGTGCTGTGCAGACTTGGCATAAAAACCAAATATCTAGTTAGCAGTAGCAATTTGTGCCTGTATGAGAATAGTGCCAAGATGGAGCCAGTGCCAAGAAGTTATTAGAACCGGAATTTTCTTACTCCAACATCAAGTGCATGTGTTAAAACTCACATCTGAAGTACAACTTATACATTTCTATTTCTGAAGAACCACAAGAGCCATAAGAATTTTTTTTTTTTTATTATTATTATTATTATTTCACCACCGAAGTGGTATTACTAATGTCAGCTCTATTTGAAGTAAAATACTTACCATCAGCCAACAGCTAATGCTCTTTCCAGCGCTGTTCCAGTCCCACTCCACCATCTTGTGCCTGCAGCTACTTACTCACTCGAAGTCAAAACGGTCATTAGCTCTCAATTTAAGTCTATGAAAGAGCTTTATTCTGGTTCTCAAAGACTTAAATTGAGAAGTCACTTCTAGTCCGCCCAGCAAACACTGGCGGTCACGATTTGAAGAAGATGACTGGAGCTGTGCCAAGAACAGAAGAAAATGGTGACCGGTAAGCAGATTATTATAGGTAAAGAACACTTACTAGTGATTCCATGAGATGACATCTAAAGAAATGAAGAAAAGAAAAAAAAGAGTGGACTTTAAAAAAATAAATAATAATTATTGCCTAACCATAAGATAGGTAATAATTTGCCATTGGTTGGACTCTTCACCGATCAGCAACTGTTGCGTTAGCTTCGACAACCCTGCAGTGAAGTCACAGTCGCTGGGGCTCTTTAGGTATTTAAGGTATCATCCCTTTAAGGAAGGTGCCTGGGCAACTCGGTATATTGTTTAGAGTTACTAGTTGTCAAGTCCAGTTCCTGTTGTCTGTACCCGGTTTCTGTCCTTGTTATCCCATATCTATGCATACTAATTACTCCTGTATCCTAGTGCCAGCCATACCTCCCAAATCAGCTGTACCAGTTGTGCCTGCCATACCTGCTGCATCCGCTGCACCTGTCTGCACCAGCCATCTAGTCCATACTTGATTGTTCTTGCTTATACCTGTGCCTGCATCCTCGACCCCTGGGACCAGCTGTCTTAGTGTTTTGTGTCTCTGGAGTGGCACCTGGTGACTACCTTCTAGCACAAGCCTATCCTCACCATTAAAGGCTCTAGTGAAGACATGTTAGTAACTTAGTCAAGGCCCTCCAGGTCAAGCCTGGGTACTCCAGTCCAGTGGTTCCACTCCCCCACGTTCTCACCAACAAATGTTACAGCAGCCCCAGAGATACAAAAAAATGGGACTCTGCAATGCTAAGAATGAGGCTCTGCTGCCTAGTTTTGAATAAAGCAGAGTTAGGTTGCTTTCACACTGCAGTTTTTTCCTGATCAGGATTCATTAGGTTTTGTGAGCCAAAACCAGGAGTGTCTTCAAAACCTAGAACAGGTGTCAATCTTTCAATTATAGTTTTTCCCTGCAAGTTTCACTCCTGGTTTTGGCTCACAAAACCTGATGAATCCTGATCAGGAAAAAACTGCAGCGTGAAAGCAGCCTTAGACATGCTCCAATCATTACAAAAACTAATGAGCCATGCACACAGTGAATGCGTCTGTAGCACAGTGTTTACACCATCAAAAGACTGAATCACAAAAAACAGTCAAACGTGTAAAAATACTTTGCTGTTAATAAACACAGTAAAAAGCAAGTGCTGCTGAAAAAGTAAAAAAAAAAAAAACAGGCTATTTATTTAGTTGCAAAAAAATGTATACTAAGCTGCTCTACCACTTCAAGGTAACCCGTATCAGAGCAGTCCCTATCTGATGTATTTAAAACCTGACTGTGTATTGGTACCTAAAATGAGCAGGATCCAGACAGGTCCATTGTCTGACTTGGACTGACTGCAGAAGATGGCTTTTTATGTACAGGGCTCAAAGGGGAGGGGTGGGAGACTCCCCAATCTTGCATAAACAAGAAACAATTTAGACAAAAACTAATGAGCCATGCACACAGTGAATGCGTCTGTAGGACAGTGTTCACACCACCAAAAGACAATCACAATTAACAGTCAAACAAGCGTGTAAAAATACTCTGTTGTGTATGGCTCATTAGTTTTTGTCTAAATTGTTTCTTGTTTATGCAAGATTGAGGAGTCTCCCACCCCTCCCCTTTGAGCCCTGCACATAAAAAGCCGTCTTCTGCAGTCAGTCTAAGTCAGACATTGGACCTGTCTGGATCCTGCTCATTTTAGGTACCAATACACATGGTCAGGTTTTAAATATATCAGATAGGGACTGCTCTGATACAGGTTACCTTGAAGTGGTAGAACGGCTTAGTATATATTTTTTGCAAAAAAAATTATCAATGAAATACAATGTTTTTACTTTTTCACCAGCACTTGCTTTTTACTGTGTTTTTTTTTACAATAGAGTATTTTTACACGTTTGTTTGAGATTCAAGCTCCAATCATTGTCTATGGCAGGGATCTCCAACTCCAGGCTGCGAGGGCCACAAACAGGTTGGGTTTTCAGGATTCCCTCAGAATTGCACAGGTGATAATTGAATCACATGCACTGGTGATTATTCCAATACTAAGGAAATCCTGAAAACATGACATGTTTGTGGCACTTGAGGCCTGAAGTTGGAGATCTCTGGTGTATGGTATTGCCAGACAAAATTGGAAAAAGCATTGAGCTATATTGGACAGCCCCATAGATAATAAAAGGTGAGGAGAATGAGCACAGTCACATTCATTCCTTTAAAGGGAACCTGTCACCCCCACCCCAACGGCCTATGAAGGTAAAAGAACCACCTTCAGCAGCACTAAGACTGCATTCTATGAAGGTGGTTCTTACGTGTAATGTCCCCAGGGACACTGAAATAATGAGTTTTATAAATTTGGCTCCATACCTCTACTTGGACCGGTGGGTGTGTGCTTTACTGAGCTCTCAACCGCCTGCATGCTGCTACTCATCCCCCTCTGGGCTCCGGGCGCCACTTCCTCTGTGCTCCTTACGTCCCAGACACCTGCGCTGTGAAATCATGTCTAAGGCATGCGCAGTGTGCACTGCCCGACAACTAAGATCACATGATCTCCTCACATTGTGCCTGAGTATAATGGAGGCCCAAGGTCCCGGCCCCGCAGTGTGTTATGATGTTTCACCTGTGTGACATCACTTCTCCCCTGCACTTTTGGGGGAGAAGTGAGCCCGTAAAGAAATGCGGTATGTGAATGCACCACGTTTTTTTTAAAGGCACTTTTTTGCGCGGGTGCAAAACACGCCTGGGCAAAAAGCGCAAAAAATGCACATAGTATGAACGTAGCCTTGATAGTATCCACCAAGTCTATGCATACAGCTATTAATGCAGATTTATGTGTCTCATGGTAACAGACTACAAATAATCTTTTTCTGTAGTCTCAGATCATGTTGGGTTTAGGCAAATTCACCATGGACTTTAATAAGAGTCTTGAGCAGAAAAGAAGAGACTGGTGATTTCTACCACTGATGTGCCAGTAGATCGGCTCTTGGATCCAAACAAAAACTAACCCCATGAATGTTAAAACTTGCAGTACGTTCACCATTACATTTGCATTTTATTTTTTCTTCGGTATCATGAATGTGTGAACAAGACCTAGCTTTGTCTTTATTTGTAATGCGTTTATTCCCTTTGCCCCTTCATCTTGCTAACCTAAATGCTGTACAACAGGGGTCCCAATCCTGTGGCTCTTGACAAATGTATGGGTCGCAAGCAGATGACGAGTGGCTTGCGGATGTCTGCCAGCTAGGTAAATAAGCACCAGATCTAACAACAGCTAGACTTACAGAAAGTGAAATTTGTGAGCAGTCCTGGACAAAAGAGAAGATCTGAATGCACACATACTGGCCATGGTACAGAAGGACACAGCCAGTCAGAGAAGGAACCTAAAGCTGGATGCCAAAGTAGGGTAAGAATGCTTGCTGCAAGAATACCAAAGTTGGGTAATGCGTGAACCCTCTGAATGATAGTATATTTCCTTGGTATGATTTTTATGGGGAAGCTTTGGTCGTCATTATGCTTGTGATGAATGGTGGCTCTGGTGTCACTACTGTGGGGGTAGGGGTGATGCAAGAGCATGCCAAAAATGGCATGAGGAAAAAAAAGCTGCATGCTGCGATTGGCAGCGTATATCAGACACCGCACATCCATTCAAGTCAGTGGGTGCCTGCAAGACATCAGCATGCACTCGGTGTCACGGCAGCATCTGGCTCTGTTCACACTTCCTACTCTTACACTCCACACTGAGGTTTCTCTCATACTTCTGAGTTCCACAGGCTGGCTTGGGCATTGACCAACTGTGTTCCAAATAGTGATCGGGCTAGCAGGACTTAATCTCTGGTTACCTCTTGGATCACATGTTCTGGAAGACCAATCACAGTTGCTCCCTGCCTTTTTAAGATGGTGGGATCTGGAGTTTAAATCTTCCGCTTTGCTCCAGCATACCGGTCCTTATCTTGGTGTTCCAGTAATCTGGTATCGGTAGCTGCTTGTTTGGTTTGGGGTTTGGTTAATACTTTCTTGTTGTATTATTAACTCCAGCTTGTTCATGTTTTCTCCCTTATTACTTATTGTATTCTCCTTGTGTGTGAATGCTGAGCTTGTGTTTTGGGTTTCTCCTGTATGTCTTTGTCAGTGGGTTCCTTCACCCCCCAGCTCTGTGGGGAGGGGGAGTGGGAACCAGCTCAGGGCTTTACAGCAGCAGGGACAGGGTGAAGACTCAGGTCTCTCCACCATCACGAGTACCCCTGAGTTAGAGATAATTCAGCGCTCCCTAGCTTGAGGGTCAGATCAGGCGCCCCTGTTTCCCTTTTCCCCACAGTCCCCGTGACACTCGGGTGATATCTGAATGCAGCCCAATATATGCCGACACAAACAATAGAGAAGATGGAGAAATTAAGCTCTTCATCTTCTCCTCACCTGTGCTCAAAATCTCATATGCGAGAGAATCAGATGACCGTGAAATGACACTCGGAGCAGATTTTGAGCCATCATTTGCATAATGCATTCTAATATCTCACTTAAGAGAACATACGCCAGTGTGAGCAAAGCCTCAAGGTTAGCAAGGATGGGGACCTTTGCTGTACAGATGGGGTAAATTAATGCTAACAAAGAACTTTACTTGTGTAGTAGGGCAACTATTACAGAAAAGCCAAATTGCAACCATGATATATGTACAACCCTTTTTAAGTTCTTTAACTCTATTTATTTGATCAGTTTTGTATTTATTCATTTTTTATATGAATTTATTTTAAATACAACTATTAGCCCGATTTTCATCTAGACAGACTTTCGAGGGCCAAAGTCATAATGTGCGATGATCTGCCATGTATAATACAAATACTGACATTTCTGGAAAAGCAAAGCAACAACCTAAATAGCAATCCATACAGCTCTCACATTGGTCGACTGTGTTTTTCTACTATCCTGAATGATTTCGTCTTCCGAAAAGAATCCGATAACCTATTTGGGAGACGATATTCCGGCTAAGTTCTTGCTTGTCCAGCTTTCACTGAAGCATAAGTAAAAGGACGAGCGAGGATCTACATCTAGGGATCGGATAAAAAAAACAAAAACACTGCACTTAATGAAAAAAAATCATCAATCAACGTTCTAGTTATAATAATAGGTGTCCCTAGGGCTTATTATGATAATTATTAGGCCAACAGAAACGTTGGGATAAAAATATCATTTTGAGAACTTATTCAGCCATCACCATATTTAGGGATTGATGTGTGCAAAGTCAATATTACTGAATATGGTCTTGTAGTCAGAATTTCCATGATTGCTCCAAGTTACACAGTCTGAAAGCTAATGGCAAATTTGTACTGTTCAGAATATGACACCAAGATTGTCAAACATAGGATATAATAGACGCATTGGCTTCGGACACTGCTGGTAATCTCTGTTATAAAACCAAAGACTGACACCTGAAATGTAAACGCTAACGCCGCTGCACACACTCCAGATATGACATTCATCACAAACAAGTGTCTGGCACCCAGGTTATGTTTCCAGCGGGCATCCACCAGAAAGAAACCATGTCAAAATGAAGGGACAATACATTTCAGAGTAAAAAGGAAATTATTTTGATGAACTGAAAATTTGGAATTGCCCTCATCAGGTGTCCAGTCCGCTCCTTCGTGTCAGTCTTCACATCTGCACCCGCTATCCTTGGCCCAAGCATAGGGTACTTACTGATAAACACAAGAGCCCAGGATGCCAGGCAAGGAAGACTGCCGTAGTCCAGTTGCCACAGAGGACCAGACTAAACACCAGGCCAGGACAGTGCAAATCTTTATGCTGAATGCAGGAAAATATGTGTTATTGTTGAAAGAAACTAAATTATAATTCTTTTTCTGGGGTACCAAAACAAGTATGTAAGCAAGGTAATCAGAATAAGGACACATTAAAATTATATTGGCACCCCTTCATTTTTTTTTTCATAGACTGTACAATAGGTTCAGAAATAAATGGAAACGTATGAAAGTTATATCCTCAAATCTTTTAATTAGTGGTCCAAAGAAATACAAGAATAAAACATTGTCAACTTACATGTTGCAATTTCATAGAAAAAACAGATTAAACAGCATGTGCGCCAATAATGTCACCCCTAAGTAATACTTGGTTGCACACCCTTTGGCATTGATGACTGCCTCCAAACATTTCTTGTAGCCATCTATAAGCTTCTGGCACTTCTCAGCTTGTATTTTCTCCCACTCTTCCTTTGCAGTTTGTTCAAGCTCATGAATGTTTGCAGGGTTCTTTTTCCCAATGGCAGATATCAGCTCACCCCAAAGATTTCAATGGGATTGACATCAGAACTCATTGCTGGCCCCATTAAAACAGTCCAATTTTTCTTTTTTAAACTTTCCTGTACAAATTTGGTTATTGTCTTGCTGAAGGACCCATGATCTTTGACTCAAACCAAGTTTTCATATAGTGGGTAGGACATTTCGCTTTAAAATCTCTTGATAATTCTCTGATTGTAAGATTCCTGGATACGGTTAAGGGCACAGCAAAGCAACCCCACAGCATTATAGATCCTCCACCATGCTTAAATGTTGGTAGGGAGTTCTATACCTTATAAGCTTCATTGCGCCATCTGTAAACAAACTGTTTCTATGCATTGCCAGAAAGGTCTATTTTTGTTTCATCTATCCTCAGAACATTTTCCCAGTAGGATTGTGGTTTGTCAAGGTACTCTTTGGCAAATATCAGTCGTTCCTTTTTATGTCTTTTCTTCAGCAAATCATTTCTTCCTTGGCCTTTTCCCATAACACTCTGCTTGGTTTAGTCTGCATATGGCACTTGTTGAAACCATGACCCCAGACTGTTCCAGGATGGCCTTCAGGTCTTTGGTTGTTTGACGTGTTTTTCTCAAAGACATATCTTGTCAATTTTCTTATTTTCCCCACGTCCAGGAAGGTTCTTGATGGTTCCATGCTTGGCAAACTTCTTAATAACAATGTGCAATGTTGAAACTGGGATACTAAAGTCTGTGGAGATGGCCTTACACCCTTGCACATCTTGTGTTTGCTAATTATAGCAGTTCTGATGTACTCAGACAGCTCCTTTGTCTTCACCATTGTGACAAAGGAAGAGGGTTTAACATGTGGCTTTCTAAAACATGAAGTCATCATTCGTTTGCTAATTCATGTTACATGAGTACCGACAATTTATCAAAGATGATCTCATTTGTGATTTACCACAGGCGAGTCAAAATGAGTTTTGATAATAATTTAATGTAAAGGAAGCCAATACCAGTGTCACAGCAAGCTTTAGGTTTTTCTATTTTTCTTTCCCATTGATTTTTGTTTTAAACACTTATCATTTTCTCTTTTGTATTTAACACGAGTGCGTATACAAATAAAGTATTTTCACTTGATTCATTTTTATCAAGAGATATTCCACATTATGTATTTTAACTTCATGGATGCCAAAAACGATGAGCAGGACTGTAAGGGCACTTGGCCTTGTCATGCAGGTACGAGTATTTTACTTGTGAGCCTATATGCCAATGAGATTTTCAGCATTTTGTTCCCCTCTTTCCGAATATTGTAATCACCTCTGTTCAAACAATGGAACAGCAATATCTAGACATAGGAGCATTTTTTAAGGGGTTCTGATAAAATTCTGCAGTCGCTCTATGCGAGTAAAGACTTCTGAATCCTGACAGCACTGTACGCCTTCTGGATTCTTCAGAATTGCCAGCAGTCTTACTTCCATACTTCTGGCCACATTCTGACTAGGTGTGCTTGACCTCGCATCATTTAATGAGGCCAAGCAAGTCTACGACGAATGTTGCTAGAAGAATGCAAAACCTATATCTACAGTCATGTTAGCCTGCACTCGCCACACACTCCACACTGTGTGGATTCTAGAGTCTGCGGTCACATTGATTTAATGGAGACTTATCAAAAGTAATCAGGGATTTCAATAGTAAAGTTGTTAGAGTTTGCATTAAACATTAAATTTACTGTTGGGACAACTGTTTTAGGGCGCGTTCACACATTGCGTATTTGCTGCGTATTTTTAAGTGAGTGCTCTTGCAGTTTTTGTAGCCAAAACCACAAGTGGCTGATTAAAACCAGCAGTGGGTGATTAAATACAGAAGTGGATCACTTGTTTCTATAAAGGTACTGTCACGCGGGGATACATCGCCGGCAACTTATGGGAGCGCTTGTTTTGGGAACTTTGCCAAGATTGCTGTGGAGATGTTACACGCAGACATATCACCGGCAACGCAGCAGCGATGTTGAAAGCAACTTTCGCTGCCGGGGTTAAACTCAACCCAGCAAGTGATCATTTACATTGAAATGAATAGGGGAAGTTGCTTTCAACATCGCTGTTGCGGTGTCACACAGAGCGATGATAGAAGATCGCCTGAGCAACATCGCCTGGTTTACCAAAATGTTGGTAAACCTGGCAATTCCGCTCAAGCAACTTATCACCGTTGAAATCACCCTGTTACACGAAGCAATGCACTAGCGATGTTGCTTCAACTTCACCACGCCCGAGTTGCCGGCGATGTTTCCCCGTGTGACGGTACCTTTAGACTTTTCCTCTGATTGTTCCACTCCTGGTTTTGGCTACAAAAACTGCAACAGCACTCGCGTAAAAATATGCAACAAATTTGCAGCATGTGAACGTACCCTTAAAGTGACTCTGGTTTCCTTTAGGCCTCATTCACCCGTCCGTATTGAAACACTTAAGTAAAAAACAAAAAGATACTGGTGCCAATGAAAGTTTTGCATCAGTGTGTCTGTTTTTATCATCAGTGTGTTTCAAGGATAAATCAAGTTTCTACTGCAGATCTGCAATTAGAACTGCTGCCAGGGAATACTAGTCTCCAGACGGAGGCTATACCAGTCTCCGTCTCCAGACGGAGGCTATACCAGTCTCCGTCTCCAGACGGAGGCTATACTAGTCTCGGTTTCCAAATGGATGGGGGCTATATCATATATAGATGTCAGGACCAGTTGAAGCAGCTGTCCGCTGCGAAACGGTCACCGTCATCCACCTGACGTCCCTGCTCCTCCCCCCCCTATAGCACGATCTCCTCATGAAACTTTGTCGGAATCGTCAAATAAACAGAAGATTCAACTATGGTGAGTGCCGCTGGTCTGTTTTCTTTTTTTACCATATATAGATGTGCTTTTCAAATTTACGTTAGAAAAATCTCAGGCTGATGAATGGAAATATGAATGTCCCCATGCAAAGGAAGCGCTTTGTGGATGGTCCCCACGAGAGGAACATGAAGGCATTGGAAAGCTCCAGAGGTTTCATGTATGGATCTAATAAAACAGGAAATGTGTTATCACTGAGTGGTTCAAGAAACACAACAATGACCTGTAATAATGGGTCAGTCAAAACCTACATTTCTACCACACCTAAGCACCCCTTTTGTAATAAAGGCTCTAATAAGAGTCAATTGGATCACATTGTTATAGGGTCCACTTAAGAGGGTTTATCTTACCATCTCTCCTTAAGATTCTTTGTAAGAGACTCTAAAGCCTTTAAGGACTTGTGCCAGTTAATTTTTAAAGCAATGTATAACAATCCAGCAAATGTCCACTATCCGAAGAGTCATGATAGGTGGATTTATGATCCATTAAACAGGCTTGTGCATTGCTAGCATATAAACAATGGCCAGGATCCCATCGCTGCAGACACTAACAAGGGGAAACCTGCTTCTGTGTGACGCGGAGAGCAAACATCTGCTTGGCTGGTAGCAACCATAATAAATGATCACATCCATTTTTCCTAAACGAGATGCAGAATCTCTGCCAAAAAGTGCCATGTGTGACAGAATTATCCTATTAGTCCTACAACAAGTTACTAGAGGATTAATGTCAAAACAAGTCCGAATTTCCTATATGCACATTGTCATTGTCTGGATTGATGCATTATGCCAAAACGTACGACCAAATGTCCCACAATGCCATTCTGGGTAATAACATGCCTAATGCAGGGATTCTCACTTCACTTGTAATTAAAAAAATAATTGTGTATATATATATATATATACAGATAGATATAGATATATATAGATATGTATAGATATGTATAGTTGTCAAGCTTTTACATAACTATAGGAAAATATAAAGTTACTGCTGATCCTGACACGTACTTTTAAAGGGCTAAAATGGTTATTACAGATTTCCCCAAATTGTAGTTATAGCATTTCTCTAGGATATGCCACCATTTGATGATTGGTCCAACTATTGGAACACTCACAGATTCTGAGGGTAAAGAAGCCAAATGTATCCATATACAGTGTATGTCAGCCATTAACAGTCATAGTAGAAGATGACTCTAAACCACACATGTCAAACTCTGGCCTGCAGGCTGATTCTATCTGGCCCACGGTGACGGGTGCCTCCCACCCCAGCACCAATACAGTTGAAAGCCTGACGTATCAGCGCTGGTCATGTTACTGTATAAATCTTTGGTGACCGCCACATTTCCTATCAAACGGGAATTTCACAAAATTTTGGGCGTTAGTGCCTGCGGTGCAGAATTATTTATTTTGAAATTTTGCTTTTCTATTGCCCAATCATAAGCAAGCAACAACACAGAAGAAAGAAGAACACATCCTTCCATAGCTCAGAATAGGCGACTCCTTTACGAGACATACAATGATAGACACTAGCAAGTTTCTGTCTTTGTTCACAGCACATCTGACTGTGATAGCTGACACCTTTGAGCTTTCATATCCTGGTAGTCTGTGTATGGGGGGGGGGGGTGCAGTACAGCAGATACACGGTTGTATAGTCTTTTCCCCACCCAGGTCCAATGTTCAAAATGTCTACCATTATATGCTATGGTGGGGGTGTGTTCCTCTTTCTCCTGAGTGTTGCTGCCTGCTTATGATTGGTCAAGGTCATACAGGGGGAGAGAGTACACGCCCCCGTGAACAAAATCTCTCATAAACTTGGAGGTAATAAAATAAACTCTTTAGGTGAGAAAAACTTAAATTGCCAATATCTCCGCAATGGAAAGGCAAAATAATAGTTCATCTGTTTAACACTATATCTCCTTTGATGATTTGACAAGGATCAGATCAAGATGTAGGCAAATATATGCAGACATTTTGAAAATATTAAAACATTTGTATGCATTCCAGTAGATTTGTTCGAATCTGTTTCCACAATTGGAGCTCTCCACAAAGTCACAATTTACTTTCCAATGTGATCTAATGTTTGTGTACTTGAAGGAATTCAGTGATAAGGGCAAAGAACAGCAGAAACATTCTGTGAAACATGGGAACTTCGCTTTTTACATGGAGGTTGCACAGGTCACTTAGAAAATGTTCCTTAGCCGTCCTCATGCTTGCACAAATTCAATATATGCACATATTTGTGAACTTGGATTATTTTTACATTTGCGGCATATTTTTAGTAATATGGGAACAAGGGAAAGCTATACTTAAAACAGATGCTTCCCTAAGGCTGGGATTACACGACAACTTTGGCAGCGGCATGTCACACCATTAAAGATCCATCTGTACATCTGCTACATTGCAGCATAATATAGATAAAAAGAGTCACATTGTAAACTTTCTTTTGGGACTTGCTTGTTATGGTACCATAGGGGTCACAATGCAATGCCATTCATTTGCATTATGCTGCAATGTATAAGCTGCACAGATCGACATTTGGCAATGGGACCTACGTCGTGGCCAAAGTCACCCTATAGCCCCAGCTTTAACATATCAGCTATTTTATAGAGATTTGTTTTCCCAGAATACTCACTGTGAGACCTTGCAAGGGACTCACTTTTATAAGCCAAAATAGAGAGTCATTAATCAGAAGAAAGGATAAACTTTACAGCCATGATGCTGGTAGTTAAAGGGGTTAGAAGTACCAACACTACTAAAAAACATGTCAGCAGACAAGGTATCATTTAGAAAACAAAAAGTACATGGGGCAAATGACTACTGAGACCATTGATGCTTACAAAGATTAGCAGAAGACTAGTAGAGCACCAAGATTGGAGTCATGGAGGTTATTAATTTTTTTCTGCCTACCCGTATATACTCATGTATAAGCCGACCCCCCTACTTTTGCCCCCAAAACCTGGGAAAACCTATTGACTCGTGTATAAGCCAAGGGTGGACCCCAGCACAAGTATACAGCCCCCAGCAGTGTGGTATACAGCAGCCTCCCCAGTGGTAGTATACAGCAGCAGCCCCAGTGGTATATACAGCAGCAGCCCCAGTGGTAGTATACAGAAGCCCCAGAGGTATATACAGCAGCCCCAGTGGTAGTATACAGAAGCCCCAGAGGTATATACAGCAGCTCCAGTGGTAGTATACAGAAGCCCCAGAGGTATATACAGCAGCCCCAGTGGTAGTATACAGAAGCCCCTAGAGGTATATACAGCAGCCCCAGTGGTAGTATACAGAAGCCCCAGAGGTATATACAGGCCCCCCATCAGTATACAGCAGCCCCAGTGGTAGTATACAGATGCCCCAGAGGTATATACAGGCCCCCCCATCAGTATACAGCAGCCCCAGTGGTAGTATACAGATGCCCCAGAGGTATATACAGGCCCCCCCATCTATATAAAGCAGCCCCAGTGGTAGTATACAGATGCCCCAGAGGTATATACAGGCCCCTCCATCAGTATACAGGCCCCCCCAGCCGCAATCCTGTAAAGGAAGAGATTAGTATACTTATCCCTGCTGCTGTCCCGCTGCCGCTGTCCCGCCGCCATCGCGATCCTCCGTCTCCTTCCGGCTTCCTCCTCGGTCGCGCAGACAATGACGTCATTGCCTGCGCCCACCGGAGGAAGCTGGAAGAAGACGGAGGATCGCGATGGCGGCGGGACAGCGGCAGCGGGACAGCGGCAGGGATAAGTATACTAATCTCTTCCTTTACAGGATTGCGGCGGGGGGGGGCCCTGTATACTCATGGGGGGCACTGTATACTGTATACATTGTATACAGTATACAGTGACTCGCGTATAAGCCGAGGGGGAGGACTTTTCAGCCCAATTTTTGGGCGGAAAAACTCGGCTTATATGCGAGTATATACGGTATTTTGTCTTCTCTTCTCTCTTAAAGTGATCCTAAACTCACAAACTGACCCCCCCGCATCTTTAGACTTGTCCCTGCACCCCCTCTTATCATTTCTAGTCATCCCTTTTGCAGAAAAAATCGATTTTGTAAAGTAGAGAAAAGTTTATATTTACCTTGTCCTGTGTGAGTTCTCCGTTTCTGAGGGATCCGCAATGGGCGGCGCCTGTGTGCTGCTGCCTTGTAATTATGCACGCCCCTCTCAGCCTGATGCCTTGGTAAGAGCCTGGCCGCGTCATGAAAGGGGGCGGGTCTCAGGTATGACGCGATTTAGCCCCGCCCCCTTTCATGACACGGCCAGGCTCTATGCGAGGCAGCAAGCTGAGAGGGGCGTGCATAATTACAAGGCAGCAGCAAACAGGCCCCGCCCATTGCGGCTTCCTCAGAAACAGAGAACTCACACAGGACTAGGTATATATAAACTTTTCTCTACTTTACAAAATTGATTTTTTTCTGCAAAAGGGATGGCTAGAAATGATAAGAGGGGGTGCAGGGACAGGTCTAAAGATACGGGGATGGTCAGTTTGTGGGTTCAGGATCACTTTAAGTATTAGTGCTCCCCCCTTCCCCACAACCTAAAATGGTCCTACCTAGCTAGGTCTGTCATTTACTAGCCCAGCTTTGGATAATATATCACATAAGAAAAATGTGGCAATCTAATTTAGATTTTTGTCACTTTCTCAAAAGATGTTTCCCTCTTGAGGCTTGAGAAAGGGGAGATCCCTGAAATGTTGTCACAGATAAAGATGGTTAAGTGGAATCAGTACACTTTTCCTTACCTTCTAAAGGCCGCGTCGCACACTACGATATCGTTAACGATACTGTTGCAACGTCACCGGTTTTGTGACATTGCAGCGACGTCAAAACGACATCGTTGCGTGTGACACGTATCAACGATAAGTTCGTTGATCGTTGATCGTGCAAGACTGGCCAGGACCATTATTTTATCGTTGGTCTCCCGCTGGGCAGCCAGAATCGGCGTGTGTGACAGTGGGAGACCAATGATCAACGACCTCCCAGCGCCGCACAGCACACACTGGGAGGCTGGAAACCAGGATAAACAGCGGGTAAATAAGCGCAGCGCTCTGCTTAGTTACCCAATGTTTACTCTAGTTACCAGCGCTCTCACTGGTCCTGATCGCCAGTGAGTCTGCCTGTGTGATCACCAGCGATCAGCTAACGATGTCCCAGCGACCCCCATCATTGGTCGGATCACTGGGACATCATACTGTGTAACAAGGCCTTAAGTCTTCAGCCAGAGGGAACATAAGTTTATGAAGCTTCATGCACATTATGGCCGTGAGTACAATTACAAAAAATGTACAGCTTGCCCTTTAACTGATCATAACATTATTATATGGACAGCTATTATCTTACCTAATGGATTCTCTATACAATTTGCATTCATTTCATGTTTCAAAATTTTTAGATTCATTGCAAACTCATCATCTGGACAAAATTACCATGTTAGGCTGGAGTGCCGCTGGCATGTGATTCGCATGAGTGCAATGTCAGGAAAACACGCATTGCACTCGGGCCCATGTTAGGCAATCAGACAGCTCAGACCTGCTAGTTTTTCCTCAGCCCTAATTGTATTGAGGAATAAATGGCAGCATGCTGCGATTGTCTGCGAGTCTCGAAACACTTGCACCCATATATTTAAGACATTCGAGCGCAGTCCGATTTGCAGAGTCTGGAAATGGAGGAGATGGAGAGAATAATTTCTCCTTCCTCTTCGCACCTGTGATCTGATAAGTCCACAAAAATGTGTTTAATAATATTGCTACACTCTCTGCATCTAATGCAGCCCACGTTATTATGGTTGAAATTGCTGTACACTTGCAAGCCTCTGTGTTCACTGTAGCTCAAAAGAAAGTGTCTCGATCATCGCTACATTGTGACACATTGCAAGATAAATTACATTATTTATAATACTTGTGAACTCATTGCACTTCATTATATAGACTTTGTATATAAAATGCACATCGCCTATGCTTGAGAATCACTGATTTTTAGAGCCGATGGAAAATTGTTTAACATTGACCAATTCTCCATCTGGCTTCTTCACTTTCTCTCGGCATAGGTCACTTTAATATCCCTAATGACACCCGCCAGCCAGCAGCCTCCAAACCCCTTTCACTCACCTCATCCTTTGGACTTACTCAGAGGTCCTCCACAGCCACCCACGCAGACGGACATACACCCTCACATCAGCCATACACTCAGTCGCCCCTCATATGCATGGCAAAGTGCGATGAATCAATAGGAAACCCTGGCACAACAATCTCACCAAAAAACTTCGAAAAGTGCTCAGGGTCGCAGAGCGGCGCTGGAAGAAAACACACCTGACAGATGACTTCATTGTCTTCAAACAAGCTACACTTGCCTTCAAATCAGCCCTAACCTCTGCTAAACAGTCCTACTTCACAAACCTTGCATCTCCACTATCCCACAACCTCAAACAACTGTTCAGTACATTCAACTCTCTCCTCCGTCCACCACTGCCCCCTCTGACCTCCCTCATCTCTGCTGAGGACTTCACCACATACTTCAAAAATAAGATCCACCACTCCAACCCCTCCATATACCAGACCTCTGTCCTTCCCTCACAACCTCCCTCTCCAACATGACTGAAGGAGAGCTTACTCGTCTCCTCTCCAAATCACACCTCACTACCTGTGCACTTGACCCCATCCCTTACCACCTCCTCCCCAACCTCACTAACACACTCATTCCAGCCCTAACCCATGTCTTCGACCTATTGCTATTTTCTGGTACATTCCCCACTGCTTTCAAGCATGCCACCATCACACCCATCCTCAAAAAGCCAAACCTTGACCCGAATGCTATGCCCAGCTATCGCCCCATATCGCTGCTCCTGTTTGCTTCTAAACTCGTCGAGCAGTATGTCCATGCTCAACTTTCCTCCCACCTCTCATCTAACTCTCTCCTTGACAACCTCCAATCTGGCTTCCGCCACCACCATTCCACCAAACCTGCCCTGACCAAAATTACTAACAACTTATTGCCAAAGCTAACAGACATTTCTCCATCCTCCTCCTTCTAGACCTGTCCTCTGTCTTTGACACAGTCGACTACTCGCTCCTACTACAGATCCTCTCTTCCCTTAGCACCCTTTAATCCTTTTCCTTGCCCTCTTCTGGATCACCTCATACCTTTCCAACTGCACATTTAGCGGTTCCCACTCCCACACTACCTAATCATCCCGCCCTCTCTCTGTTAGTGTCCACAAGGCTCTGTCCTGGGGCCCCTACTTTTTTCTATCTATACCACTGGCCTAGGAAAACTCAAAGTCCCATGGCTTCCAGTACCACCTGTACGCTGATGACACTCAGATCTACCTCTCTGCCCCAGACGTCACCTCTCTGCTGTCCAGAATCCCATAATGTCTATAAGCCATATCCTCCTTCTTCACCTCCCAATTCCTAAAACTCAATGTAGGCAAAGCCGAACTCCTCATCTTTCCTCCATCTCATGTATCTTCCCTACCCGATTTATCTATCATGGTAAATGGCATAACACTCTTTCCTGCACCCAAAATACACTGCCTCGGAGTAACCCTTGACTGTGCCCTGTCCTTCAAACCACACATTCAAACTCTCGCCACCTCCTGTCGCCTCCAGCTCAAAAATATTTCCAGAATTCATCCCTTCCTCAGTCCTCAATCTACTAAAACTCTTGTACACGCCCTCATTCCTGCCTCGATTACTGCAACATACTCCTCTGTGGCCTCCCTGCTAACTCTCTTGCACCACTCCAGTCTGTCCTCAACTCTGCTGCCCAACTAATCCACGTCTCTCCTCGCTACTCCCGTTTCTCCCCTCTACATATCTGTTCACTGGCTCCCAATTCCACAACAAATCCAGTTCAAGCTACTAACACTGACCTACAAAGCCGTCCATAACCTGTCCCCTGCCTATATCTCTTAACTAATCTCACACTATCTTCCCTCATGTAATCTTCGATCCCCCCCAAGACCTCCTTCTCTCCTCCACACTTATTCGTTCCTCACACAACCGCCTCCAAGATTTCTCCCGAATATCCCCCATCCTCTGGAATTCTTTGCTCCAACATGTCCAATTATCCACTACACTCAGCTCCTTCAGATGGAACCTGAAAACCCACCTCTTCAAGAAAGCTTACAGCCTGCAATGACCACGGTGACACCTCACCACCACCAGACCTGCCGCCTCACCCTGACCTTCTGTCTCCTCCCCAATATCCTGCAGTATGTAAACCCGTAAGGGCAGGGTCCTCTCCCCTCTGTACCAGTCTGTCATTGTTAATTTGTTTACTGTAAACTATATCTATAATTTTGTATTTAAACCCTGCTCATGTTAAGCACTATGGAATTAATGGTGCTAAATAAATAAGTAAATAAATGAATAAAATAAATAATAATAATAATATTGCTACACCCTCTCTGCATTTAACACAGTCAATGTGAATGTGGTTAAATTGCTGTATGCTTGAAAACTTCTGTGTTCACTTAAAGAAAACCTTTCAGGTCTTCTGTGCAACCAGAACCAGGAGCAGTTGCGTGCCCATATCTATAATCCCTGTCGAACAGTCCCAGCATGTTATAGCGTACATAATCAGATTTTTAGAAAAAGTATTTCTAAAGACCATATATGAGATCATCATTGGGGCCGTTAAAGTGAACCGGTCACACCCCAAGGGCTTTTTAAATTATAAGTGCCTTCAGCAGCGCCTATGCTGTATTCTGTGAAAGTGGCAATAATCCCTCTACACCCCAGAACACCAAAATAATGACTTTAAATGTATATAAATTCATACTTACAGGTCCGATGGGTCTTCTCACTCGTCCAGACCTCACTGCCTCTTTGGTCTTCCCCCACCTCTTCTTTCTTCTGGTAGCCTCCCTTTCTCTCTTCCCAGTTTCATCTTCGGTGCCTGCGCAGGTTCTTGTATGTTCGCGCAGGCGCCCAGAGCTCTGACCTACTGCGGACACAGCGTCTGAATGCATTGTGCCTGCATGTGCGGCGTGTGCCAGATCTCCCCCTGTTTTGTGTTCTGCTTTATGCAGACAACAGGGTTGTGAATCTAGCACCTGCGCACTTAGCTCTGCCGTAATGCGGGCAGATAGCATGACTGTGCATCGCCTTACTGCTAGGGTGCATGCGCTAGACTACCACCCTACTGTATGCATAAAGCAGTACACAAAACAGGGCGAGATCTGGTACCTGCCGTATACGCAAGCGCAATACAGTCAGATGCTGTGTCCGCAGTAGGTCAGAGCTCAGGGCAGCACCTCCTCGAACATACAGGAATCCTGTGCAGGTGCCGAAGACGAGACTGGGAAGAGAGAAGCGGAGGCTACCAGAAGAAAGAAGAGGCAGACAGAGGCAGTGAGGCAAGTGAGAAAACGTGTAAATTTGAATTTACATGCACGGTGGCAAATTTTATAAAGTCATTATTTAGGTGTACAGGGGGGTAGAGGGATTATAGCCACCTTCACAGAATACAGCATAGGCACTGTTGAAGGTGGTACTTTTAGTTTAATGAGCCCTGGAGGGTGACAGGTTCACTTTAACTAGTCAACTAGTTATAGCTCAAATTAGCATCTCATAAATGGTCTTTAGAAATACTTTTTCTAAAGATCTGGTTATGTCTGCTACTACATGCTGGGACTGTAAGACAGGGATTTTAGATATTGGCACAGAACTGCTCGTGGTTCTGTGTCCCAGGGGACCTGACAGGTTCCATTGAGGCAGCCTTCACACTACATAATTTGTGATCCATGTCTATCTGTTTTAAAACGGATAACTACAAATCAGTTTTGACCTCCCATGTATCCCTATGGGCACGGATTGGTCCCAAGTGGCCATCAGTGCATGTCAGTTTTGTCACTGATCCATTTGTGTCAGTTTTTGTCATGCACCCAGAATTGGAGACTGTTCCGATATTGGGCTGCCTTACAAATCAATGACACAAAGGGACAGTAGCTGTCCTTGTGACATAACATGGGGCTCTATGAAGGCAGATCTGTACGGATCCATGAAAATCACAGATCCATGAAACAGATCAGTTGTACTGAGCATGCTCAGAAGGAAGGTACAGCTCCTCCCACCCCTATCTCTGGTACTAATGACGGATCCATTAAAAAAAAAATGGCTCCTAGGCATCAGTTGGCATCTGTTGGCACAGATCAGTGCCTGTCCATGTGGTTCCTTGAAATTCAAGGAACCACACAGATGTACAAATTATGCACTGTGAAGGGGACATAAGCTCAAGAGAAGGTGTTTTATACATCGCTACATCGTGACACATTGCAATACAAACTACTGTATTTGTATCACTTTCACGAGCACAGTTCACTTTATACCTGGAAACCTCTGCAATCATTGCAGCTCATGTGTATATGGTGAAAACTGACACCACAGCTTGTTATACTGGATCATATACTGTCTAGCCCAGGGATCTCAAACTTGGCTGGGTTGATGGGCCGTCCATAGAAAAAAATTGATATCAGGGGGCCGCATTCCTTATAAGACGAAAGGTACAGTCACATGTGGCAATATTGCTAGCAATTTCACTGGCAATTTGCTGTTTGCAGTGAAATCATGGACACATTGTTCTATTTTGTTGCTGTGTACAAATGGAACAATGTGTCCATAATTTCACAGCAAACAGCAAATTGCCAGTGAAATTGCTAGCAATATTGCCAAGTGTGACGGTACCTTAAGTGACATTTTAGCAATACCAGAATTTTTTGCTCAATGTAGTGAAGTACAAATCCTGATCTTCTTCTTGTAGGAATGTCCCCACCCTAATCTCCTTTATGTAGGAATGTCCCCAGCCTGGTCCCAATCTTGTAGGAATGTCCCCATTCTGGTCCTCTTCTTGTAGTAATGTCCCCATCCTCCTGGTCCTCTTCTTGTAGCAATGTCCCTATCCTGGTCGCCTTCTTGTAGTAACGTCCCCATCCTGATCCTCCTCTTGTAGTAATGTCCCCATATTGGTCCCCATCGTATATTAATGTCCCCCATCCTGGACCTCATCTTGTAGTAATGTCACCATCCTGGTCACCCTTCTTGAAGTAGTGCTCTTCCCTGGTCCCTACATGTAGTAATGCCCCATCCTGGTCCCCATCATAATTTAATGTCCCCATTCCTGGTCCTCATCATAATTTAATGTCCATCCTGGTCCTATATGTAATAATGCCTATCCTGGTCCCTCATAATTTAATGCCCTATCCTGGTACCATCCATATTAATGTTCCTCACCTGTCCTCATGTGTAGTAATGTTCCTCCCTGGTCCCTACATGTAGTAATGTCCCATACTGGTTCCCATCGTATATTAATGTCCCCATCCTGGTCCTCATCTTGTAGTAATGTTCCCCCGATCTTGTAGTAATGTCCCCCATCCTGACACCATTTTGTAGTGATGTTCCCACATCCTGATCCGCTTTTGCAGTGATGTCCCCACAACCTGGTGTCTGTTCTTTTTGTTCTGTTTCACTCACACATACACAGACTCCCTCACTGTCAACGGTGTAGTGAGAATACTGATAAGGGAATGTCAGTTACGGGCAGGGTGACCAGGGAAGACTAGTCTGACCCTAGTCTGGAAACCCTGAATGGCCCTGATCCGAGGTATCTCTGAAGATGAGAAGGTTTGGCCTCCAGCCTCTCCCTAAAACTCCTCCACAAGCCCTGCATTATTCCCCCCTCACCTCCCTCCATAGAACAGGGATGCAGCAACTCCAACAGAAAGGACATCAGCACACAAACACACAGGTCAGCGCAGCACGGCTCAGGCATAGAGTGTACTATCAGCAGCACCACCTGGTGGAAGGAGAGGCTACTTAAAGGCTAGGGGGAGGGGAGTTCAGGTGAGTCACACAATAACCCCTCAACCAGCATTGAACCTAATAGTGAATGCAGTTCTGGAGCACAACACAGGGGACCTTCACAACTATCAACCATGCAGCTCTTAAAGACAAACACATACACAGCAGCATCCAGCAATGTCAGCCGTGGCACTCACACATATACACACACACATCACACACACACACTCACTTATACCCTCACACATTCACACACGCCTACTCACACTCATATACATATACACACACTCACATACATATACTCACTCACACAGACATATTCACACACATACACACACACTCACACATATACACACTCACATATACACATAAAGACATATTCACACACATATATACACAAAACCAAATTCACACACTCTCTCTCTAACTCCAATCACACACACCTTAACGATGCCACAGTCCACTGTACAGGGGGCCTTCGCGGTACCAGCTTTATTGTGACTGCCGGGTACCGCTCAAACAAGCTCCTTAGCTCCTGTATATCAATGCATGCTTGCGGATCAATCAGAAGCCTCCTGTTGACATCATATACTGACGTCAGCTGCAGGCTTCTGATTAGTCCGCCGAAACGCCGGCTTGCATTGATGTACAGGAGTGAAGGAACTTGTTTGAGTGGTACCCAGAAGTCACAATAAAACTGGTACCGCGGGGCCCCCTGTACAATGGACTGCGGCATGCTTATGTTTCCACGGTGCCCGAGGGCCGCGTGTTTGAAACCCCTTGTCTAACCTACGTTTGGGACATTCTTACAAATATAATCAATAAGGCCAAACTACTTATAGTATGTCATGCATATCATACACTTTAAAGGATTGATGGTAAATCTGATATTTACAAGATCAGCAAATAATATTTTAAAATTACAGTAATTTCTCTCGACTATTTTGAAAAGTAGATGTATTGAAAAATGTCCTCCGTCGTGTGGCATGAAACACTGGAACTGCCGGCAGATCACTTTTCGATGAAAATGACTGGATCTGGATCAGATGGCAGCAGGTGATTATAACACTAGGGTCAGGGACTAAAAGCACCACCACAGCCAGGGCCGTATTTACAACTAGGCACCTGAGGGCACGTGCCTAAGGCGTCAGGTTGCAGGGGGCAGTGCCAGGGTTCAGTTTTGAAAATATATTTTTTTTTTTTAATCTTCTCTCCCCTTCCCCTGGAGTCTCTATATAATCCGGAGTGTTTGCGGGGGAAGAGTGAGTTGGGGCAGGCGTCAGTGTCCTAGTACAGGACACTGTTTTCTATCATCCGGTCATCCTCCATGCAGCAGCCAATGAGCGACACTTCCGGGGTCAGCGGAGCAGAGCAGCCCCTGACCCCACATGCTGATGGCTTGAGATACAGGTCCTGGCAGTGTAAAGAGCTTAACACTTACCATACTGGACCAATCTCTCTCTCCTGTTCGTCAGCATCTGTGTAGTCGCAGGAGGAGGTGAAGACGCTGGATCCTGGAGCAGGTAAGCGCAATGGTGCCGAAGATACCACAGACAGCCAGGAGGGGGGGGGGGAAGTATGGACGAGGGGCTACAGGAAGGGGGCAGCAGTATGGACGAGAGGTCACGAGAGGAGGAGCAGCAGTGTGGATGAGGAGCCACAGGAGGGGGGAGCAGTATGGACGAGGGGTCACAGGAGGGTGGCAGGAGCATGGATGAGGGGCCATAGGAGGGGGGCAGGAGCAGTATGGACGAGGGGCCATAGGAGGGGGGCAGGAGCAGTATGGAGAGGGGCCACAGGAGGGAAGCAGCAGTATGGACGAGGGGCCACAGGTGGGGGGGCAGCAGTATGGACGAGGGGCCACAGGGGGGGGGCAGCAGTATGGACGAGGGGCCACAGGTGGGGGGAAAGGGAGACAGCAGTATGAACAAGGGGCCAAGTGGAGGGGGGTGAGCAGAATGAACAAGGGGCCACAGTTAGGGGGGTAGAGCCGAATGAACAAAGGGACCAAGGGGAGGAGGGGAGAGCAGAATGAACAAGGAGCCTCATGGGGGGGGGGGCGAAAAGAATGAAAAAATGGGCCACATGGGGGGGGGGGGGGAAAATCAGAATGGAAAAAGGGGCCACATGGGGGGAGGGATATCAGAATAGAAAAAGGGGCCACATGGGGAGGAGAGCAGAATGGAAAAAGGGGCTACATGGAGGGAGGAGAGCAGAATGGAAAAGGGGCACATGGGGAATGCAGATGAAGGGCCCATGGGGGGGGGAAAGATGGGACAAGGGCCAATAGGGGGAAGGCAGAAGGAAAGGGGCAACTTTTGGGAGCACATTAAGGGAGATGGGAGAGGTACAAAGTAAAGGGCAGTATAGCACAGGCACAGACGTCATATTTTCTAAAGCATATTATGACACCCACAGGGAGTGATAACATGCTAAGTGGGCAGACAAGTCGGGGAACAAATGCCCACCCAATTAATCAGAGCCCTAATTAACATCTAATAAGCAGACCTTAGAGATAATTTTTCTACAGATCTGCTTCTGTAGCTATTCATGATGGGACTGTTAGACAGAGAAAACAGATATGTTCACAGAACTGGTGGTGGTTTTATGTGCATGGATAACCTGAAAGGTTCCCTTTAAATGGTGTCCATCACGCCCCAAATGCCAAATAAATAGCACAAACATTTATTTAAGGAACATAGCCCGTAAATAGATCATACCAGGCATATACAATTTATGCGTAATAATGAAAATTCTACTATAATTAATTTATTTATATTTTTGTAAATGAGGGTGCTTTGTTGCACTTTTTACATAACCTGTGCCTTGATGCAACATTACACCCTATTTGCAAAATAAAGCCAGCCCACCATCTTGATTGACAGCGCTCCATTGGTACGAGCGAGCGCTGCCTAAAATTGGTGCGCTCCAAATGTCAGTGTGGCCATGCACACAGTGTGCGGTGTCAGTGTGGCCATGCACACAGTGTACGGTGGTTCTGTATTTGAATTCATTACCAATGGTTGTTCTTGTGATGTCATGTACTGATGGAGGATTTGGTAATGTACTTTTGCACTAATGGTTGTGGTGATGTATTTTTGTGCTCATAATTGTTCTGGTTATGTACTGATGGTAGTTCTAGTTCTTTATCAATGTAGATGTTGTAATCTTTAATTAGATGTGACACTTGATCATTATAGGTTCATTGAGAGCTACATGCATATATAAATAGCTGGGAGGTGAAATACTGCCAATAGACTCCCTTTAATAGTGAGAAATGTATAAAGGATTTAGCTGGGATTTAGCAAAAGAAAAAAAAAAAAAAAAAAGCAGCAACAGGCAGGCAAGCTGCTACTTGCATGCCTGTTGTGTCCATTCACCGCCGACATGGAGCTCCTGTCGGTGATTTTACCGCTTTCGCTGACGTCACTTCAATAGAAGGGCGACTTCTCCACTCTGCCGACGGATGTCACAGCCGAAATCACGCTGATTGATAGTCAGCTCCCCCAATCAGTTAGTGGGGAACAGGCTGTCAATCAGCGTGACGTTGGCTGTTACGCTCCTTACAACAGAGTAGAGCGGAAAAGTCGCCACCCGCTCTGCTTACCCCACTATACTGTCCCCGGCAGGAGTGGTCTGTGACTGCTCTGTGCCGGGGGTGAACGGAGGTGGCACCTACATGCCTGTTTGTGCTTGGGAACTTTTTTTTTTATTAATAAAAACCCCAGATAACCTTTTCAATTGAGCAAGGACGATGCATGAGCAACCAAGTTTCCTCCATCTTCTAAATCACTGAGACTGTTGACTTCTTTACCAAAACATGTTGAGTATTTCTGATGTCCATTCTGTCCATAAACCCATATCTTAGACAATGCGACTGTATTTAATCAGACTTCCATAAGGTTACAATTCTTGATTTTACATTCTCTAGACCTTATACAGTAATACCTTGACTTACGAGTTTAATTTGTTGTGTGACCGAGCTCTCACCTCAATTTGCTCTTATGTTAAATTAAATGTCCCAATTAAAATGAAATGAAATGCTTTTAATCCCCCCATCCTGGCTCATGGCCCCCGTCCTGACACATGGCCCCCATCCTGGAATATACAGTGGTATGAAAAAGTGTTTAAGTAAGAGATTTTTATTGAAGTGCCAAGAACAAGTAAGTAAATACAGTAAGGTGTTCCTCAATCACAATAATGGCCAACGCTTCGACTCAAATTAGTCTTATTCAAACAGCGGCTGAAGGGGTGTCCTTGTGGTGGAAAAATCAAAAGGAGCACCTTACTGTATTTACTTACTTGTTCTTGGCACTTCAATAAAAATATCTCCCTATCTACTGTCATGACTGTGCAACCCTCCTCTCTAAAGGTAGTGTCACACTAGGCGATGTCGCCCGTGACATCGCCGAAAAGTGAAATAACAGCGATGTCGCGGGCGATATTGCAAGTGCGTCGCGCTGTGTGACAGCGCGACGCAACTGCAAATTATCGCTGGTCGCAGGTTGACAGGTTTATGAACATGTTCATAAACCTGTCAACCTGCGACCAGCGATTAGGCTGGATCGCGCCGTCTGACACTGTTGGCGGCGCGATCCAGCCTATATCGCAGCGTTCCTGAGCCATCGCTCACTGGGCTGAGCCCAGCCCAGCGAGCGATGGCTCCGCCCACATCGCCGCAGCGTCACCGGCAAACGTCGTGCCGTGTGACAGCTGGCCTGCGATGTCGGAAGCGAGCGTGCACCTGCACATCGCTTCCGACATCGCAGGCCAGATCGCCACGTGAGACACCACCTTAACACTAGCACCTCGAAGAACCAACTGAGTACACTCTATATTCTCTTCAGCATAAGATAGAAGACAGCAATTACCATTTTTCTGTAGGCACTTTCACTTTATTCATTTTGAAGTCTTCTTTTCATTTCACCATTTCAGTCTCTAAAGGCAAAAAAAAAAAAGAAATAAATGTATAAAACATGTCATTTGTACATTTAGCATACCCTTAGTCTACAGTGCTGCACATGTCCTTGATGGTACCTTTACACGCCGCCACTGCAGGATGGATACCAACGGCTACTTCACGTGCACGAGCACGCCCAAACGGTTACCAACGGGAAACGCACCACATTTACACGCCGCCACAAGGCGCGCTACGCTACGCTACATCTACAGCTAGCTACATCGCCGGGTGTCTCAAGTAGCCATCTGTAGCCCATCGTACGTCATTTACACACCGCTACAACCAGCTAATATGGGCGGACCTGGTGCAGCAGGGACAGCACATAGGCGTGCTCCAATTGTGGATTACGAGACGTCCGTACGCTGATAGGACAAAGCAATAATACCATGATTGGACAGGCATCGCAGGAGGCTGATTAATACTTGACGCTCGAGCAATTGTGTAGTGTGACTCGTCAGTTCCTTAAATATGCCGCCCTGTGCGGCGACAACCAATCGCAACGCAGGAGCTTCCTCCAATGATCGCTGAAGGGGGCGCGGAAACCCGGACCCTGTGTCACGCCCCAGCTACATAGCATGGTGTAGGAACAACCCTTCTGTTCCTTCTTTACACGCCGATACAGCTCGCTACAATCGGCGATGTAGCCATCTGTTTATGGGCAGTGCACGGATACAGATGTATCTGTAGCCGGCTGTGTCGTCCTGTCTTCAGACGCCGCTACTACGGGCGATATTGGTGTGACAAGCTACATTTGTAGCCTGTAGCGGGTTGTATGCATCCTGCAGTGGCGGCGTGTAAAGGTACCATAAGTCCACCAATTCTTAGGAATAAAACAAATGGCTGCAGCAGGAGCCTCTCCCCTTAGTAATACTCACACTAGGACATAAAGCTTGTTACAGTAAAGCTCACCTACTTTACCAAAAACTCAACATGCACACACACCCTAAAAGGGTAACAAATAATTTGCCTTTGCTAGGGGAAATGTACCGCATATGAATGCATTATTGAGCGCCACATGAGCTGTAACTACTGTTTAGCCTGTGTATGGCGTTGTGCGCAGCTCATTACCCGAACCCCCACCGATCAGCAACACTAAGCAATACTTGTAATATAGAAAAGCTTTTTGAAAATGATAGTTACACTTTAATCACAAGACCAGATTTTCAGTGATACTAGATATTAATGCGTAACCATCCTAAAGTGCATATACACTGCTGTCAGCAGCACACCATTTTTAAGAGCAATGATTTTTTGCAATTTTAAGCAAATTCTTAAAAAAAAAATCACTCCAGCATGTCTTCTATTGTACTACTATAGTGTTCCTGTAAATACAAGTCCCCTAACCACTGCCTGATACTCACCTTCCAGCATCTTCATCCCTTTCTAGCAGTGCTCCGGTCGGTCTCACTAGCCAGCTACTCCAGTGTTTTATGGAGCATGCCGGAGGTCATTTTTCAATACATCTCTAAAAGGGCCTCGTTCTGGTCTCATTCTGGCTCTCATAGATTTGCATTGAGAGCTTGTGACGTAACTAATGACTTCCAATCAGATGTTTTGGACACAAGATGGCGCTGTGGGACTAGAGCAGGCTCAGTAAAGTACAAAATGCCTGAAGGAGAGTATAAAATGGGGCAGGGGGCTTACAATCAAAGCACCACTGAAGCGGTGAAAATAAAGAAAAACCACTCTAGTGGTGTTTTAGTGAATCCACTTGCAGAACGAGTGTTTTCTTCAGGCGCTCAGCAGCCTGTTTACACAGGACAATTTATAATAGAAATCCGTATTCCTAAAAAGGCTCATTCACAATAATCAGCCAGAGTAAAGGCCATGTTACACACACAGATATCTGTTCAGATATATTGGTCACAGATCTCTGGTTGCAGTGAAATCATGGACACATTGCTCCATTTTGTGGCTGTGTACAAATGTAACAATGTGTCCATGATTTCACTGCAACCAGAGATCTGTGACCAATATATCTGTGTGTGTAACGTGGCCTTAAGTGCACCTTTTATCCAAATTTTGGGGGAGGGGGGTGAGATCTTACTTAGGGCCACGTCACACACACAGATAATTGTGCAGACATTGGTCACAGATCTCTGGTTGCAGTGAAATCATGGACACATTGCTCCATTTTGTGGTTATGTACAAATGGAACAATGTCTCCATGATTTCACTGCAACCAGAGATCTGCGAACAATATCTGCACATCTGTGTGTGTGACGTGGCCCTTAAATGCATGTAATTGAGGCTAAAAATCATTTTTACAATTGGGAATGGGGTTTCAATAAAAAAATTTGCACCGTTTGCCTCTGTATTACACTGTATATTGCTGCATACAAAGTAAACAGGGTTGGCCACATAATAAAAATGTTAGAATAAAGATTGAGGACATGATTTACGCAATTACTCAGTCTGCAGTCACTGTAATACAGCAACTCATGGAGGCAAATGGTGCAAAATTTTACATTAAATGCAATTGCAAAAATGATTTTAGCCCCAATTAGATGTATTCACGTAAGAAAAAAAAAGTCCCGAAAAAAGGAAAACCCTGTTAAGTTCCAATGGTGAGTTTTTGATGCTGCATATTTTCTGTCATATACGCAGCAAAGTGGATGGGATGTATAGGAATCGCCAGGCCACTGCGCTTTTCTTTTTCACGCTGCATAAACTGCCCTGCAGAGCCTTTCATATCAATGTTAATTCACTTGCAAGTGTGCAGTTTTATGTGCAGATTTTCTCAATAGAATTGCATTAAATTTGGAAAATCTGCCAGTAAAAAACGCATTTCACATCACGGTGTTTGTTCATCCGTGGCTATCTGTTGTAAAATGGATAGCCATGGATCCGATTTGGTCTCCATGTATCCCTATGGGCACGGATGTGCACGGATTGGTCCTTATTGGCATACGATTGTATTAGTTTTGTGATGGATCTGTTTGTGTCAGATTTTTTCTTGTCCCCAAAATTGGAGCTGCTCTGAGTTTGGGCAGCCCTGAAAAAAATCGGACAGAAACAGACAAAAACGGATCCGTTGCTGTCCGTTTCAAATAACATGGATCTCTGTGGGGGCGGATCAAAACGGATCTGAAAAAACCTAGATCCGGAAAAGGATCCAATTTGCCGTACTGCGCATGCTCAGAAGCAAGGTACAGCCCTATCTCTGCTAACTGATGATGGATCCATGGAAACAACGGATCTGTGGACATCAGTGGCATCTGTTGGCACAGATCCGTGGTTGTCCGTGTGTCCTGGAAATTCAAAGATCACCACGGATGTGCAAAAAACGTTATGTGAAAGCAGCCTAATCCATCCATACACGGCTGTATCAAAAAAGGTGTAGCAAAGCAAAATACCTGGAAGGATCAAAAACAAAGCAGATTTATTTAAAACATCACATACCAAAAAAAGACAATGCTGGTAAAAACGGAAAACAAAAAATGCATGTAACAATTTACATAATAAGTGCAGAAATGCTGCAGAACATCAAAAACTCAGCAAATACTGATCAATGCAACATAGCCTTGGTGTAAATAGTCGTGAGATAGTAAAATGCCATTGTATGCCCATCTGGTGTTAGGCCATATTCACATGTTGATTTTCTGCGGCTTTTTTTGTATGTATGTGTAGTATGCATGTGTGTGTAGTATGTGTGTGTGCGTATATAGTATGTGTGTGTGCATATATATAGTATGTATGTGGGTGTGTAGTGTTTGTGTGTATGTATGTGCAGTATGCATGTGTGTGTAGTATGTGTGTGTGCGTATATAGTATGTGTATGTGCATATATAGTATGTATGTGGGTGTGTAGTGTTTGTGTGTATGTATGTGCAGTATGCATGTGTGTGTAGTATGTGTGTGTGCGTATATAGTATGTGTTTGTAGTATGTGTATGTATGTGTAGTATGCATGTGTGTGTAGTATGTGGGTGGGTGTTCGTATGTGTGTGTAGTATGTGTGTGTGCTTGTGTAGTATGTGTGTATGTACCGTATGTGTAGTGTGTGTAGTGTGCGTTGTGCGTGTGTATAGATGAGATTTCTGAAATCTCATCTTTTCCTGGTACTGTGAAAAACAACCTTCCAACTGCATAAAAGTCATGACAAAAAACACAGCAAAACCACAGCATGTGAACAAAGTCTTAACCTCTATACCAATCTTGCTATATAAGGCGGCCGTCACACGGTGAGATATCTTTAGCGATATTGTAAGCGATCACGTGCACGCGCAATCGCTTACAATATCGCTCACATCGCTGGTGAGATGTCACACAGACAGACTCACCAGCGATGTGGAGCAGCGATCTCGCTCGTTACTATGGTACACATCGGGTAACTAGGCGCCGCGCGTCGCTTAGTTACCCGACGTGTACCATAGTTACCATCTCCCAGCATAGGCGCGGTCGCTGGGAGATGGATCATCGTGGTGTCATACACCACGATGATGCAGATCGTTGCATCGTTCATCGCTAGATCTGAGAACCGAACCTCAGATCAGCGATGTCACGATCAAGCGATTTACCATCGTAAATCGCTTGATTACATGCAACGATATCTTGCCCGATATCGCTTAAGCGATCAAAAAGGAGATCGCTTAAACGATATCGGGCAAGATATCGTTCCGTGTGACGGCCGCCTAAGAAGCATACAATAATTTAGACATCAGTTTTACTTTTTAGAGCCTTAGACAGAATGCTGACCGCTGGCTATGCCCAGCACCTACATAAGCAGATTGTGCAGTGTTATTGGAGTGTTTTGTAGCTTGGAAGCACTACGAGGTCATCAGCAGGAAAATATGGACATAGCAGATGTGGAGGATAATCCCATGATGTGGATATATACACAAGTGTGTCCTTGGCTGTATCGGGATTGCTCTAGTCTCTTACCAGTCACATGAAATGTCCCAGTCACTCTTATACCATTACATTCATTAGTGACCATAAGGCCTGGGCTCTATAGTGATCCGTACGACCTCTAAACCTCTGAGGAGGGAACATTGTGGGCACCTAGTGGAAAACGCTAGAAATTTGCCAGTGTCAACAAGAACACAAGTGCTTGGTGCATTGATTTTATAATCTACATCCTAGGCAAATCTGCAGATTACGTTGTTTTGTTTCTTCAGAATTCATAATGTATGGAATTAAAGGGATCCTGTCACCTCCAAAAAGCCACCTAACCTATAAAAACACGTCCCTGCATCACCCTATGACCATTCTCACACTCCTTTTGTCTGCGAAATGCTGGCTGTAAAAGTACTAAAAGACGTTTTTATAATTACTCAAAATAGAACAATGTGTCCATGATTTCACTGCAACCAGCAAATTGCTAGTGAAATTGCCTAGCAATGTTGCGACGTGTAACAGGTACCTTTAAGGTACCGTTACATGAGGCAACGTTGCTGCAATGTTGCCAGCAACTTCACGGGAGTGCGCACGTTTTTGGCACTTTTCCAAGATTGCCTTGGAGATGTCACACGCAGAGATATCGTAGGCAACACAACTAGGATGTTGAAAGCCACTTTCATTCGCTGGGTATGAGCAACCCAGCGAGCGATCCTTATCATTGTAATGAATAGGGGAAGTTGCTTTCAACATCGCTATTGCGGTGTCACACAGAGCGATACTAGCAGATTGCCTGAGCAACATCGCCTGGTTTCAGAACATGTTGATAAAACTGGCAACTCCGCTCAAGCAACTTATCGCAGTTGAATCGCCCTGTCGCACGTTGCAACGCACTAGCGATTTCAACGGCAAAAGGGATAACTACGTCACTTTTGGGCAATGTTGCCTCGTCTAACGGTACCTTTAGGGGTACTTCACACTAAGCGAGATTGCTGATATGTCACAGTTTTTGTGACGCAACAGCGACCTCGCCAGCGATCTCGCTATGTGTGACAAGTAGCAGTGACCAGGCCCCTGCTGTGAGATCGCCGATCGTGTTGGAATGTCCTGGACCATTTTATGATCATTGGGTCCCCACTGGGCAGAATGCATGGGTGTGTTTAACAGGGACAACGACCAACGACCTCAATACTACAGGTCTGAGTGACAGGGTCCCAACGACTGCTGTATTGCTGCTGTGTCGATGGTGAGATCTGACTGCTTGACATCTCACCAGAGACCACGTAGCAACGCTCCAGCGATCCCTACCAGGTTGTATCGTTGGCGGGATCGCTGGTGCATCGCTAAGTGTGACGGGGCCTTTAGATTACTGGGTGCAGCAGTTCTGACACAAAGCTTTTAGATTTAGCCATGGAGAAGAACTTACAGATTTCCCCCCCCCCCCTCCGGCTCTGTATACAAAGTCTATAGACAATGAGCTGCTAATCACAGAGGGGGCTTGCCAGACTTGGGCCATGCTGCTGTGTTTCAGCAATGATAAACTACCAGTGCTAATACAAACATAGAAGGTAGACAACAACACACTTTGTGATAAGAGACTTATCGCTGAATTCTTTGTGTTAACCCTTAAGGTACCTTCACACGCTGCAATATCGCCTGGAGATCATAAAGGCGATATGTAACCTCATAGCAATCGTCGTGAAATTGCCTCACGGTTGCGGCGTGTGATTGGGGAATTTTGCGGCGATTAATCACCTCTTGTCTGATTCCTGAACAGTGCTCAGTAATCAGCCGCAATCGGTAAGGTGATATTTCCGTGTCGTGGCGTGTGATACGGCGATAGTGATGGAAAGAGCGTTGCCTATGATTTCCCGTAGGCGTGCCTCAGCGTGCTGGAGTCTGCGCCCTGTCTGAAATGATTGGTGTGGGCTACTGTGTTCCCATTGGCTGTCATTTGACACCGCACCATATTTGAAGAGCTGTCTGTTCAGCACCACACACATCTTCTGCTACACAACCGTACGCAAACACAGTGCAATTATGCGCGCCATAGAAGAGCGCAAGCTATGTCGTATGTGTGTATTAACCTGCACTGTGTCGAGTATAGTGCCACACATGACAGCTCATATGTTGGGCTTTTTGGTTTGGGGTGTTTACACATTAGTTAGTTTGTTTTGAGGTTTTTGGTTCACTACTCTGCAATGTTTGTGTATGGCCATTCTGTTTCTGCTTTTTTTATTTATTTGTGTCATGTTTGCACTTGTGTTCAAACTGTTTTATGTGTGTTGTTTGCCTTATAATTTTTGTGCACTAAGACTTTATTTAAAATCCAAAAAGAAACCAAAATCCTGTGTGTGTCGTTACTTTTCAATACAGGGCAGTTGCACATAGCTTTATGCTGTGCACAGAGGTATGTGATCCGTATAATGGTATTGATGGGTCCATGCAGCATTGTGTGCTAATGTCCAGTACACAGGTCCAGCCCTTTGGCCCACACTGTATGCCGTGACTGTGTGTACATGTCCATTATGATGTGTTTACCCACATGGGACTGTGTGCACACACATGGAGCATGCAATGGTGATTGTGGGGGATGTAGGTACACTTCAGTACACACACGTATTTGATGAGTTTTTTACCTCAGGATTTGTAGCCAAAACCAGGTGTGGATGATAAATAAAGAAGTGGTGCAGGTGTTTCTAGTAGACTTTTCCTCTGATTGTTCCAGTCCTGGTTTTGGCTACAAATCCTGAGGTAAAAACTTCATCAAATACTCAGCGTGTGCATGTGGCCATATACTTCAGCCATGGCAGCTCTGGCATGGCGTGGACCAATGCAGGCACACATGTCCATAGTGTTGTTTGTATCTTACCGCAATCACCTACAGACCCACACCTAGCCATTCTTTAGTGTAATCCACTGTGCTAAACAAGACCGCTCCTGTGTGACACTTTAGCGGCTCAAAAATGTGTGGCAGGAGCCACAATTGACGACACGAGCGTGTATTTGTGACAAACTCCAATAGACAATGGCTTCCAGAGCAGGCTGATCAATCGTAACGCTGTTGTGTTGTCCAGAGTGCGTATGGGGCGTGGTGTAAACCACTGCGGCACGCCTATCTCCTCGCCGTGCTGAACATGTACGCCCACATTGCCTTTGAGCTTGTAGCGTGTGAAGCAGCGATGAAATGAGGCAGGATTGCTTCCGCTGTACGTGAGGCGATTTCCGGAGTAACACATTGCCTTAGCTTCAGGGCAAAATCACGCCGTGTGATTCCGCTATCGGCGATCTGAGGCGACCATGAAAAACGTGCACGCACACGTTAGATCGCCTCATATCGTCACGCGATATATTGCAGCGTGTGAAGGTACCTTTACAGCATGCTGTCATTAGATTACATAGCAAAAACCTGCTGACAGATTCCCTTTAATGCCATGCCACCTGTCAATAGCATATACAGTAGTGAAAGACCTTTGTAGCAAGTCCATGGTAAAGCATGAATGCCCCTTTTAATCTGGCCCAAAGTGTGCTTGTGGTATAACAGGATGAGGATTAATCCAGAAACACATTTGCACACACAGATGCGGAGTTTGATTACTGGCTGTACTGGTGATGTGTATGGGCGGATGCTGATTGATGCTACCTCCATATATACCTTCAATAAGGCTCATCATACCATGTATTCTCACCAGGTCCAAATCATTTACTGAAATTTATGTAGTGATACTATCTATAGTGAGCAGAATTAAAGGGGTATTCTCAAATTTAGAAATCATCCTTTAACCTATGGGTAGGGGATAATTTATTGATCGCTGGTGGACTGACCATTGGGATCTCCATTGATTCCAATGAGGAGCCCTGTATGACTGATCAGAGATCGATCACATGCACTGCCCCTCTATTCATTCATAAGGAGACCCCCGGAGATTGCCAAGGGCAGTGATCTGCAGAGCTTTGGTGCGTCCATAAGAATTAACAATGCACAGGATCGACCTCTGCTCCATTCCCATAGGGGTTTCTGGATTATTGAGGTCAGAGAAGACGGAATCCCTGACGGAATCCCTGACGGAATCCCTGACGGAATCCCTGACGGACTCCCTGACGGACTCCCTGACGGAGTCCGTTTTCAGACATGAGCACACCCCACCACAACAGTCCTAGTTTTCATTTGGCCCCTTAAGGTCATGTTTGAAATGTAGTATTATATGCAGACTTGGCCCTCAGTGCGACACCTCAGTGGGCCCTGTACCGGGGTCAGGTCCTCCCCACCCTATAAAAGCAGTAGTTGACACAATTCAATATGTACAGACAAGGGCAGAATCGCATCATTCTATGAAAACCCTACCCAGGTTGTCTTTATGTATAAGGTAAATACATGAATGAGGGTAATGTAGTATTTTCATGACACTGTATAGTAGACCCCATAGATAAGGTTGCTGGTGGGCCATGGTCCCCTAGACTCCAGGGTCCACGTACGATTGCAACCCCTGCACCTACTGTAGTTACACCCCTGGTGATGTAATATTTACATGTCACTGCATAGTAGCCCCCATAGATAATGTTACTGGCCCCCTAGACTGGCACTGGTCAGTAGGGAACTTTCCCATAACCCTTTGCTCTGACAGAAGAGACTCCCAATAATGGGGTCAGTGCTCAGATGTAGGGTCTCACCCTGTACATGGGTCATATAATGGGGTCAGTGCTCAGATGTGGGGTCTCACCCTGTACAGGGGTCATATAATGGGGTCAGTGCTCAGATGTGGGGTCTCACCCTGTACAGGAGTCATATAATGGGGTCAGTGCTCAGATGTGGGGTCTCACCCTGTACAGGGGTCATATAATGGGGTCAATGCTCAGATGTGGGGTCTCACCCTGTACAGGAGTCATATAATGGGGTCAGTGCTCAGATGTGGGGTCTCACCCTGTACAGGGGTCATTAATGATGTCAGTGCTCAAATGTGGGGTCTCACCCTGTACAGGGGTCATATAATGGGTCAATGCTCAGATGTGGGGTCTCACCCTGTACAGGGGTCATTAATGATGTCAGTGCTCAAATGTGGGGTCTCACCCTGTACAGGGGTCATATAATGGGTCAATGCTCAGATGTGGGGTCTCACCCTGTACAGGAGTCATATAATGGGGTCAGTGCTCAGATGTGGGGGTCTCACCCTGTACAGGGGTCATTAATGATGTCAGTGCTCAGATGTGGGGTCTCACCCTGTACATGGGTCATATAATGGGTCAATGCTCAGATGTGGGGTCTCACCCTGTACAGGGGTCATATAATGATGTCAGTGCTCAGGTGTGGGGTCTCACCCTGTACAGGGGTCATATAATGGGGTCAGTGCTCAGGTGTGGGGTCTCACCCTGTACAGGGGTCATATAATGGGGTCAGTGCTCAGATGTGGGGTCTCACCCTGTCCAGGGGTCATATAATGGGGTCAGTGCTCAGATGTGGGGTCTCACCCTGTCCAGGGGTCATATAATGGGGTCAGTGCTCAGATGTGGGGTCTCACCCTGTCCAGGGGTCATATAATGGGGTCAGTGCTCAGATGTGGGGTCTCACCCTGTACAGGGGTCATATAATGGGGTCAGTGCTCAGATGTGGGGTCTCACCCTGTACAGGGGTCATATAATGATGTCAGTGCTCAGATGGGGGTCTCACCCTGTACATGGGTCATATAATGGGTCAATGCTCAGATGTGGGGTCTCACCCTGTACATGGGTCATATAATGATGTCAGTGCTCAGATGTGGGGTCTCACCCTGTACAGGGGTCATATAATGATGTCAGTGCTCAGGTGTGGGGTCTCACCCTGTCCAGGGGTCATATAATGATGTCAGTGCTCAGGTGTGGGGTCTCACCCTGTCCAGGGGTCATATAATTGGGTCAGTGCTCAGATGTGGGGTCTCACCCTGTACAGGGGTCATATAATGGGGTCAGTGCTCAGATGTGGGGTCTCATCCTGTCCAGGGGTCATATAATGGGGTCAGTGCTCAGATGTGGGGTCTCACCCTGTCCAGGGGTCATATAATGGGGTCAGTGCTCAGATGTGGGGTCTCACCCTGTACAGGGGTCATATAATGGGGTTAGTGCTCAGGTGTGGGGTCTCACCCTGTACAGGGGTCATATAATGGGGTCAGTGCTCAGGTGTGGGGTCTCACCCTGTACAGGGGTCATCCCTGTGTGATCAGGACTCTACACCTCCAGGCGGCCATCACCATACACACACTGTGGAGCTGGTGACATCAGCCTCTCATCCATTACCCTACACACTGGGGAATGTCGCACATGACAGCTGATGAGGCCCCTGCAGCCTCCATCACCGTATACACCCTGCCCAGTACACAGGACGCATCGTGTCTCCATGACAACACGCAGCCGTTCCCCCACACGGCAGCAGGTGCGGCCACTGCAGCCTCCTCCCGGCACTGCCGCAGCACACATCATCCAGGCCTCATACCTGACACAGGGAGCTTCCAGCCGCCGCCGCTCCTGATCCCGGTCTGTCACTGCCCCACACAGCGACACCTCGGCAGCAGCACAAGATACCGGAGGAGGGGCGACAGGTCGCAGCAGCCTGGATCCGAGGATAGGGACCTGGGCGGGGCTACCGCATACGGGGTGGAGCAGCCGTTCACATGAGTCCAACGTGCCTGGACTGGGTGCGGGTGCCAAGATGGGCGGGGCTACGTCCAGAAGGCGTGTCAGGAGTTGCTTATGGGCGTGGCTTGGCGGGTATATAAGGATGGTGTGACCGCAGCGTACGTTTGGGAGGAGTGTGAGAGAAGTGTATCAGAAAGACATACATACTTGTAGACTGTGATCTCTCGCAGACAGGGTCCTCTCTCCTGTACCTGTCTGCACCTTGTGTTGCACATAAATATTGTACTTGTCTATGTAAGCCCCTTTTCACAGGTAAAGCACCATGGAATAAATGGCGCTGTAACAATTATTAATAATTTTTTATTTTTCCACCCACATAGCCATATCAAGGATGTTCTTTGCCGGCCGAGTTGTCATTTTGAATGAAAGCATTAATTCTAGGTGTAGTGAAAGACAGCAAAATAATTCCAATCATGTTGAAATTGCAAAAAAGGTGCATTTCCACAAAGGTTTCTTGATCCTGTGACCCTGGCGGTGTCATTTAATAAAGGCAGTGATATTGGGGGAAAGTCTGAGGGGATAAGGGATATTTGTGACGCCACCTGCGGTATGCGGCAGGGCGACCGCTGCTGCTGCAGAACCTTTAGGGATGACCAGCAGCTTGGATGGCAGCTCCCCGCAGACACAGAGTATTCCCCAGGGTAGTGGAGTGGTTTTCCCCAGCTCATACCTTGGCAGTTGGTCACTCGCTCTGCAGTACCCTCAGTGTTTCAGGCGGCCTCTGCAACTGATGGTCGCCGCAAATAAAAGTCTCTCACACCACAACTGCGGTTCCGTTACTTTTACTCAGTTGTTAAACATGGCCACCGGGTACGCTCCTGCCAGTCTCCAGTACTGCTCTTTCTCTAGGGTTGGGATAGTGCAGTCAAGCCACGGTTGGTGCCCCTACTCTCCTTCCTCGGTGTCTCAGTCTCTGGTGTGTCCCTCTCAGCGTTATAAGGAGTAGTTCTCCTCTGAGGCTAGTGTATCATCGCTCTGCTTCCCAGGCTCTCAATGCTCTCTGACACACAGAGCTCAAGTACTGGTGGCTACGGGTGTTTGTAGGTCCCGGGCGCCATTAGGTCACTCTCCCGGGAGCTGCTCTCTAGTTCGGACACTTTCCCCAAGATGTGTCGGGTATTTGGCCACATCTCCCTTTAGAAGTCTGGGGCCTCCGGGTTTATGGCTCCGGCATGCAGCTTCCGCATAGTCTGTAGGGCCGGGTCCCTGTCTCGTCCACCAACCCCTCTGTCTCATCACATTTGGGAGTACAGATGTTCCCTGACTTCTCCGCACCCCAAGGGTTCTTGTCACACCACCCCAGGCAAAACGGAACAGGTGGACCCTCTAGACCACAGAACACTGTGGATGCTGAACCCAGAGACCAAGCCGGACCCCAAAGGCAAGTTAAGTAAGGTTTATTGAACACAAGATCACAAGGGATACAGCCCCTAGAGAGAGCCACAGGATCAAAACACCGGTAATCCCCCAAGGGAGCCCAGCGAGAGTGACCCCTATACAGGGATATCACGCAGGGCACCGATGTGGGGACCAGTGAGCCAGAATCTGTGAAACGACTCTAGGGGTACAGTACCGGAGACACGGCGTAGTGATGAGGAGAGAAGAAGGCAAGCTCCAGGAGACGAGGGAACAGCGTGGAAGGGCGAGGACTACTGGAACCGGGATGGATCCCACTGAAACAAGGAGAAACAGACAATGAGAAAACTGGGAGAAACAGAGCACAATATTTAAGCTGCTGGACCTGAGCTGGCAACTCAATACTGGGAGCATAGAAGTTACCCAGGCACTGAATGCAGGCAGTGTGGATCTTTAGTATCCACCTCCTCTCATTGATTGGCTAGGTGACCTCCCCTCAGTGATTGACTGGGAGAGGAGCAGGAAGGAAATAGTGCACTGGTCCCTTTAAGACTGAGCGGCAGTGCGCGCGCGTGCCCTATGCGTGCCTCCAGAAGGAAAGAAGGACGCAGGAGCCCGTGACGGTGCCACGGAGAGAGGAGATGGTGTGGGAGCGCGGGCCAGGTGAGCATAGAGACTGGAGTGGGAGCGGAGCCCCCGGAGAGGTCGGCGACCCGCAAGGACCTAACCCCCCTGCCTCACGACAGGCCGCAACAGTGTGGTGGCAGGCTGCGGGGTGACAGTAGGCACAGGCCGGACGGGAGCAGGCACCGGCCGGGTGGTGACAGTACCCCCCTCCTGCATGCCCCCCCTGCCGCAAGCCGTCATGAAAACGCCGCAGGAGGCGAGGAGCGGTGATGTTCTCCTCCGGCTCCCAGGACCGTTCCTCCGGACCGAACCCTTTCCAATTCACCAAATACCACGTAATGCGTCCTCTCTTCTTCATGTCTAGAATGACTTTGATTTCGTAGACATCATTGGCCGAGACGGGAGTAGGATGCACTCCCGGATCCTGGGAGAAGCGACCGAGGACCACAGGCTTGAGGAGGGAACGGTGAAATGAATTATGGATACGCAGAGAGGAAGGCAGTTTCAACTGGTAGCATACCTCGTTAAGTCTCCGGAGATTCTCAAAGGGACCGATGTATCGAGGAGCGAATTTATAGGAGGGTACCTTGAGGCGGACATACTTGGAAAAAAGCCATACCTTGTCACCCGACTGAAACAAGGGGGAATCCAACCGTCTTTTGTCGGCATGGTACTTCATCCGTTTGGACGCTTTCTCCAAGGCTGCTTGTGTCTCAGTCCAGATCTTGGAGAAGTCTCTGGCTACTGCCTCTGCTGCCAGATTGGGGGTGGTGATGGCCTAGAGCAGGGGTGGGGAACTCCAGGCCTCGAGGGCCGCACACAGTGCAGGTTTTCATGATTTCCTTAGTATTGCACAGGTGATAATATAATCACCAGTACTGGTGATGATTCCAGACTCTGTGCAATGCTAGGGAGATCCTGAAAACATGACCTGTTGGTGGCCCTCGAGGCCTGGAGTTCCCCACCCCTGGCCTAGAGGGTTGGAATCCTCGGATGCTGACCGTACACGATAAAAAATGGAATGTTACGGGTTGACTCACCGACATGGTTGTTATAGGAGAACTCCGCCCATGGTAGTAGAGAGACCCAATCGTCGTGGTGTGTGTTGATGAAGTGCCGTAGGTAGCCTGTCCTAGGTGGAGGAGTTTTCCGGCCTTTTAGGGCTCTGACGACGGAAATGACCAGCTCCTCTGCAGTACAGGCACAGTCTCCAGGCAACTCTCTCCTCCTGCTCCTGACTGCTCAACCTGAGGTGATCCACCTCCATGGGCTCATGAACCGTAGATGGAGCCGACGCTGCCGGACGAAGAGGCCTCTGAAACGCGGGAGCCAAACGAGGAAACTGTCTCTCATGGGACTTTTCTTTGGACCGCTCCTGTAGGCGGCGGTCAATCCGGATGGCAAGGGAGATGAAGTCGTCCAAGGACCCAGGCAGATCACAGACTGCTAGTTCGTCCTTCAGTCGTCTGGACAGTCCCCGCCAGAAGACCCAAATCAACAGCTCGTCAGGCCACCGAAGCTCGAAGTCCAAGGTGCGGAACTGGATGGCATACTGAGATATGGACAGGTTTCCCTGTTGCAAGTTGAAGAGCGCCTCTGTGGACGAGGCCACCTGACTGGGTTAATCGAATATCTTGCGGAAGGTATCCAGGAACGCCCGGAGATTGGACACAATAGGATCCTCCCTCTCCAGTAGCGGATTGAACCATGCCAGTGCCTCTCTCTCCAGATGCGATGTCAGAAAAGCCACCTTGGCTACGTCCATCGGATATTGGTGAGGCAACAGCCGGAAATGCAGTTGGCATTGGTTGAGAAACCCCCTGCACAACTTAGGATCCCCGGAGTACCTTGGGGGCTTGCAGAAGTGAGGAGATGACGTAGCGCCCACCGCAACCCCGGGATCCAGCACGGGTACAGGAACCGTAGGAGGAGCTGCCATCTGCATGCTGGTGAGCCGTTCATCCACCGATAACATGTAGGTCAACATCCGGATTTGCATCTCTCGTTGTCGGTCCAGTTCTTGGTGGAGACCTGTAATTTGAGTGGATATAGATGGTTCAGCCGCTTGGAGAGACCCAAGACGGGCCTCCAAGGTTTGAATAAAGGTGACCAATTGATCCTGGCTCTGGTGGAGGCCGGGGCAAAATCTGTCACGCTACCACAGGCGGAACGGAACAGGTGGACCCTCTAGACTACAGAACACTGTGGATGCTGAACCCAGAAACCAAGCCGGACACCAAAGGCACGTTAAGTAAGGTTTATTGAACACAGGATCACAAGGGATACAGCATCTAGAGAGAGCCACAGGACTGAAACACCGGTAATCCCCCAGGGGAGCCCAGCGAGAGTGACCCCTATACAGGGATATCACGCAGGGCAGCGATGGGGGGACCAGTGAGCCAGAATCTGTGAACCGACTCTAGGGGTACAGTACCGGAGACACGGGGTAGTGATGAGGAGAGAAGAAGGCAAGCTCCAGGAGACCAGGGAACAACGTGGAAGGGCGAGGACCACTGGAACCGGGATGGATCCCACTGAAACAAGGAGAAACAGACAATGAGAAAACTGGGAGAAACAGAGCACAATATTAAATCTACAAAATAAGTGCAAGCACTAAGGAGTTGATGTTTCATAAAAATTACCACTTTATTAAACATATAAAGTAACAGACAGTACACCGTTAAAAAATGAAGTATTTTTTGTGGATGAATCCAGATATGAACCACAAGAGAGTAATTGCACACTCAGGGTAACACAATTTTGCACCATATATTACCAAGTGGTTAGTCTCATTCATTAATATAGGGAAATCAGTGGTGGCACAATCACTCAGTCACTGGTTTACTCACCCATAATGTTTTGTGCTGTTCCCTGGTCCAGTCAGTGCCCTCTGTTGTGGCCCCCCCTACGACCGTTTCGCAAGGCTTTCTCAAGGGGACCCCCTTGTTGTTTGCACAATATTAAATCTGCTGGACCTGAGCTGGCAACTCAATACTGGAAGCATAGAAGTTGCCAAGGCACTGACTGCAGGCAGTGTGTATCTTTAGTATCCACCTCCTCTCATTAATTGGCTGGGAGACATCCCCTCAGTGATTGGCTGGGAGAGGAGCAGGAAGGAAATGGTGTACTGGCCCCTTTAAGACTGAGCGGCAGTGAGCGCGCGTGCCCTATCCGCGACTCCAGAAGGAGAGGAGGACGCAGGAGCCCGGAACAGTGCCGCGGAGGGAGGAGATGGTGTGGGAGCGCGGGCCAGGTGAGCAGAGACTGGAGTGGGAGCGGAGCCCCCGAAGAGGTCGGCGACCCGCAAGGACCTGACCCCCCTGCCTCATGGCAGGCTGTAGCAGCGGGGTGGCAGGCCGCGGGGTGACAATAGGCACAGGTCAGACGGGAGCAGGCACCGGACGGGTGGTGACAGTTCTTCTCCCTCCCTTGGGTGAGCATGGTGGTGTAGCTTCAACCCGCAGGAGTCGGCGCCACACCGCCTCTACACTTCCGACTACCACTCCTGTGCAGTCGATGTTACTCCTCCGGTTTTCTACTGATTCCTCCATCTAACACTGTCCTGTCCCCCTTTTGTGGCCTGGGTTCTCCCTCAGGGTCCAATCATTGTCCCAGTAGCCTGTCACTGCGTGTGTGTGTGTGTTTTGGGCTCAGCTGCACCATCCCAGCACCTGGAGAACAGGGTTACTACATTTCCTAACCACAGAAATGCAGTACTTCTAGTGGCGGTTTACCCGGTAGGGCGCCACAGTAATGTTTTCATATTTCGGGATCTGGGCCTAAATGAAAGCTTATTTTTTGTGCCCTGAGCTGACATTTTTACTGATACCCTTTTGAGTAAATGTGATGTTTTGATCGCCTTTTGATGGTAATTTTGACGTTTTTGATTGTTTTCTCATTACACCATTTACTGATAAGATTAATTTACGGTACTTTATATTTTGATAAATCAGACTTTTTCAAATGCCATGATACTAAATATGTGTATTTATGTTTTTTTTTCAACTGTTTTAATGCTTTTATCAATGTAGGTGTTGCTGTAGGCACTTGGGGCCCCCAAGAGAGTGGGGCCCTGGGCAATTGCCCAGTCTCCCCCCTTAATGCCAGCCCTGATCCCTGTGTTTTATTATGCTAGAGGTGACCTCTAATGCACTCATCAGACTACACACTAGCCAGGGTTGCATTAGGTAGCAGATAGGGACTAGGTATGTGACGGCGGTAGGGGGAAGGACCTGCTTAGGGTTTTTATTGTGGCACCCCTGTGGATCGAGTCACCACAGCAGTACAGCACCCGTGTTGAGGTGTAGTATCCCACTCTCGGGTAAGGAAGACACAGACCGGTATCGGGACACGCAGGCCATGCACTACACTAGGTCCAAGTCAGGGTTAGGGCAAGATTGCTCCTATGGGAGAGCACAGTTCCTGATCCTGTCTGGAAGGAGGAACCAGGGTAGTGGGGATGGGTGAGAGGAAGTAGAAAGGAGAGCACCTGGGAGTAGTGAAGCCAGGAAGCACATACGCAGATGACATGGGACACGTGACAGAGGGCATAAATAGCACAGGGAAAGATCTAGAAGTCGGTCGAGTTGGAAGAAAACTAGAGGAAGGAAACCTGTCAACAGAGAATTAAGAACTTGAGAGAAGTGTTCAGAGGACTGGAGCCAGTGGGCGCTCGTCCTAAGGCCTGACTGAGGAGCAGAAAGAGAGACTCAGGGTGCTCCAGGAGGAAGAGGGGGTCCCAAAGGCATGGGTAGTGAACAACCCACCCGTGGGGCTCGCATCCATTGCCAGTCGCAGGCAGAGGAGGGACCAGGCCACAGAACAGGGTCACCAGGACCCCAAGACTAGTCCAGAAGACTGGGCTCAGCTAGCAACTCAGAGGCTGCGGTATTTCCAAGCTGCCGCAGCCGATGCTGCGCACATCCGCTGAAAAGGTGGCTATATAGGACCCAGGGACAGACTTCAAGTAACCCTAGGAGGGACCCGCGTGTCACGTCCTACTGACGGACTCACACGTGGACCCACTGGACCGCGTAAAGCGGATGCTGATACCGGGTGATAGAGAGGCAGACACGTACCGTAGAGTCAACGGGTTTATTAAACAGAACTATAACACAGAACCACACGCCCCTGGAGAGGGCCACAAGGTCGCAACACCGGGAGCCCAGCGAGGGAGACCCCGGAGCGCTTGACCCCTATACAGGGATACCGCCGGGATCAGCCTCGAAGGGGCCAATGCTATGGACACAAGTGTTCAACCGACCCCAGGCGACGTGGTAATGAAACAGCACCCGGGAATACAATACGAAACGAGAACCGTGAATACAGAGCACCAGGAACACGGGGAACCAGGAACACAGGAGAGATCCAGGAACACGGAGAGATCCAGGACCACGGAGAGATCCAGGACCACGGAGAGATCCAGGACCACGGGGGATCCGGAGCCGGGCGAGAACCAGCGATCAGCTTGGAGGGAATCAGGAGACCATCCAGGAACACGGTGATCAGCCAGGAACCGGCAGGAACGAGATCTGGGGGAGGTAACACAGAGCGATCAGGTAACAGACCAAACGGAGAGCGACCTGACAGACCAGAAGTGGCAACTTCACTCAGGGGAAGGTGAAGGTCGAAGTTGCCCTGGCCCCGACTGATTGAAAACAGGAGGTTTAAATCAGAACAGGGCATTCCTGATTGGCAGGACACAGAGACCTGGTGATTGGTTGAGGGGAGGAGCAAGCTCCCTGCAGTCCTCCCAGCAGAAACTGAATTGGAGACAATTTCATGTGCTGAAGCAGTGGTACCGGAAGTGAGAGGAGCAGTGTTGCTCCAGCAGAGGGAGTAAGGGCAGCAGGCCACGGGCACGGGCGGCAGACCCCCGAGGGGTAACAGTACCCCCCCCCTCTACGCCCCCCTCCCCAGACGGAAACCGGCCAGGAACCTGCGCAGAAGGCGCGGGGCATGGACCTCCGCCTCCTCGGTCCTGGGGCACCGGCCGGGGCAGAGGGGGCCCGAGGGTAGTGACAAGGGCGTCATGTGACGAACACAGGAGGAACAGGACGTCGGTAGGGACACCGCCAGGCGGCGGGACGCCATCAGGGACACCGGCAGGCGGCGGGACGCCATCAGGGACACCGGCAGGCGGCGGGACGCCATCAGGGACACCGGCAGGCGGCGGGACGCCATCAGGGACACCGGCAGGCGGCGGGACGCCATCAGGGACACCGGCAGCTCACGCAGAAGGTCCCACTCCTGGTGGAGACTCAGCACCTGAAAAAGGAGAGTGGGATCAACAGTAGAGGGCGCCCCCAAGCGGGCCTCTAAAGACTGGATAATCGCCACAACCCGGTCGTGGCTCTGGCGGAGTGCGGTCAGCTCTCTTTGGCCATCGAACCTGGTATCAGCGGGGTCCATGGCCAGGGCAAAATCTGTCACGTCCTACTGACGGACTCACACGTGGACCCACTGGACCGCGTAAAGCGGATGCTGATACCGGGTGATAGAGAGGCAGACACGTACCGTAGAGTCAACGGGTTTATTAAACAGAACTATAACACAGAACCACACGCCCCTGGAGAGCGCCACAAGGTCGCAACACCGGGAGCCCAGCGAGGGAGACCCCGGAGCGCTTGACCCCTATACAGGGATACCGCCGGGATCAGCCTCGAAGGGGCCAATGCTATGGACACAAGTGTTCAACCGACCCCAGGCGACGTGGTAATGAAACAGCACCCGGGAATACAATACGAAACGAGAACCGTGAATACAGAGCACCAGGAACACGGGGAACCAGGAACACAGGAGAGATCCAGGAACACGGAGAGATCCAGGAACACGGAGAGATCCAGGAACACGGAGAGATCCAGGAACACGGAGAGATCCAGGAACACGGAGAGATCCAGGAACACGGAGAGATCCAGGAACACGGAGAGATCCAGGAACACGGAGAGATCCAGGAACACGGAGAGATCCAGGAACACGGAGAGATCCAGGAACACGGAGAGATCCAGGAACACGGAGAGATCCAGGAACACGGAGAGATCCAGGAACACGGGGGATCCGGAGCCGGGCGAGAACCAGCGATCAGCTTGGAGGGAATCAGGAGACCATCCAGGAACACGGTGATCAGCCAGGAACCGGCAGGAACGAGATCTGGGGGAGGTAACACAGAGCGATCAGGTAACAGACCAAACGGAGAGCGACCTGACAGACCAGAAGTGGCAACTTCACTCAGGGGAAGGTGAAGGTCGAAGTTGCCCTGGCCCCGACTGATTGAAAACAGGAGGTTTAAATCAGAACAGGGCAGTCCTGATTGGCAGGACACAGAGACCTGGTGATTGGTTGAGGGGAGGAGCAAGCTCCCTGCAGTCCTCCCAGCAGAAACTGAATTGGAGACAATTTCATGTGCTGAAGCAGTGGTACCGGAAGTGAGAGGAGCAGTGTTGCTCCAGCAGAGGGAGTAAGGGCAGCAGGCCACGGGCACGGGCGGCAGACCCCCGAGGGGTAACACCGCGGCTGCTTGTTCAGGGCTCTGTGTGAGCGAGGCGCAAGGCAGAAGGGCGAAGCAAGCGCAGTGTGAGACGACCGAGAAAGGACAGAAAGAAGATTACCAGTTGAATGTCACCTGACCACCTGGGAGTAGCTGAATCCCTGCCTCTGAGAACTCAGCGCTTAGTGAGCTGTTGCACAGTGACTGTGAGTAAACCTCTAAAGACTGCAACCTGCAGTGTCTGTGGTCTTCTTGACGCATCATCAGCCTTGCGCTGGAACATAGCTACCAACTCACCCAATAACATCTTCTGCCCTGGGATCAGCCCTACCCGTAGAGGGCTTAACAACTCTACTGCATCACCACCATCAATCCCAGAGGAACTGTACTGCAGCGGCAGTCATCTATAGCCGCAACCTGCGGGTGGTGTCACGAGAACAAGCATAGCCAGGTCCCAAGTCCAGTAAACCTTTTATTGAGACCAGAACTGATCCCCCCATTTTGAATTGACCGTGCCGGCACATGGACCGGGTCGCGCCACCATGACATCCCAAAGCAACGTCCACCGGCCTGGCTCCGAGTACCCCACGGCCCCCACAGGGCAAGTCATTATGGCAGAAAGGGAAAGACACAGGCCAGTGTTAGGTGGAGTCCTGATCCCCTGCACCCTACAGTTAAGGCCTTTCTTCTTTATCATCTCGCTGTCTGTGTTTCACCATGCGGCGGTTATCTTCCCTCTCCACTTATGACAACGAATATGCATTGTTTGTTGGGTAGAAGTTTACGTTTGATTATTGGACAGAATCATTTTGACGTCTGTACCACCATTTAGGCTGATCGGTTTCTATTTTCACTACTTTATATTCTGTACCAATCTGGGAGGGATATTAGTGGTAAGCATACTGTATGTATTGTAAATAATATTTTATGTATATTTATATTTTCTTGTATAATTCCATTGTTTTTGGGATGGTCTTTATTAATATGTATCAATAAAAATTGAATATTTTAGGAGTTTTTCTCTTGTATAATTCTTACATTTAAAGCACCACTCCAAAAGTGAAATAATAAAAAAAAATGCTGGAGCAATGCTTTAAGTGGATGGTGCTTTATCGGAGAAACTGTACCACCCCTAACCATAAGTTGTGTTTGGTAGTGCAACTCAGTCCCAATAAAGTGATTGGAGCAGAGCTGTAATAATATGCACAATCTATGGTCAGGGGCGGTGCTGTTTTTGAAAGAAACCAGCCATGTTTTTCAATCCTTCAATATAAATGGAAACAACTTTGAACACTGCACACAATATATACCGTATATAACATACATTTTATTTTGGCTTTTTTCATACTCCAAGGTTTTTATTTTACATGTGTGTATATACACAGAAATAAGCATCAGAGAACTGAAAGATGCTGTGACAAACACAGAAGCTTGTAGGAAAAAAGTTCACATGGTATCAGCGGTGTAACTAGGTTTTCTGGCACCCGGGGCAAACATTTATTTTGGCGCCCCCCCTCCCCATGGAGCACAGCCCGTGTAATCACCTGATTTGTTTGTCTAATTTGTTTGACTAATTATAGTGAATGGAGCAGGGGGGATCATTTCTAGTTTTGATGAATTTGCTTTTTTTTCTTTCAACTTGTTCTACAATCTCTCACCTTCTGGCACCATTTTTGACACCTGTTGCATTATATTGAGGTTCTTTTTCTGCCCCCAGTCAGTAGAGCTCTTCCTTACCTGGGTCCTCGCCAGCTGCTTCCTCCAGCAGGCAGGGTCACAGTCCTGCTGTCCAGGTATAGGGGCCATCCTGGGACACTTCTAGGTTGCACAGCTGCTTGGCTGGAGAAGAAAGAGTAGACAGAAATCACAGACAGAGGAGGGTGCAGAGCTGGGAGCCTGGCATAACATGTACCCACAGCTGGCACTGCTGCAGAGCACAGACAGAGGAGAGGGTAGAGCTGGGAGCCTGGCATAATATACACCCCAATGTACATGCGCGCTCACAGCGTGTGGCGCGCTGGGTGACGTCAGCCACAGCGCGACGTGACCCAGGGGTGGGAACTGCTGCCAGGGGGCGGACCAGCAGGGGTTCAATTGTGCACGCGCGGCGCTGGCCGTGCACAATTTGCAGGGCGGAGCGGAGGAGCCAGCGCGGGCGCGCGGCGGCGTGCTGGCGCCCCCTCTGAGTTGCGCCCAGGGCAAAGGATCCGTCTGCACCTGCCTAGATACGCCGCTACATGGTATGCAACATGATTGAATGGATGAAATTGGAAAATATACAGGTGCACCTCAATGAATTAAAATATCATCAAAAAGTAAATTTTTAGTAGTTCAATACATAAAGTGAAACGCATAGATTATATAGAGTCATTACAAACAGTGATCTATTTCAAGTGTTTATTTATGTTAATGTTGATGATTATGGCTTACAGACAATGAAAACCCATAGGTCATTATCTCAGAAAAATAAAATAGGGAGGATGAAGGGTCTGAGAGATAAAATGTTGCCTAAATAGGTATCAGAGGCTTCACCTCAGTCCCCAGCATGGTGCATATAAAGTAGGGAGGATGAAGGGTTAAAAACCACGCTGTCATATTCCATGAGACATCAAAGGATGAATATAATATTGATTTATTAGTCAACGTGTTTCAGGCCTCCCTAAGGGCTTGGAGAACAGCTATTCTCCTTGTGGAGAGTAATCCCCCCCAAACGCAGCGTCCGCAGTTTCGGGTTCTGATCTGGCACAAGTCATATTTAAAAGGCTTGTTAAAGAGTTGATTATGACTTTTAGGATTGCTACCCTTATTGGGTGGCATTAGAGTTTGTCTACTTCCTCACTGAAGTGACAATTTACATATTTTCCAGAGGAGCATTGTGGCTTTGTCTCCTCACTGTCAGCTGGCAGAATACTCTCCACAAGGAGAATAGATGCTCCCACAAACCTTGTCTTAGCCTCTCATACAGCCAAATCAGAATTCCCACACACTGCACTGATGAGGGGCAATCACCCCGAAATGCAGCGTCTGCAGTTTGGGATTCTGATCTGGCAAAATCCTAAATCATATTAAAAAACTTGTTAGAGTCGATTATGACTTTTAAGATTGCTACCTTTATTGGTGGCATTCGAGTTTTCCACTTCCTCACTGAAGTGACAGTTTGCACAGGTCTCCCTGAAACATGGCAATATGATATTGATTTGTTCTAAGGAAGGGGCCAGGGAGCCCTGAAATGTGTTGACTAATAAACCAATATTATATTCACCCTTTGATGTATATGGCAGCACAGTTTTTAACCCTTCATTCTCCCTAATCTATATGTATATATTATATATTGAAAGAAAGGTGTAAGTGTGTGAGGACTTGTAATTATATGTCACGTCATTTCATTATATCACAATGAGTTCCGTGGTTTCAAGCAGGACTGAATCATAAATTAGGCTCTGCTTCATCAGCAATTCTATTTTTCTTGCAAAACTTGATAAACATACTGAGTTGTTTTTTTTATAATTCTTTATTTATTTAGTAGACATAAAAGACAGGAACAAATCTGAAAGGACAATGGTTCAAAAAGATAAGTCAGCTATTCCAATATTACATAGGATATCGGCAGAGTGTAAGATACAAAACTGTTAACAACATGTTCAGTTTCAACATATTTAGAAGACCGTTGATACAGCTGTTTGTGATATTGAAAATGTTTTTTAAGATATGGTCTAATATTGTGAAGTCCCACTTTTTGAGACAACATACTGAGTTTTCATAGTATAAACAGTACAGTTATGACGGAATACATCACGTAAGGGGTTAACCTGCTCTGTAGTTTATGCCCTGGGATACTCCGCCCATGTTAGAGCAACTGTTGCTATAAACTATCTCCTAGTACAGAGGGAGTGCTGCATCCCACCCCTCTGAGGAAGGAAGCAAAAGATGGCCGCAGACAGCTCCCCAGTCATCCAGCAGATAGGCAGAAGTACAGATGTGCATAGTGTGGATCTATGGAGTGCCATGTATCACCCAGATGTGGAGCTAGCTGCCACCTGCCTGCTGAGAGATCAGTATGGCAACACTGTTCAATTCGGGGATTTATATAGAGACAGAAAAGCCATTATAATCCTTGTGCGGGTAAGACCCTGATCTAACTATTCTGCTATACAATAGACATTTGTAGTAAATTAATAATATTATCCCAGGTTATGGATAACTAGAGGTAGGACGTCATCCAGAGAGTAATTTGGATTGCCATATTTGAGGTCAGGAAGGAATTTTTATTCTAAAATGAAGAAAACTTGGATGATTTGTTTTATCCAGGATTAACATTGCAAAAATAATAACTGGATGGATGGATGTTTTTTAAAATAATGTTTCTGGAGTAGGGCCTGGCACCTAAATGCCAAAAATGTGGCTAGTTTCACACTGGCGTTTTTTGCAATCTGGGAGGATGCGGGTTTTACCTGCATTCCTCTGGATTCCCCTGGAATTGGAAAAACTGATGTCCCTGCACTGGTATTATCACTGGTCTGTCTCATGGATCAGTGATGATGCCGGTGCGGGTGCATACAATTTCTTCCGGCTGTGTAGCTGTTCTTCCTGGATCCGGGAACAAATGACATGGCACCTGGGGGGCGTGTCAATTTGGAACTACGTTCTGGGCATGCACAGTTCCAAAACTTGGATCTGGGGTCTGGATCCAATGGGATCCAGAGTCCCCCGGATCCAGTTTACATAGAACCCCTTTGTAAAGCCATCTGCATTTTCACGGTTTTTCACACAGACCAAGTTCCGTTTTTGGTGTCTGGAAAAAAACCGTGAACGCACGGATCCGGGAAAAAAGTGCAAAACTGATGCACCTACAAGTTCATCTGGCGCCATTGAAAGTCAATGGGGCCAAAAATGGATGCTGGTGCATCAAGCTCAAGCTATAATCATACAGATAGCAAAAAACACCAATGTGAAAATTACCTAAGCAATGTCTGATTTTTTTTTATTTGTCTAGAGAATATTTTACAGACATTCACCTGTTGCTTGAAAGTGTAATGCTCTCGTTCATTTGCGTTTTTTAAGTCGCTCTTTTATCTTGTGGTTAGTGATGAGCAGATTGTTCGAATTCACGATATCAGGCAGATTCCCCCAAAGACTCTAGAGCATAAGAAACATAAAAGGTAAAAAAAAAACCTAACCCTCGCCTCACCGTCCACCTCTCCACTCATTTCTTTCAATCCATCGCATTTTTCAACTGCCTGTTCTTCATTATAGACTGGAAGCTCCGGCGATGAAAAGGCATCGGGGGTTCCTGCTTATTGTAATGTCGCACCGCACATTAGGACATCACGAGGACACCACCTTACAACGTGCAGTGACCCCCGAGGCCTGGTCATGGCCAGAAGGCCCTGTCTATAGTGCTGGACAAGCAGATGAGGCTGAAAAGAGAGGCCCTGAAGACTGGTCAGTATGCATTAAAGAGGACCTGTCACCAAACCAGGCATGGTGATCTAATTACAGCACTGGATGCAGCATGTCTGCTGCATCCAGGCAAGGGGTCCCCCAGCCCTTGAGCCGCCCTGTACCCCGAGATAATACACTTAGAAAACTTACATACTGCAGCCAGAAAGGAGGTGGCTAGAGGCTGGAGCCGAAGGGCAGATTCACACCCCCTGCATGATTGGCCAGCCAGCGCAGGAAGGCTAGCTAATACATGACGCTATTGCAAATGTGGAGTGTGAGTGGTCAGCTCGCTGAATATAGCGCCCTGTCCAGGGATAGCCAATGGTTACACAGTCGCCCCAACCAATAATAGCTGATGGGGCGTGGTATACATGATGCTGTGGCACGCCCCAGGGAATTCACTAGGGCACGCAAATACCTTGCCTTTGCCCCGATTACACGCCGCCACCATAGGAATTATACCTGCTTGTTTTTTAGCACGGCTGAAACACAGGTATCCAAAGGCACAGGAAGGAACTTCCTGAATTACACGCCGCCACTTCGCGGTCTTTTGAAGGAAAAAGAAACAATTCTGTCCGATACCTGGTGGTTTCTACCTTTCGGTGGCGGCGTGTAAAGGTACCATAAGGGTACCTTTACACGCGGCTACATTTCTAGGGTGGCTACAGGTAACTTACTGGCTGCATGCTCTGATTTTTGCACCGAAAATAAAATCTGACAGGATCGGACCGAATCGGATACCATTTAGTGCACATCCGATTTGGTCCGATCAATTTATCATGGGGCCCTATGGAGCAGGGTCCGAGGAAACATCTGATGTCTCCTCGGACCCGATTTTAGTGTACTGAGTATCCTCAGTACACTAAAATAGCTCCTAAAAGTGAAGTAAGGGGTTAAAAAAATAAAAAAATCTATACTCACCTGTCCACGAGGCCCCCGGCGTCTCCCGCGCGTCTCCGGTGTCTTCCGGTGTCTTGCTGTCTGTGCTGACAGGACCTGCCGTGATGTCACAACAGCAAGACACTGGAAGACACCGGAGACGTGCGAGACCGTGCAGGAGTTGTGGACAGGTGAGAAAAGATTGGAGGAGAGGAGGAGGACACATGGGAGGACCGGAGGACACATGGGAGGACCGGAGGACACATGGGAGGACCGGAGGACACATGGGAGGACACATGGGAGGACCGGGGGAGGACACATGGGAGGACCGGGGGAGGACACATGGGAGGACCGGGGGAGGACACATGGGAGGACCGGGGGAGGACACATGGGAGGACCGGAGGAGGACACATGGGGGGACCACATTGAAGGACCGGGGGAGGACACATGGCGGGACCGGGGGACCACATTGGAGGCTGGGGGGAGCAGAGAAGAGAGACAGGGGAGAAGAGGGGAGGATCGGGCAGTAGAGGGGAGAAGCGGGAGTACCGGGGGAGAGACAGTGACAGCTCAGGGAGCGAGGTGACAGGAGGGCGGGCATCAGATAAAATGTCGGAATCGGATGCCTATTTGGCATCCGATTCCAGGCATCAGAAGAATCCGATGCTGTCCGATTTATATCGGACAGCATCGGATTTTACAAAAATCATTATGTGAAAGTAGCCTTACAATAGGGAAAAAAAGTATTTGGTCAGCCACCAATTGTGCAAGTTCTCCCACTTAAAAAGATGAGAGAGGCCTGTAATTGAGTTCATAGGTAGACTTCAACTATGAGAGACAAAATGGGAAAACAAATCCTGAAAATCACATTGTCTGATTTGGAAAGAATTTTTTTTCAAATTTTGGTGGAAAAAAATTGGTCACCTATAAATAAGCAAGATTTCTGGCTCTCGCAGACCTGTAACTTCTTCTTTAAGGGGATCCTCTGTCCTCCACTCATTACCTGTAGTACTGGCACCTATTTGAACTTGTTATCAGTATAAAAGACATCTGTCTGCAACCTCAAACAGTCACACTCCAAACTCCACTATGGTGAAGACCAAAGAGTTGTCGAAGGACACCAGAAACAAAATTCTAGCCCTGCACCAGGCTGGGAAGACTGAATCTGCTATAGGCAAGCAGCTTGATGTGAAGATATCAACTGTGGGAGTAATAATTAGAAAATGGAAGACACACAAGACCTCTGATAATCTGCCTCGACCTAGGGTTCCACGCAAGATCTCACCCCGTGGAGTCAAAATTATCTAAAAAATTGTGAGCAAAAATACCAGAACCACATAGGGGGACCTAGTGAATGACATGCAGAGAGGTGGGACCAATGTTAGGCTGCTTTCACATCAGCGGTAATCGCTGATCGCGGCAGTTGCGGTGAAAAAACTGCAACTGCCGCGATTACCGCATAACGGCCGCACTTGCGGTTCACCTGCGGCAAGCCGCATGCAATGTCTATGGGGCTTGCGGTAAGTGTGTGGCAAGTGCGATTTCGGCACTTGCAGCAGATGTGGCCACGAGAAAACCGTGGCTGACCGCGTTTTTTTCGCGGCCGCATCTGCCGCAAGTGCCGAAACAGCAACTGTACCGCACTTGCCGCACCTGCCACAGGCCCCATAGACATTGCATGGGGCTCGCCGCAAGTGAACCGCAAGTGCGGGTGTTATACGGTGATCGTGGCAGTTGTGGTTTTTTCACCGCAACTGTCGCGATCAGCGATTACCGCTGATGTGAAAGGGGCCTTACACAGGCAACCATCAGTAACACACTACGCAGCCAGCGACTCAGATCCTGTAGTGCCAGACGTGTTCCCCTCTTTAAGCCATTACAAGTCCAGGCTAGAGGGCATTTGGATGATCCAGAAGAGTATTGGGAGAATATCATATGGTCAGATGAAACCAAAGTAGATCTGTTTGGTAGAAACACAACTCGTTTGACCTCTGTCATTGCCAACAAAGGATATATAACAAAGTATTGAGATGAACTTTTGTTATTGACCAAATACTTATTTTCCACCAAAATTTGAAAAAAAATTCTTTCCAAATCAGACAATGTGATTTTCTGGATTTGTTTTCTCATTTTGTCTCTCATAGTTGAGGTCTACTTATAATATCAATTACAGGCCTATCTCATTTTTTTAGTGGGAGAACTTGCACAATTGGTGGCTGACCAAATACTTTTTTCCCCACTGTATGCAAGCCTGAGTACCAGTAAATAATTGTTGTCAGGCATAATTGCTTCTGTGTCTGCTTTGGCCCTCACCAAGGGCAATTGTAGACTGTATTGTTGCACTGGGGTGCGTGTCGGCTAGGGTCCGCGCTGCAGATCCAGGGCTGCTCTGCATCTCAGGCTCTGCCACGCTTACGACTGAGCCTCCGCATCAGTCCCCCAACAAATGTATAATATGCTCATCTGAAAAAGTTCTCCATTTCATCACAAATGAAGGTCACTGATATACATACCGTATATGTTGTACATGATATTTATGATGTACTTAAACAAAGCTGCTAATTAATGGTTTTATTTTGTTGTGTTTATGTTTTAGAATTTTCTTTGTTATATATGTAAAGAATACGTGGAAGATTTGGCTAAGATTCCAAAAAGCTATCTACAGGTATGGATTGCAATAGATATCAGAGTAGAAGTAATAATGGTTATCATGATAAAATATATTAGTAACAATTATCTACAATATTTAATATACTTTTTATTATATAGCATTGAATTATAATATACGGTATACTCACAAAAATCTTTGTCCACATTTTTCTTTCTTATTTAATCAGAAGTTGAAGGAAACTGTTGGTAAGATTACCCTCCATCCCAAAATGCATATATGGGAATTCAGGTTTTTAAAATATGAGTCTTAGGCCAGTTTCACACCATTGTTTGGAGCTGTCAGGCTGTGTCCAGTGTTTTGCAGGATGCACCGGACACAGTCTGAAAGCTCTGGACAAACAGAACTGAAGGGCAAATATGCCCTCCGATCCTGTTTCGCTGTCCAGTGCTGAAATTTCAGCCGGGAGCTCTCCAGGTGCTGAAGATCAGCGCCAGCCGCTGCTGAACTTCAGCATCCGGTGTCCGGGAACTGGAACGATTTTATGTCGTATCTGGCGCGATCCGGTCCCCAAAGACTCCCATGTTAGGGGGTGCCGGATCGCACCGGATCCAGGAGGATCCGATTTGGTCCGATTTTTGCCCCAGACGCAAAAATGCTGCAAGCTCCGATTTTGGGTTCGGGGCAAAAAAACTAAATGTGCCTGATCCTCCTGGACAGCACAAAACCGGATGGCAAATCACTGCCATCCGGCCCCATAGGAATACTATGGGGCCAAAATCGGATCCGGGGCTGGCCGGTTCATACCGGACAGCCTCGGATCCCTGATCCCTAAAATCGTGGTGTGAAGCCAGCCTTAGGCTACATTTACACTGTGCGTTTCTTTTCTCTTCTACTCTTCTGTTCTGCGTTTTTAGCTGCAAAACAGGAGCTGTGAGAAAAACGCAACCAAGAGCACAGTCTGTATGGCAAAATGAAAACCCATTGTCTTTGCTGTGGTGTCATTTGAGTGATCCGTTTTCTGCAATAAACTGCAAAAAACGGATCAAAAAAGGGATCAAAAAACGCACAGTGTGAATGTAGCCTTATTGTAATTAGAATTGTAATCAATAATCAAATAAGTCATTAAGTGCTGTAGGTATGACAGAGCACTTAGTCATCTATCTCCCCAGGTTGTTTTCCCCAGCACCAGACTCTTTAAATGGACTCAGTAGTCAGTGCGGCTGAGTCCTCAGTAATTATTAAACCATGTTTTTTCTTGCAACTAAACAGTATTTCAAAGTTAAACATATAAGACTGTATATGCTGCTTGTGGATCTGACTGCATATATCAGCTGTCATATATCAGCTGCATATATCTGCATATATCAGCTGTATGGATTCCTTGCCTGGCACCTGATATCACACAGAAAGTTAGCTATCAATGAAGCTACAGGGGAGGATGATGAGCGGGGAAACAAGCTCCGGAGGACGTGGCTTCTTAAAGGGCATGTCCGCTTTCAGAGCACCCATGAATTAAAAAAGCCAAACTATTCTTCACCCACCACCATGGCAGCAGCCATTCATTGATCTCAGCAGCTCTGTCAGAGGAGACTGATTGCCCTATTCTAAGCTCCCCGATTGGTTACACGCGGTTTATGTGATATCAGCACTGAAGGCCAACATTAAAAGCAGCGGCTGAGACTCAACAGAGGATCTGGGCTAGTAAAGCATGGTTTGTTTTTTGTAGCAAACTGTGCCTGGGGACTATGGTTTTCTAACAGAACCACTCATAGTACTGTGTCCCATCCATATAACTTGACACCTTATTTACATTGCATCTGAATTAAAAAGCTAATTACTCTGGAATGTAGCAACAGATTGAAATATCATTATGGTATTGTGGACCCTGTGTCCTGAGGGAGATAGCCAAGTACAACTACGCCTGTTCTATTTTGAGTGTTAGTGTATATGCTTAACTGCTACATTCTTGTGACGAGTGGGTGCCCAACCATGGTATCCCTAGTCACCAGGTACTTAGCACCTTGTAGTGTGGTAGATGATATAGTGGGGAATATAAGTATTTGATTCACTGCCGATTTTGTAAGACTTCCCTTCTTTGGAGAAGTCTGTAATTTTTTATCGTAGGTACACTTGAAATGTGAGAGACAGAATCTAAAAGCAAATCAAGAAAATCACATTGTATGATTTTTAAATAATTAATTGGCATTTTATTGCATGAAATAAGTATTTGATCACCTTTCAACCAGAAAGAATTCTGGCTCTCACAGATCTGTTAGTTTTTCTTTAAAGGCCCCATTACACGGCTCAACATCGTGCTCAACATCGTTCAAAAGTGACGTGTTCAACGATGTTGAAACGACATCGCTAGTGCGTCGTTGCGTGTAACCGAACGATTCAACTACAATTAGTCAAGTTGAAGTTGACAGGTTTATGAACATGTTCAAAAACCTGACGACTTCAACTCAACCAACCTGCTGTGTCGTACTGTGTGACACTGCGATAACGATGTCACAGACGACTTTGCCCATTCACAGCAATGAGCAGGGATCATTTGCGGGGTTTGCGAACGATCCCTGCTCACAACATCGTTGGTGAGTTGTCCACGATATCTAGACGTGTGACATCTCACCAGTGGTGTTGAATGGCTCTCAAAAACTACCGTGTGTCCACGAGATTGCAGCCAACATCCTAACAACATTGTCCCGTGTAACGGGGCCTTAAGAAGCCCTCCTACTCTGCACTCATTATTTGTATTAATTGCACCTTTTTGAATTCATTACCTGTCTAAAAAACACCTGTCCACACTTTCAATCACACTCCAACCTCTCCACCATGGCCAAGACCAAAGAGCTGTTTAACGACATCAGAGAGAAAATTGTAGACCTGCACAAGGCTGGGATGGGTTAGAGGAGAATGTGCAAGCAGCTTGGTGAGAAAGCAAAACTGTTAGCCCAAGTATTAGAAAATGGAAGAAATGCAAGCTGACTGTGGAAACTTGCAAAAGGGAGGGGAAAGAGGAATCTTGGCTCACCAGGTATAATCAGTGGAACTCCGGCTGGTACCACTTCTAAGACATTATTTGTCAAAACGCATCGGGTGTTATACACATTGGATGCCTATGATGTGATGGCATTGTATTTATAATAAAGAATCAGAAGCAAGTATGTGCGTGCTGGACTTTTATATGAATTTTGGACAAGCTGACTGTCAACCTTCCTTGTTCTGAGGCTCCATGCAAGATCTCACCTTGTGGGGTAAGGATGATTCAGAAAAAGGACAGGAATCAGCCCAGAACTACACAGGAGAACCTAGTCATTGACCTGAAGAAACCTGGGACCACAGTCTCAAAGGTTACCGTTAAAATTACACTACACCGTCATGGGTTAAAATCCTGCAGGGCACACAAGGTCACCCTGCTCATGCCAACACCTATTCAGATCCGTTTGAAACTCGCTAATCACCATCTGGATAATCTAGTGGAGGCATGGAAGAAGGTCATGTGGTCAGATGAGACCAAAACAGAATTTTTTGGTATCAACTCCACACGCCGTGTTTAAAGGAAGAAGAATAATGAGTACAACCCCAAAAGCACCATCCCAACCGTCAACCGTAGGGTGAAAACATCATACTTTGGTGGTGCTTTTCTGCAAAGAGGACAGGATGACTGCACTGTATTAAAGGGAGGATGGGGTCATGTATCATCAGTAAGGGCACTGAAGAAGGATTGTAGTTGGGTCTTCCAACACAATGACCCGAAAAAATGTTGATCGTTCTCAGTGGGATACACAAAATAATAATCTTGTAGTTGTGATACCTTTTAATGGCTAACAAAAATAAAATAAGTGATGTTACAAGGCAGCAAGCTTTCGAGACGTCTCAGGTCTCTTAATCAGGCATGGTATGACAAAATATCCAAAGAAATACAAATACCAGTGACCCTGAGTGGCCCTTCTACGCCAAGCCTAGGAGTGGGGACAGAAGGCAAGGAACATAGCCAAGGGATTGAGGAACCGATGGAGGTTCACCCAAGACGTACCGGACTTCGGGGTTCCGCATCTGCAAGATTACTCCAAGACTGCAGAAAACCCAGTCATACCGTGGAGACTTCAGTCACCCGGTACCCCTGCGTACCCAGAAAGAGGGAGCCAGACATCGTAGTGAGGAATCACAAAGCAGTGGTCAGAGAGGGCAACCCGTGGACCGCGCAGGAGGAGAGAGTAGAGGCTAGAGAAAGCCAGTCTGGCTGCACGCAGACAGGGCTTCAGTAACTGCAGAGAAGCTGAGGAGGCCTTATACCGACTTGCTGTGGAAGCGCACTGTGCACCTGGTCACCTGACAGTGACCTGGACGTCTTTACCTGCTAATACCACCAGTAAAAAGGTAAAAGAGACTTTCTACAGTGTGTGTGCGTCATTCCTCTCCGCTCCCGGTGCCCCTTATAGACTACTCCATCATTCCCTATCCCGACTTAAAGTTCCACTCCAAGCTGCCCCTTTACACTACGCTGCCCCGGAGGATAAGCTCCACCTGTAGGGAGCTTTGCCATCTCAGCCGCATTACCATCGACCTCCGGAGGACTGTGGCGGCGCTGGTGACCCATCACCAGGTACTACCGGTGGCTCGACAGTAGCCTTGGTTTAAAAATGTCTTTTTTAGATGTTTAAGTGTTCATCCTTGTCTGCTGGGTTGGAGCAAATACAGTTATATCTGAGAGCCTAGCTAAAGACAATGGACTTTTTAATGTGTTTCGGGTGGAAACTGTCCCATCTGAGGTAGGTGGGATGGTCAATCGGTTTCCGATACAGCGATGTCTGGAATAAACCATTTAGAATTTTTATGGTGGTATCCAGGAAATTGATTTCTGTTTTCGAGTGGTCAAGTTTATGGTGGGATGAAATTTGTTGAAATTGTCATGGAATTTTAGAGTTCATGTTCAGACTCAGTCCAGATTATTAAGGGGTCAATGACCCGAAATACACAGCCAGGGAAACTAAGCAGTGGCTCTGTAAGAAGCATTTCAAGGTACTGGAATGGCCTAGGCAGTCTACAGATCTGAGCCCAATAGACAATCTTTGGAGCTGAAACTCAATGTTGCCCTGCGACAGTCTCGAAACCTGAAAGATCTGTATGGAGGAGTGGGACAAAATCTCTGCTGCAGTGTGTACAAACTTGGTCAAGAACTACAGGAAACATCTGACCTCTGTAATTGCAAACAAAGGATTCTGTACCAAATATTAAATTCTGTTTTTCTATTGTATCAAATACTTATTTCAAGCAATAAAATGCAAGTTAATAATTTCAAAATCATACAATGGGATTTTCTGGAATTTTTTTATTGTCTGTTAAGGTACCTTTACACGCCGCCACTGTGCCTAGCAACTGGTATCAACCGTACGTGCACGCACACGTTTTTGACGGTTGATACCGATCGCCGATGCCGCATTTACACGCCGCCATTGCGTTGTCAACTGAAGGTATTGTGGTTCCCCGGAAGTTCCGACAGATCCTGCGGATATCTTCCTGTTGAATCCCGTCGCCCCTTCACACGCCGCAATCAGTAGGGGAATGTGGGCATACATGTTCTGCGGCGCTACCACTTAGGCGTGATGGAGATGTGTATTCCGTGACGCTAAGACGCTGATTGGACAACGCAATAGCGTCATGATTGGGAAGCCTGCGCAGGAAGGCTGGCTAATACATGACGCCATTGCAATTGTGTAGTGTGAATGGTCAGCTCTTTAAATATGGTGCCCTGTGAAGGGACAGCCAATGGTTACACAGTAGCCCCCACCAATCATCGCTGATGGGATGTGGTATCCAGCACGCTGTGGCACGCCCCGGGAAAATCACTAGCCGATGATGATTCCATCCCTGTGCCCCGTTTAGACGCCACTACCATGGCAATTGTGCCTTTGTGTTGCCTTGGATTTTTGAACACGGGTCGGAAACAGGTATCCGATTCAACTGCGGGAAACCCGATCACTTTCCTAATTTACACGCTGCCATTTCGTAGCAATTTCAAGGCAACAGGCACAAAAATTCCATTGCCAGGCAGTTGCTACCATGCAGTGGCGGCGTGTAAAGGTACCTTTACAGTTGAAGTGTGCCTACAATAAAAATTACAGACCTCTCCATTCTTTGTAGGTAGGAAATCTTGGAAAATCGGCAGTGTATCAAATACATGTTTTTCCCACTGTATGTGTGAATTCTGGAAGGGTTGTTCTCTATATGTGTTCACCAATCGGGAGTGGGGTGAAGCATCCTGAATTGACAGTTTGGGCCTGGAGATATAGTTAAAGTGTAAATGTAATTTTATTAAAAAAAAAGAAAATAAACTGGTTGTTAATGATGGGTCACACAGCAGCTAATATAATGCATTTTCCTGCCATATAACTTATTTTCTAAGATTTTTTTGTGCTATTTTGAAAAACAGCATTTTCTGTCTGTGTAGGAGTTGACAGCAGCTCATAGGGATTAGTGCAGTGTTATGTCATAGCAGAGAGAGGGTTAACAGAGATCATGAGCTGTGTGGAGCCAGAAGACAAGGAGTTAACAGACATTGTGACACATCTTTCTGGCAGTAACTAGTCTGACCCGATCCTGAACTCTGATGTTGCTTAGGAACTCTGCTCTGAGCCAGCCTGAATTATTACGTTATTATAAGTCCGTGTTCACTGAAGACGGCTGTGACTGAAAAAAAACATGTGTCTGCTTCACACACCGTGCAGAGGGGACACTTTGTAGAAGGATTATGAATGGTTTGCAACCAGAATTTTTTAATGAAGTATATTACAAAATGTATCAAAATCACATGTTCTACATTATTATCAAATAAAAATTTAAACGGCTGTTACGCTTTAAGTCTCCGGCCCAAACTGTTTATCCTCTGATGCTGCTAGCAGGGGCAAGACTGGCCTCTGTGGCATCGCAGGTGAGCAGAAGCACTGAAGCCGGCCAGAACAGACTTGTAAGGGCCGCTTTACACACACCAACTTCTGTGACCAACTTCTGAACAGATCTCTGGTTGCAGTGAAATCATGGACACATTGTTCCATTTTGTGGCTGTGTACAAATGGAACAATGTGTCCATGATTTCACTGCAACCAGCAAGTTGGTCAGATAAGTTGGTGTGTGTAAAGTGGCCCTTAAGAGCTACACTCCTTGCCTAGGAGACTATAACAGCTACACTGCAAAGCTTGCCTGTAACCCAGGCAACAAGTAACGCACAAAATTAAAAACCCTTTTGTTATTGAGAATGGCTCAAAAAAATCCCACAAAGAGACAAGGGATAAGTTATAAAAAATATACGATTTTTTTTATAACTCACCCCTTGAGACTTTTTTGAGCAATATGTACTTTGGGTGATTATTCTTTAAAAGAGTTACGATTAACCGTTATTGAGAATGGATAGGATTTTTAATTAAAAATTTAAAATATAATTGTTTTTACAAGCACTTTGCAATTTTATATAATTTATGAAGATCCCTCAAAGTAAACCAAAATTAATCTTTTATGCAATTGCTTGACAACAACTTCATAGTAACCAGGAATTTGAGTTCAACTGGATGCCCAAATGTATTGTTAGAAATATCCTGCTACTTAGAGGTGTAATCGTAATAATAAAATATAACATGTAAATCATATTTAAATTGTTCGATAATAATACTTTATCACTGCGGTGTAATATTTTGCGCCAATTTTTCTGTACTATTTTTGCAGTGATAATTGAAATTGCAGTAAAACTACTGTATGTGAATTTCTCAGAAATCTTGCCCAAACACTGCAGTTCTGCAACAATTTTGAGTAAAACAGTCAAAGCTGTACTGTGTTAGGCCCCCTCAACACGTGTGTGCTTCGGTACATGTGGCATCTGTGTGACTTTTTTCACGGATGCCCACATACCTATTATAGCCTCACATTTGTGTCGGTGTGAACCATACGGAGACATGTGTGTTTTTTTTCCCGGCAGTACAGTAGAAGTATGCACGGATGGGTGATGAAAAATAAACACGGGTGGTCAAACCGGACCGTGCCACATGTACCTATTTTATTCAGACGTATGAAGGGATCTCACAACAAAAGCAATGCCTTTTTTCCCTAATTTAAATAACTGTAAAAAAAATTCTGCCCCACTGCCACAATACCGCCATAGTATGTAAATACAGTCTAACGCTTTTCTCTTCATTTTGTTTATCTATTTTTAGGTTGCTGATGTCAGGCTTATTGTTATTGGGCAGTCATCCTATCTACACATACAGGTAAAACATTAAAAAGAAAATATAAGGGAAAAAATGCCAATATGTACCACATTTGGTTCATACAAATGCTGTCAGAGCAGAATAATTATTTGGAACATAAAAAAAAAAAACTCAATATCCACACCGATTGCCTGCAAGTCTCCTTCTAGCGCTCAACCGATCCATGCTAGTCTTTGCTACCAGCTGCTGTCCTTTGACACGCCGGAATTGGCTGTCCATGCCTACTAAGCTGATCATTGGTTCAAAACTGCACTTAAAAGAAATGTTTCGTTTTTTTTGTTTGAAATAATGCATTAACTATTCTATTCATTTAGTATAGTGTTTCGCTGCCCAACACCCAAAGCTGAAATATGGCACACAAGGACATAGGAAAGTGGTAAGGGAAACTGAATTTATGCGCAGCTCAAAGAGTCAATGAAGAGGTAGTGTGATGGGCCAATTTCACACTGCTGTTTTTTTTTTAATCCAAGGGAATGCAGGGAAATCCTGCAGTCGCCCAGATCCACCCACTAGTGTTTTTTCAGGATGCAACTGGATGCACCGACATCGGGATTATCACTGATCCATTTCACGGATCAGTGATAATACCGGTGCATGAGCACCCCGTTGCATCTGGTGGATTACCTGACATGCCCCCTAGGGGATGTGTTATTTAGAACTGCATTTTGGGCATGTGCAGTTGAAAAACTTGGATCTGGTTCCGGATCCACTGGGATCTGGAGTCTGCCAGATCCAGGATCCATTGGGCACATTGTGATTTACTCGTGGTGCCCCGGATCCCGATACTTTTAGGTTTTGTCACGGAGACCAAAAATGCACCAAGATGCATTTCTGGTCTCAGTGACAAAAATGGTGACACCCGGATCAGGAAAAAAAGTAAAGAACTAGATGCACCTGCAAGTTCATCCGGCACCATTGAAAGTTAATGGGGCCGAAAACTGATGCGGGTACATCCACTTTCAGCCAGATTCACACGGATTGCAGAAAACGTCAGTGTGAAACCAGCCATAGCCAAAAAGGTTGACTTCCGTCACTAGCTCCTGGTGAATCCCCAGAGGGGACTACAGTACCAAGCCACATTCGTGCTGTAAACGTCTGGAAGTGTCCATATGAGAGAAGATCTCTAGCTGTTGTATACTTTAAGAGAGATGTGGCATACATTTATGCATGAAGAGCACCAGAACGAGACAACTGCATCATTTCGTAATGCACATTTACAGTATGTGCACACATTAAGTATTTGCACTATTTCTGCATCTCTTTGCAGGAAAAACACTGCGTAAAATAGGCTCAGTTTTTATTTGTTTTTTACATATGTTTTTGGTGGAAATTTTTCCCCACTCACTAGTATGAGTTAAATTTGCAGCAAAAACGCTGAAAAGATGGACTTGATTTAATTCTGCTGCAAATTTGCAAAAAAAAAAATTACGACATGTGTATAAGACTTTATGAATCTCATTCCTTTTTCTGGGACTAGGAAATCCTTCAGGTTTTGTGACATATCTGGCAGAAAAAAAAATAATTAAAACGAGACAAAACCAAAACTTGAGCACAGTAGTGCTGTTATGCTTAACATTATGTGCGATGATTTTCACACATGGCCTCCTTTGTGCTTTCTACATAACAAAAACAAAGATTTAACGGATAACTTTTTGTGTGTATTTTCCAGCCATTTTGCTCCTTAACCGGTTATGGTCATGAAATATATGTTGATAGTGACAGAGAAATTTATTGCAAACTGGGCATGAAAAAAGGCGAATCTTCTAGCTCTTCAGGTAATGATTATGCAAATCTGAATATCATTCACCCTTTTGCTTTCTCACATTAAAATACATTGAATTAAATGTCTGCTGAGCTGTTTTGCCAAAAAACAGATTTATACTATTTGGCTGACCATATATTATAGCATCCAGAGAAGGATGGGGCATCAGTCTGCTTATTCTTTCTACTCAGATAGCTTGAAGGCAGTTAAGGGGAGGAGGAAAAAGATGTACATCACCATGAATCAGTATACAGTGAAGGAAATAAGTATTTAATCCCTTGCCAATTTTGTAAGTTTGCCCACCGACGAAGACATGAACAGTCTATAATTTTAACAGTGAGAGATAGAATATCAAAAATAAAATCCAGAAAATCACATTGTCTAAATTATATAAATGTATTTGCATTTGGATGAGAGAAATAAGTATTTGATCCCCTACCAACCATTAGGGGTTCTGGCTCTTATAGACCAATTAGATGCTCCTAATCAATCCGTTACCTGCATTAAAGATAGCTGTCTTGAATTGTCACCTGTATAAAAGACTCCTGTCCACACACTCAATCAGTCAGACTCTTCAATGTCCCAGCGATCCGACCAACGATCCGACCTGGCCGGGATCGCTAGAACATCGTTTACTGATTGCTGGTGATGTGTCACAGGGACAGATATGTTGAATGACGTACCAACGATATGGCGATCCAGTGATCGTTAGGACGACACAGCGTACGATATTTGCAGTCAGTTGTACGCTGTCACACAGCAGCTATTCGAACGACTCCGACCTCAATGTGGACATTGTTTTTTACACAGTATGGCATGTAGGTGTGCCTGAGTTTGGTTATCCGCGCCTCTACAACTCCGATTGGTGGCCACTACTGCGTTTCCATTGGTCAGCCTTGCGTTTAAAAGATGGCCACAATATTAGCCCTTTCAACCTTTGAACCAGCTCGCCTTTCAGGTCTACGTTCATTTGGTTCCGCCTGTTCAAGGCGCTGGCACGTTCGCAAACTGTCAGACAGGAACGCTCGTGTGCACCATTGTTAATTTAATGTATGGCTATGTGTACGTGTCATTTTTTATATATACTTAGCTAGACAGAACACTATATAGATATGTGTATACATATTTTCATACACGTTAGTATGTATGTGTATCTATAGTTATGTATGTGTGTATGTATTAATGGAAGTGTGTATGTATGTATCTATATACACAAGTGAATGGAGAGGGAGAGAGAGAGAGAACACACAGTGTTGGCGTATACTGTTGAGGTCATCAAGTAGGACATTTTTAGAAAAGTACAAAAAATGTTAATTGTTTAAAATAACTCAAACAACTTTCCTTTAAGGAGCACACTTTCTTACAACGTTTCCAACAAGTAAACATTTCTTAACATCTCAAAACTGAGGTAGTGTGGTACATACCAATTCAGGGGTACACTGGAGGTTTGCTTACGGCCATAGTGGCAGCGCCGTAGCTTTCTCATGAACAATAAAATATCCTGAGACCGCATATCCCGCTGACTGCGGGGTCGGAAGGGCAATCATTGGTTAGAGTAGGGACCACAATTTCTGGCTGCCATCCCGCAGTTGGCCTCCCCGAAACCTATCCAGCATCACGCCAAAATGATGCAGGGCCATCAACAGCTGGCGGTGTGTCTATCAGCTCATCCAATGTTGGTATTTCTGTGAAGGCAATGGGCAGTGTTAATCAGGTTGTCCTTCCAAATCACCACATGCTCTTTTTTTGTATGCACTTACGGTTGTCATCTTCATCCTCTACTTGATCCACAGGAGAATTTGATAGGCTGATGGACCATCCCAATCCTCTGCCACCACCGGCTAGGGAAACACAAAACAATTAATTGGAGCCAACACCCCTCCATCAATTTTATTTAAATCAGCCAATGCCTAAATGTATGGCATGGATTTGACTTTGTACACTGGGGAAAATTGCTGTGTGGTTGACCTAGATGATGGGAGGAGCTCAGGAGGCAGAGTAGCGAGGAGGGACGGAGTAGCAGGGGTATACACTACCCCAGCTGGTGGCGGTGTGGCCGCTGGGGCCAGGCCATCTGGTGGTAACGGTGTTGGAGCTCGCGGCCGACCAGCAGCTGGAGGGTGTCTTGCCTCTGGGAGAAAAAGGAAACAAGGTTTTGGACACAACCAACACAGAAGCCACACAAATCATACTGTAAGGCATGTACATTCTGACAGTTTACAACACATTTGATGGAGTGCCAATCTACTGGCCTCAGGGAGGAGGTAGGTTATCAGATGTGTGTGCCATGTGTGTCAGGAAGACAAAAGACCAAGCAAGAAGGCTATATTCACAGTGCCTCGGCCGTTGGAACCTAGTTTAACCTTGACCCGGCCTGGCTGGATTTCTGGTGAATACACTAATCCGGCTGGGTAATGTCACCATCAGACCAAAATAAAAAAAAATATCATCAAAGGCACACACATCCTGTGTGTAGTCTGGTCTTTCCTGCACATCTCTTCCGCCCCCCCCCCCCAAACTCAATACACTACACCCATCATCTACATCAGTTCTACAACACTATGTCCTAAGGACACCTCCCAATGCGTTGTAGGGGTTATTGTTGAAATGGTAAAAGAGCCAGTGCACAAGGGTGTAAGGAAACAAATACATTATCCTGACCCACTGTAATAATTCACTCACCACAATGTCTACGGATCCGGTCATGGATGATGGCAATCCGGTCGCTAGACTTGTAGCGCATGTCGGCCAGTTTTTTCCTTATTTCCATTGTGCTGCGCTCCACCCTGAACCTTCTAAACAGCCCACGCTGTACCTTGCGCAACACAGCCTATTTGTGCTGTACTTGGTGTTCATGTTGTGCATTGCAGGCATAATCACGCTCATCTGTGATCTTTATGAGATAGAAGAATTCTACTTCACCCCAGTGAGACGAACGCTTCAAGACCGCCATGCTGTCACTAGTACTGATTCGCCAACATTAACACCGCCCACCAGGCTTGGATTGAGAACATCATGACGTCACGCCGTAAAACTCTGTCTCTGCGTAAACTGCGACGTCCGCGTAGGGAGCGCCCTCCATACATTGTCACGCAACAACACAGCCGCTGCTGCGTTCTCAAAGTGGCACACGGGAACGCTCATGTGTGCCCCGTGGTTGATTGCATGTCTGGCAGGGGCGTAACTACCGGCATAGCAGACGTAGCGGTCGCTTTGGCGCCCGGTGCTTGTGGGGGGCCCGGACCCAGCGCCGCTACGCTGCTATCCGGTTAGCTGCGATACAGCAGCGTAACTACCGCGGTCGGCGGGCCCCGAGCTCCCCAGGGGGGCCCCAAGCTCCCTGGGGGGCCCTGCTGCTTGTGCCCCCAGCCGCCCGCCACGACTGCTATCCCGGAAGAGGAGCTGGAAAAGGAGCTGCAGGAAGTGATCACTGCCACCAAAAGCCGGGAGAGGCAGGGCAGGTAATTGTGCGCTTCCCGCGCTTCCCACCCGTCCGGCAGCACTAGCACCCCCCGCCCGCTCCGCTTCTCACCCGGCCGGCACCACTAGCACCCCCCCCCGCTTCTCACCAAGGGGGCCCCTAAGTGATTCTTGGTGCTGCTGTATACTTCTGGGGCCTGTATATACCACTGGGGAGGCTGTTGTATACTACCACTGGGGAGGATGCTGTATACTATCACTGGGGAGGCTGCTGTATATACCACTGGGGAGGCTGCTGTATACTTCCACTGGGGAGGCTGCTGTATACTATCACTGGGGAGGCTGCTGTATATACCACTGGGGAGGCTGCTGTATACTACCACTGGGGAGGCTGCTGTATATACCACTGGGGAGGCTGCTGTATACTACCACTGGGGAGGCTGCTGTATACTACCACTGGAGAGGCTGCTGTATATACCACTGGGGAGGCTGCTGTATACCACTGGGGCTGCTGTATATACTGCTGGGGCCTGTATATACCACTGGGGAGGCTGCTGTATATACCACTGGGGAGGCTGCTGTATACTACCACTGGGGAGGCTGCTGTATATACCACTGGGGAGGCTGCTGTATACTACCACTGGGGAGGCTGCTGTATACTACCACTGGAGAGGCTTCTGTATATACCACTGGGGAGGCTGCTGTATACCACTGGGGCTGCTGTATATACTGCTGGGGCCTGTATATACCACTGGGGAGGCTGCTGTATATACCACTGGGGAGGCTGCTGTATACTACCACTGGGGAGGCTGCTGTATATACCACTGGGGAGGCTGCTGTATATACCACTGGGGAGGTTGCTGTATATACCACTGGGGAGGCTGCTGTATACTACCACTGGGGAGGCTGCTGTATACTATCACTGGGGAGGCTGCTGTATATACCACTGGGGAGGCTGCTGTATACTACCACTGGGGAGGCTGCTGTATATACCACTGGGAGGCTGCTGTATACTACCACTGGGGAGGCTGCTGTATACTACCACTGGAGAGGCTTCTGTATATACCACTGGGGAGGCTGCTGTATACCACTGGGGCTGCTGTATATACTGCTGGGGCCTGTATATACCACTGGGGAGGCTGCTGTATATACCACTGGGGAGGCTGCTGTATACTACCACTGGGGAGGCTGCTGTATACTACCACTGGAGAGGCTTCTGTATATACCACTGGGGAGGCTGCTGTATACCACTGGGGCTGCTGTATATACTGCTGGGGCCTGTATATACCACTAGGGAGGCTGCTGTATACTACCACTGGGGAGGCTGCTATATATACCACTGGGGAGGCTGCTGTATACTACCACTGGGGAGGCTGCTGTATATACCACTGGGGAGGCTGCTGTATACTACCACTGGGGAGGCCTGTGTACCACTGGGGGGGCCTGTATACCACACTGCTGGGGGCTGTATACCTGTGCTGGGGTCCACCCTCGGCTTATACACGAGTCAATAGGTTTTCTCAGGTTTTGGGGGCAAAAGTAGGGGGATCGGCTTATACACGGGTCGGCTTATACACGAGTATATACGGTAAACTGGGTGGCGTCAGACTGTTAACACCGATTCGGAAAGGGGGTGTGTCTTGAAGGGGGCGTGTCATTGGGGGCGTGTCTTGGAGGGGGCCCCGTTCAAAAGTTTGCTATGGGGCCCTGCCAGTTCTAGTTACGCCCCTGATGTCTGGCTAACCATTCAGGAGATGTTATTGTAAATTAATTTAAAAAAATAAAAACATCTATGTTGGGCTACTTATGTTAGACAAAATAACAATTAAAAAAAAACAAACATATATATGCATTTAATAATATTTCTGTATATAAATGTTTATTTTTCGTGCTCTGGTGGGTAGCTAATCGCCTCTAGAAATGCTTGGCGACTGCAATGGCTCTCCAGAACCAAGCATGGATCCGCAAATATGTTGACTATTTTGAACCAACGATAGCCAGTTGGAACACACTACTGACCACCAATCAATGCAGAGGGGGTACGGAAAATACAATGCCAATGTACACCTACGTGCTTGGTTTCTGAATTGCCGAAGTCACTAACGAGATCGTTGTAAAGGTGTTGCACACAACGATGCTGCAGGTCCAATGAACGACGGGTAACAGTTTTATGGTCCTGTTCATAAATCTACGATCAACAATCTAACGACTCATCGTTGGTCGTAACTACTTATCACACGCAACAACGTCGTTACAATGTCACTGCACCGCCCCAAAAGCCGTGACGTTGCAATGACGTCGTTAATGATATTGTAGCGTGTAACGGGCCCTTAACCTCTACAACATGGGCAAGACCAAAGAGCTTTCTAAGGATGTCAGGGAAAAGATCCTAGACCTGCACAAGGCTGGAATGGGTTACAAAACCATAAGTAAGACGCTGGGTAAGAAGGAGACAACTGTTGGTGCAATAGTAAGAAAATGGAAGAAATATGAAATGAGTGTCAATTAACATTGATATGGGGCTCCATGCAAAACCTCACCATGTGGGGTATTCAGGATCATGAGGAAGGTGAGAGATCTAAAACTACACGGGGGGAACTTGTTAATTATCTCAAGACAGCTGGGACCACGGTCACCAAGAAAACCATCGGCAACACATTACACCATAATGGATTAAAATCCTACAGTGCCCGATAAGTCCCACTGCTCAAGAAGGCACATGTGCAGGTCCATCTGAATTTTGTCAATGAACACCTTGGTAATTCTGAGAGTGATTGGGAGAATAGGCTGTGGTCAAATGAGACAAAAATTGAGCTCTTTAGTATTAACTCAACTTGTCATGTTTGTAGGAAAAGAAATGCTGCCTATGACCCATAGAACACCCTCAAGCACTGTCAAACATGGTGGTGGAAACATTATGTTTTGGGCATGTTTCTCTGCTTAGAGCACAGGAATACTTCACCACATCAATGGGACAATGCATGGAGCCTTGTACCGTAAAATCCTAAGTAACAACCTCTTTCCCTTTGCCAGGACATTAAAAATGGGTCATGACTGGATCTTCCAGCATGATAATGACCTATAACATACAGCCAAGGCAACAAAGGAGTGGCTCACAAAGAACCACATTAAGGTCATGGAGTGGTCTAGCGTGTCTCCAGGCCATCCCATAGAAAAGCTATGGAAGGAGCTGAAGCTCCGAGTTGCCATGCGAGAGCCCCAAAATCTTACATAGTAACATAGTATTTAAAGTGATCCTGAACCCACAAACTGACCCCCCCGGATCTTTAGACCTGTCCCTGCACCCCCTCTTATCATTTCTAGCCATCCCGTTTGCAGAAAAAATTGATTTTGTAAAGTAGAGAAAAAGTTATATTACTTTGTCCTGTGTGAGTTCTCTGTTCTCTGAGTGAGCCGCAATAGGAGGCGCCTGTCTGCTGCTGCCTTGTAATTATGCACGCCCCTCTCTGCTTCTAAGAGCATGGCTGCGTCATGAAAGGGGCGGGGCTCCGGCATGACGCGATTTAGCCACGCCCCCCTTTCATGAGGCGGCCAGGCTCTTACCAAGGCATCAAGCAGAGAGGGGCGTGCATAATTACAAGGCAGCAGCAGACAGGCGCCTCCTATTGCGGCTCACTCAGAAACAGAGAACTCACACAGGACAAAGTAATATAACTTTTTCTCTACTTTACAAAAGCGATTTTTTTCTGCAAAAGGGATGTCTAGAAATGATAAGAGGGGGTGCAGGGACAGGTCTAAAGATATGGGGGGGGGTCAATTTGTGGGTTTAGGATCACTTTAAGGTTGAAGGAAGACCTTAAGTCCATCTAGTTCAACCCATAGCCTAACATGTTGATCCAGAGGAAGGCAAAAAAAAACCCATGTGGCAACACTAAGCTCCACATTGGGGAAAAAATTCCTTCCTGACTCCACATACGGCAATCAGACTAGTTCCCTGGATCAACGCCCTATCAAATAATCTAGTATATATAACCGGTAGTGATGAGCGAGCATGCTCGGCGCTACTCGTTACTCGCACGAGTATCCCTGTACTCAGGTACCGCCGAGATGCTCGGGCTCTTCACTAATAATTATTGATCTGACACAAATACACAGCTCCCTTCAGTGCATACAGTGAGCTGGCACCTCACAGAGAGCAGATTGATTGTTAGGGTCCCTCTGGGGGGCACAGTGAGGTGTTGTATGCTGCGACGATTTGAAAAAGCCCACCCTCCCACCCTTTCCCAGAAACACTCGTTTTATAGCCAGAAATCTGTGAGCGGAGCCTGTCACTAATTGACTTACATTGGGCTTGGTGCTCGCTCGAGTACCCGAGCATCTCGAGATGCTTGACCCGAGCATCGAGCACCCGAGCATTTTAGTACTCGCCCATCACTAATAACCGATAATATTATATTTTTCAAGAAAGGCATCCAGGCCCTTCTTAAATGTTAATAGTGACGCACTCATTACAACATCATGTGGCAGAGAGTTACATAGTCTCACTGCTCTTACAGTAAAGAATCCACGTCTGTAATTATAATTAAACCTTCTTTCCTAATCCTCCAGACATAGAGGTTCCCCCTTGTCCCATTTTCAGGCCTAAGAGTGGAAAGATCATTAAAAAGGTCTCTGTACTGTCCCCTCATATATTTATACATTATTATAAGATCACCCCTAAGCCTTCGTTTTTCCAAACTAAATAACCCCAAGTTTAATAACCTGTCTTGGTATTGCAGACCCCTTAGTCCTCTAATAACCTTGGTCACTCTTCTCTGCACTCTCTCTAGTTCAGCTGTCTTTCTTATACACCGTAGACCAGAATTGTACACAGTATTCTAAGTGTGGTTGCACTAGTGACCTGAATAGAGGTAAAATTATGTTCTCCTCATGAGCATCTTTGCCTCTTTTAATGCATCCCATTATTTTATTTGCCTTTGAGCAGCTGCCTGACACTGGCCACTAAATGTGAGTTTGTCATCTACCCATACACTCAGGTCTTTTTCAGTGACAGTTTTGCCCAGTGTTTTACAATTAAGCACATAATTATACCTTTTATTTCCTCTGCCCAAGTGCATGACCTTACATTTATCCCCATTAAAGCTCATTTGCCATTTATCAGCCCAAGCTTCTAGTTTACATGAATCCTCCTGTAATATAAAATTGTCTTCCTCTGTATTGACAACCCTGCAGAGTTTAGTGTCATCTGCAAATATTGAGATTCTACTCTGTATGCCCCCTACAAGGTCATTAATAAATATGTTAAAAAGAAGCGGGCCCAATACTGACCCGATACTTAATGATACTTAATGATTTAGAGATGATCTGCAAAGAGGACTGGACCGAAATTTCTCCTGACATGTGTGCAAACCTCATCATCAACTCCTAGAAATGTATGACTGCTATGTTTGCCAACAAGGGTTTTTCCACTGTGGCACCCTGTAGCAGGGAAGCACAGGCTTCCCTAGGACACTAAAGGATTTTCCACATCTGGAAACCACAATTGCACCCAACACCTTCCACCCCAGGCCTGTAGGGGGAGCCCAACTGGTTGTCTTAAGCCAGTCTCCCCTATAAATACAGGTGCTGGGGGCGGAGTTAAACACAGTGTGCAGACGCTAGAAGAGCTGCGAAGGTAGCTCAGAGACTAGTGAGCTGAACTGGTACCGGAGCCGTGCTAGGCCCGAACCAGTACACCCAAGAGCCAGTATGAGGGTCCAGAGAGTAGGGACCGAAGGCAAAGGCGAGAAACACTTTACTGGGGCAGAGGAGCCACACCGCCTCACCCCACCAGAACACCGGCCACTGGAGCCCGAGTCTGCAGGGGACAGAGAAGATAGCCCCAGCAAGAGAATCCAGCATCCCGAGGAGGCTTAGCTTCCCGGACACCCGCAGCACCAACAATTGAGGGCCAGGGACTGTGGGGAGATAGACGGCGGTGGCCCATGAGAGAGCCCTCAGTGCAGCAACACGGGTGTGGAGAGAGAAGTAACGGTCTGGTTAGGTTCCATACCTACCAGACTCAGAACAGGAGAGCAGAATAAGAAGGCCTACATCCCAACTCACTGTGAAAGTCCTAAGGTGTTTCCTTCAGCCCGGACGTGTGTACCTGCAACCAGTCATCAGTAAAGGTACCAAAAGACTTAAATGTGTGCGTGTCCCTCCTTCAACTCATCCTGCACCACACCGACTACGCTCCCCTACTCCAACCCTGTGCAGCAACGACTGTGCTGCCGTACTCCACCATCCATTCCTACTTTCAACGCCCCGGGGACTTCGCTCCTCCTGTAGGGAGCCAATCCACCCTGCTGCCGCCCATCACCCCGGAGGCCCAAGCAGAGCCGATGCCTTCACCGGAATCTACAGGTGCCGTCACGACTGATAACTCCAATCCCTGTAAATACACCCCTTTTTATTGTCACCCAAGGGCACAGGCTCGGGCAGGGACCACCCGTGATATCCCCGCAACTGACCGCCCAAGACCTGAGTACCCACTCCCTTGTGGCCCCATACAACTCCAAGTATTAAGTCTTGTTTGCCAATGGAATCAAATCCTATGCAAAATGCAAATACATTTATAACATTTAGACAATGTGATTTAGTGGATTTTATTTTTGATTTTCTCTCTCTCACTGCAAAATGGCCAGTGTCAGGTAGCTGCTGCAAAGGCAAATAAAATAATTGAATGTATTAAAAGAGGCATAGATGCTCATGAGGAGAACATAATTTTACCTCTATTCAAGTCACTAGTGCGACCACACTTAGAATACTGTGTACAATTCTGGTCTCCAGTGTATAAGAAAGACATAGCTGAACTAGAGTGGGTCCAGAGAAGAGCGACCAAGGTTATTAGAGGACTGAGGGGTCTGCAATACCAAGACAGGTTATTAAACTTGGGGTTATTTGCCGTATATACTCGCGTATAAGCCGAGTTTTTCAGCCCAAAAATTGGGCTGAAAAGTTACTCCCTCGGCTTATACGCGAGTCACTACACGGGCGCCCCCCCCCCCAGAGGTATACAGGCCCCCATCAGTATACAGGCCCCCCCTTGCTCGGTAAACCTGTAAAGGAAGATGATTATACTTATCACTGTCCCGGTGCCGTCCCCGCTCTGCATCGCGATCCTCCATCTGCATCGCGCTCCTCCATCTTCCGGCTTCCTGTCGGCGCCGACAATGACGTCATTCGGCGCAGAACACAGGAAGTCGGAAGGCGGTGAATGAAGATGGAGGATTGCGATGCAGATGGAGGATTGCGATGCAGATGGAGGATCGCGATGCAGAGCGGGGACGGCACCGGGACAGTGATAAGTATAATCATCTTCCTTTACAGGTTTACGGAGCATGGGGGGGGCCTGTATACCTCGGGCTGCTGCTGTATGTACCCTGGGGCTGCTGCTGTATGTACCCTGGGGCTGCTGCTGTATATACCCTGGGGCTGCTGCTGTATATACCCTGGGGCTGCTGCTGTATATACCATGGGGCTGCTGCTGTATATACCATGGGGCTGCTGCTGTATATACCATGGGGCTGCTGCTGTATATACCCTGGGGCTGCTGCTGTATATACCCTGGGGCTGCTGCTGTATATACCATGGGGCTGCTGCTGTATATACCATGGGGCTGCTGCTGTATATACCCTGGGGCTGCTGCTGTATATACCCTGGGGCTGCTGCTGTATATATCCTGGGGCTGCTGCTGTATATACCATGTGTGACGACCATCCACCGTGAGGCCGAGCTGCTGGTAGGCAGCACCCCGAGAAACCCCGAGACCCTTAACCCCTATACAGGGATCTGGAATTACAGCGGAGCCCAGGGGGTACTACCTATATGAGCAACAGAGCCGGGGAGGTCGCCAGGGGAAAATCAAGACCCGAAAAACGAAGTCAGAAGTCCGAGTCAAAACCGAGAGGGCAGCGAAGGTACAAAATCGTCAGGCAGTAGCAGAGTCAAACATCCAGGCAAAGGTCAAGGGCAAAAACCAAGAGAGCAGCTGAGGTACAAAATCAATAGGCAGAGGCAGAGTCAGAAATCCAGGCAAAGTCAGACACGAAACTAAACACACACTATCACTGAGGAACCAAAACTATATCTGGCGGCCTGCAAGCCAGGCTCCAATGTACTTGAAGGGCACGGCTACCTCCCATAGGCTGGAGCTCACAACCTGATGACCTCATCCGGACCGCCCCTAGATCCAGGCCAGATGGAGATGCACGACTGGCTCCACCCACGCCACCTCTGACAGAAGAACGCAGGCTGCGCCTAACGGACACTTCTGCAGGGTCCGCTCCTCTGCGACCAACACCACCCAGAGGGGAAACACAGCGGCGCTCAGTGACAGAGGCAGACGTCGCGGGAGCAGTTCCATATGAGGACAAGGCCCTCCTATCACCGGCGCCACCAGCTGAAGGAATCCGGCTCCTCCCAGCGGCCAAGGCAGGAACACCAGCCACCGAGTCCAATGGCGATGTGACACCATGGGGCTGCTGCTGTATATACCATGGGGCTGCTGCTGTATATACCATGGGGCTGCTGCTGTATTTACCATGGGGCTGCTGCTGTATATACCCTGGGGATGCTGCTGTATATACCCTGGGGCTGCTGCTGTATATACCATGGGGCTGCTGCTGTATATACCCTGGGGCTGCTGCTGTATATACCCTGGGGCTGCTGCTGTATATACCCTGGGGCTGCTGCTGTATATATCCTGGGGCTGCTGCTGTATATACCATGGGGCTGTTGCTGTATATACCATGGGGCTGCTGCTGTATATACCCTGGGGCTGCTGCTGTATATACCCTGGGGCTGCTGCTGTATATACCATGGGGCTGCTGCTGTATATACCCTGGGGCTGCTGCTGTATATACCCTGGGGCTGCTGCTGTATATACCCTGGGAAGGCTGCTGTAACACTGCTGGGGCCTGTATATACCACTGGGGAGGCTGCTGTATACCACACTGCTGGGGGCTGTATACTACCACTGGGGAGGCCTGTATACCATCGGGGGGCCTGTATACCACACTGCTGGGGGCTGTATACCTGTGCTTGCGTCCACCCTCGGCTTATACACAAGTCAATAGTTTTTCCCAGATTTTGGGGGCAAAAGTAGGGGGTCGGCTTATACACGGGTCGGCTTATACACGAGTATATACGGTAGTTTGGAAAAACAAAGGCTTAGGGGTGATCTTATAATAATGTATAAATATATGAGGGACAGTACAGAGACCTTTTTAATGATCTTTCTACTCTTAGGCCTGAGACGGGGGTAAGGGGGCATCCTCTACGTCTGGAGGAAAGAAGGTTTAATCATAATCACAGACGTATATTCTTTACTGTAAGAGCAGTGAGACTATGGAACTCTCTGCCACATGATGTTGACTCACTACTAACATAACACGAGAGCCTAGATGCCTTTCTTGAAAACTATAATATTACCTGTCATATATACTAGATTATTTGATTGGGCGTTGATCCAGGGAATTAGTCTGATTGCCATATGTGGAGTCAGGAAGGAATTGTTTTCCCCAATGTGGAGCTTAGTGTTGCCACATGGTTTTTTTTGCCTTCCTCTGGATCAACGTGTTAGGCTATGGGTTGAACTAGATGTACTTAAGGTCTTCCTTCAACCCTAAAAACTATGTTACTATGTTAAAATTAACCTACTCTTAAAATTATTGACTGTTCATGTCTTTGTCAGTGGGCAAACTTACAAAATCAGCAAGGGATCAAATAATGATTTCCTTCACTGTAAAGCAATCTGCTGTAAATACTGCAACATGATACATGTGAAATAAATTCTAAGTTTGGTGTACAGACCACTACCACCACATAGTCAACTCTACAGTGCACTGCCAGGAAGGGCGGTCCAACCAGACATGTAACATCATACCATATAACCTAGCATCAACACTGGCACGTGCCAGGGAAAATAGTTGAAAAAAAATCTACACGACTGCAGCTTCTATTTTTTACTTGTCAGTGAAAAAATGTTCCATAATGCATGACGTATGCCTGGAATCATTAACTATTCATCAGTCCAGAAGCTCTCCATACTCAAAGGTTGTAAGGAATAGCAGAATTGTAAGACATCTACCCTACAAAGAACTGCTCCTTCTCTCTCCTGACTCCTTGATAATTACGCATCTGATTATGATCTGTTCATGTTTATAGGAAGAGAGGGATAAGATGAGGACCAATCCTTCTTTCCCTTTCACAGTCAGTCAATAAGCTTACCTTACCTGGTTTGTAGCCCTGTTCCTGACTCCTGCTATGTTATCTTGATTACTCAGTTTTCTGACTTCAGTTTATATTTTGACTACCTGCTTGCTTTCCAATTCTTTCCCTCACTTGATCTCTTGGTGTTGACACTGTGATAACCCTTCTTACTGCCAGCTTACACCACTGTGCAGCAGTTTATCTCATGGCCCCATCCCAGAGCTTTCTGTGTATGTCCAGATTCCTGTACAGTCCGAACCCTTGGGATCGGTAAATGAAGTGACTAGCTGTCTACGGAGGCCTTCATCAGTTCTGCCAGGCAGCTATGAATCATACATCCCGTGACACAATGCTGGTTGCCTCAATATGAGTAGACCTCTATTTCAGCTGAAAACCTACTATGTTCATCGGAGAAAGTGCTGTATTCTCAAGTGAAGTACCATATTAAGGCTATTTTATTCACTGCCCTATTCTTGAGTTGGGTACCATATTAAAGGTCATGCCATTTACCTAAAACTAAGCCTCTTGTTGGCTTAAGCCCAAGTGAAAAGACTAGTGGTGTTGGGCAGAGATCTTTCTCTAGAGATGTCTACATTTTCCCATCTCTACTGTGAAATAATTCGAAAGTACATAGCTGCTTTGAAGTACAGTTCAGTATGAGGCCTGGTCTATTCTGGTTTAGATTTTGTGAGCTATGTACTATCTATTACCATTAAAGGGGTTGTCCAGGTTTATCACAAATTTGTCTGTAGTCAATTTTGTGACTTCTGAACCCACATAACATGCAGTGTGAGGAGTCTCCGATCCCTGTAGAGAAACTAAGTGGCCATGTGACTGTAAGTATACAGTATGCATACTCTATGCCACAATCCAAATAGAAATGTGCAGCCTCGCTCAATTCACTTGTATTAAACAAGGTCGTAAATTTATATTTGGAATGTGGTCAAATCACGCAGCTGGTCCACATTGAGAGCCCTTTCATGCAGCTAGCAAAGGGAGCTTTGCAGGGGAGTAACACCAGGGGTCAACTTCATTGCAGTGCCAGCAGGCTCTAAGGCTGTGTGCACACAATCCGGAGGCACTGTGTGTTGGATGCAATGCCTCCAGACCTGTGGAAATCCGCGGGTGCATGCAGGGAGACCGCAGCTGCCCTGTACTCACAATCTGCAGTAGGTGCAGGGCGGCTTTTCCCTGCATGCACCCAATGGTTTTCTCTTCCGACTCCACAGCATGAAATTAATATTCTGTGGAGATACGGAAGTCCGGCAACCCGCACCAAGCTGAAAACATGCTGCAGTCGGGAGAAGCATAGTGAGGATGGGATTTCTTGAAATCCCATCCACTATGCTGCTTCTGTACAATGCAATGTGTTGGATGTAGTGGCAATACGCTGCATCCAAAACACTGCAATGCCTGATCGTGAGCACACACCCTAAAGCATAAAACCTGTAAGTGGCGAGAGTTCCTTACCAAGATAAGTGGCCACTCTGAGACTGCAGTATAATTGATTGCCTAGGCAATGGATTGTAAACTATGCAATTAAAAATTACAATTAAAATGACTCCATTCTTCAGTTGCAAAGCTGCTTGTTTTTACGATAGCATTTTTTTGGTGATAGGTTCCCTTTAAGAACTTCTTACCTTTCTTGAAAGATTATTTTAGAGGCAGTATTATTTATTTATTTATTTTTTTAAACTTACTGTTTAAATATTTTACTTGTAAAAGGTAAGTTTATATTTTCTTTATAGGTCTTGGGGAGTATCTATTCTCCTTGCGGAGAGTATTCTGCCAGCCGGCAGATAGAGACTTTATGCAAATTGTCACTTAAGAAGACAAACTCTAATGGTGGGTTACACACACCAATATTGTCCAATATGTTAGACAGTTATCGTCTGGTTACCGTGAAATATGTACAGGATGCTCCAGTTGTACACAGCCACAAGAAAGTGTCCAGATTTCACTTCAACCAGGTAGGGTCTGTTCAGCGTATTGGTGTATACAGTTTTAGTCGGTTTTTAGGGTTTTAAAAGCATTTTATGGCAGGATTTTGTATGGAAGGGTAGGTAGTGCCTCAGAAATCCTAAAAACCACTAAAATTGACTTTTATCAAAAGCGCCTAATTCAATGACTATAGAATTGTGTGCCAGGTCAAATTCCAGACGTAACAACCTAATTTTTTTTATATGTACCGTACTGGCTAAAGGAAATATTGGAGTCCTGAAGTATATTGCTACACACAATAGATGTCCTAGGTAAATTTATTTCTACAAAATCCAGACAAAGTTTCACGCTAGCTATTCATATTGGTATTTACCTGTTGATGTTGAGGGTTAATTGGAAAGTATGATTGTTTTTAGTAGGAAGCCCTCATGTCAAGTCAAACATGATCACTGGAAGCGTCAAAAGTTTTTGGAGAGCAATAAAAAGTCCATTATTCGATTTTCAAGGAGATCCAGCACAACAAGGTGGAGCATTAATAGTAGGACCAGGTATGTAAAGTTGGAAAATAAAGGTATATTATTTTCTGCAATAAATCCTCCAATCAAAGGCAGGGGTGGACATATAAATGGAGAATATGGGAGGCTAATGCTTGAGGCTTATTCGTCATACGTACAAGTCTCCATCATATATTTGAAGGATGCTTTTCTGTGTAATATAACAGTTTGTTTTGCTGTTTTACAACCTATTATACACAGCAAACCCGTGTTCTATTCAAGAGAATAAGTTATATGCAAATGAGTGTGAGTGAGGAAGAAGGGGAATTGCCCTGCGTCCTTTACTCTTCCTACCTGTAGAGGTGGGTCCTATAGTGTCGTTTTCTCATGACGCCCTCACTCAGCGACGACTAGCACTAGCTAGTTTCTACACTCTGTACTTGTGCAGCTCATTCCCAATGAAAGATGAGAACCTATTCACCAGCGTGCTACAAGTGACATCTTACAGTCCATGTCATCCTATAGTGACATATAACATGCCGCCCCACCACTACTGGAGCTGCCGCCTCACCACCACCTGATCTGCTGTACCCCTAACCTACTGTCTCCTCCCCATTATCCTGTAGAATGTAAGCCCGTAAGGCAGGGTCCTCTCCCCTCTGTACCAGTCTGTCATTGTTAATTTGTTTACCATAAACTATATCTATAATTTTGTATGTAACCCCTTCTCATGTACAGCACCGTGGAATCAATTGGTGCTATATAAATGTATAATAATAACCTTATATACACAATAACACTCGTTGATTGCAAAGAATATTGAGGGCTCCACAGTAATTACTGCTAGTGATCTTCCCTTACAAAAGTGAGGCGGATTGAACAAACTGACCCCCGGAAGACTAATAAGTACCAAGGGGATCCTCTATTAGCCTTTGGAGAATCAGGTCCAAGTACAAATTTGTGAGCTGGGCACATCATCCCAGACAATGCTGATTATTGACCGTTAAAGAGGTAACAAGTGGCAGCACTCATCGGTCTGCTGGACGTTTATTGCTTTAAAATCACAGCATTACAGCAGTTGTGAGTAACCTGGTGAAGCGCCCGAGTGTGGCGTGAAACGGTCCGTCGTTGGTGGAATCCCATCCTCCCCCCTGCACCCCTATGTGTGAGCACCCTCACAACCGCTGTAATGCTGTTATTCTAAAGCAATAAATGTTGTCCAGAAGACCGGTGAGTGCTGCCACTTTGTTACCTCTAATAATCATCACTATCACACCGGAAGTGCACAACACGTGTCTGAGGACACGGCGGAGCGGTGAGTGTCTGCGGTCGGTCAGAGCTCCGGAGGCGAGCAGAAGATATCCTGCTGGGAGAAGAGCAGCGTAGCGGTGCCAGGCTTCTGGAATGAGAAGTGACCATTAAAGAGGACCTGTGACCCCCCTGGTGCTATGCTAACTGAATTCAGTGCTGAATGCAGCGTGTCTGCTGCATTTAGGGTAGGGGTCCCCATGTCTCTAGACCCCTGTACGCTGGTAAAAGACTTTATAAAGTTTATATCTAAGGAGTCCGGAGGGAGTACTTACTCATTAATGAGTCATTGCTGTTGCTGGTGTCCTCCCCTCCTCCAGCCCTCTCTGTGCCACCTCCAGTCCTCTCTTGTTCAGCCTCTTGTATGTGTCATCACTGAGGGCTGGAGGTGGTGGCACAGAGAGGGCTGGAGGCGGGGATGACACCAGCAACAACGATGACACATACAGGAGGCTGAACAAGAGAGGGCTGGAGGTGGCACAGTGAAAGCTGGAGGCGGGAAGGACACCAGCAACAGTGATGACACATACAGGAAACTCAACAAGAGAGGGCAGGATGCAGGAAGGACACTAGCAACAGCGATAACTCATTACTCAGTAAGTCCCTCCAGACTCCTTATCTGTATACTTTCTAAAGTCTTAACAACTTATAGGGGGACTAGAGACATGCGGGACCCCTTCCCTGAATGCACGCTTACACGCTGCATTCAGGGCTGCATTCAGTTAGTATAGCACCAGGGGGTGACAGGTCCTCTTTGAATTCTCGGTGATAATTATATTTACACAGCCCACATGTTAGGTCTACACTGGACAAATCTTAGACTTTGACTCTGGTCTCCCTTTTGTAAGGGGAGAGCACTATCAATAATTACTTTGGAGCCCTCAATATTCTATGCAGCCAATGGGTGTTATTATGTATATAAGGTGAATGTAATATGTCAATATAGGATGACGTGGCCTGTGATACGTCACTTCTGGTGAATAGTTTCTCATCTTTCATTAGGAATGAATTGCACGAGTACAGAGTGTAGAGCTAGCCGTCGCATAGTGGGAGCATCATTAAAAAGCAACAGTATAGGATACTGACCTCGTCGGGTGAAGGATGCAGGGCAATACCCCTTCTTTCTCACTCACGATCTTTTGTCGAAATATCCATATTTTGTTTTCTGTGCATACACTTAGCAGAAGAAAGTGATGTTACACAAGTTTTCAAGATTTTTTTTCCTTATTTAAGATGGCATACTGTTAATTTGATATAATGTATTTAAAGAACTTAACATTATTCACTTGTGGTTCTTTAATTTCTTTCTTTTGTTTATTTTGTATTATGTATTATTTAACTTTCAGTAGAACAACTTCACCATTTACTATTCCTTCACTACAGGGGGGTTCCTTCGCATTACAACTTTGTATTATGCACTAGAGCCTATGAGAAAGTGAGTTACTACTATTGATGCTTTGTTTCTTCATTGCAGGTAACAGAGTTCATTTCTTGCATCACGATATGAACAGATACGACCATGTGCCTATTACTTCTCTGCTTCTCTATGCAGGGGTGCAACCTGTACATTTTGGAAATAAGCCACAAATAATAGAAGTATAAAATTACATATCAAAGCAAAAAAACAATAGCAAACTTTTTTTTATTTTTATGCATTCTTCCCAAAGTTATGTATATTTATCAGTGAAGTGTTTCATATCAGATCAATAAATGTACTTTTTCTACTGTGAAGTGTTCAGTTTGGAATAATTATGGTTATCCTCCTGGAACATACGGTAAGTATTTTTTTCAGCAATGGGCCTAACAAGTTGTTACCAGACTACACAGGAAGGATCTTGCAAAGCAGCAATTGTACAACTCAAAAAAAAACTTAACAAATTGTTAGATTTTTCTGTGCACAACAATTTAGACTTAAAGTGGTTGCTCACTTCCCTCCATCCATGTGTTTAAACCTCCCCCCTCAATAAAATAGGAACAAATTTAGCCACCTCAAGTGCCAGTGCCGTTCCAGTGGTGTTGACACTGGGGGTCATGTGACATGTCTCGCAATTGGCACTGCATTTACACTTCCCTGCATTTGACAACTTGGACATCTGGAGGAAGTGAGAGATGTGGATTCTTTTTCACCTCCTCCAGATATCCTATTTGTCCAAAGGAGTGGAGAGTTACATCAGCACTGATTGGCTGCATGGATAACATGACAATGTCACGTAATCCCCAGGAGAGCCAGTGCTGACACCACTGGAATAGGATTGACAGTAATTATGGCTGTCATTATGTTACTGGGGGGAAAACTCAGGGATTTAGAAGGGGTTGTTTGAGAAGTGAACAACAGCTTTAACCAGGTCTGGATATGTTAACTGAGTGTACAAATACATACTCACCTACCTCCTATATAAAGAAACACTCATACAAAATATTTTCTTTCCTTAACCATGGGTTGCACAATTTACGGCACAACGACATTCTGTGCAGCCCACTGCCAAATGAATAGAAAAATGCTTGTCAAGCGGCTGTCACACGCAACGATTTTAAGCCGATATCGTTTAAGCGATCTCCTTTTGATCGCTTAAGCGATATCGTTTTGGCATCGTTGCATGTAATCAAGCGATTTTACTATGTAAAATCGCTTGATCGTGACATCGCAGATCTGAGCTCGGAGCTCAGATCTAGCGATGAACGATGTCACGATCTGCTTCATCGTGGTGTATAAACCACGATGATCCATCTCCCAGCGGCAGAGCCTATGCTGGGAGATGGTAACTATGGTACACGTCGGGTTACTAAGCGCCGCGCGGCGCCTAGTAACCCGATGTGTACCATAGTAACCAGCGAGATCGCGGCTCCACATCGCTGGTAGTCTGCCTGTGTGACAGCTCACCAGCGATGTGAGCGATATTGTAAGCGATCGCGCGTGCACGTGATCGCTTACAATATCGTTCAAGATATCTGTGTGTGTGACGGCCGCTTCAGAGAGATTACTTATATGTGAGCAGAGACACACACAGGAGTGGGTGCAAGCAGCTGAATATCCAGGACTGGCAAGTACTAATAGTGCTCTGCAATATGGGGTCTCGTCACCTGTTCAGTACTCCAGAAAGCAGTATCAATTCCTATGACTATCTCCACTGTAGTTTATGAGATGTACGAAACATTAGGCATTAAAGGGGTTGTCTGGTCTTTTTCTATAATTTACATGTGTATCTAGGCTTGAAAATGTTGACAGTTTGTAATATACATCCTGTCAACATTTTTATAGGGTTAACTAGATATCACTGATTTGCGGCAGCCAGACAACGTCCAGGGGGCGTGCGTCTGCTGGAGCTGCATGTAAATGGAGAACTGGTTCTTTACTCCCAGTCTCCTACAAACACACCCCCTTCCCCAGTCTACAGTATGGCCAGCCACCCCAAGTCGCAAGCATGACCAACCTCACCCTCTGCACACAGTGGGTTACTTCCTCCTCTGGCACAATGTACCGAATCTGCAGCTCTGTGCACCACTCTGTGAGCTGCAGATTCAGCACACTGGGTTAGTGTAGGAGTTGAGGGCTGTGTGCAATCCCGTGTGACCTCAGCTCGTGCTCCCCTCTGGCCACTCTGTGCAGTGTACAGGTGAGCCGGTCCTCCTCTGTATCTCCTGCACACAGCAAGGCACAGAGCTGGCAGCTGGGGAGAAAGGAGGAGCATCGGCTCCTGCACAGAGCATTCACAAGCAAACATGAGCTGAGAGCATACAGGATTGCACACAGCCCTCAGCTCCTCCACTGACACAATGTGCCGAATCTGCAGCTCACAGAGTGGTGCACAGAGGTGCATATTCGGTACATTATGCCAGAGGAGGAGGAGGAGGCAACCCACTAAGCAGAGGGGGTGGGTGGTCATGCTTGGGACTGAGGCAGGCTGTAGCAGTCTGGGGGTGGCTGATCATACTCTAAACTGGAGGACGGGGTGTATGTGTTGAAGTTTGGGAGTAAACGACCAGTTCTCCATTTCCATGCTGCTCCAATACAAACACGCCCCCTGGGTGTTCTCTGGCTGCCGCAAATCAGTAATATCTGGGTAACTATGCAAAGTGTTGACAGGATGTAGTACAATCTGTCAACATTTTGCAGCCTAGAAATACGTGTAAATTATAGAAAAAGCCCAGACAACCCCTTTAAGCACAAAACCTATTGTAGAGAGCCTTGTGTATTAATCACTTCTTCTTTTTTACGGACTATTCACTCAATTTTTTATGAGAATTTAAAAGTGGATTTTACTGCAAATACACAGTTTTAAAAAAATATACTTCAAGTACTCCTTGAATATGCTTCATGTTGGTTTCACTGGGAAATGTTCAAAATAAAATGGCAAAACTAGCACTGTGTGCAGTATAGGAGCATTATACATTAGAATCAGAATTTAATGTGTTTTTCAGGTGGATTTAGGAGCAGAAGCTATTTCTAAAGGCTGGGTCACACGCAGCGACATCGCTACCAATGTTGCTGCAACGTGACAGGTTTTGTGATGTTGCAGCGACCTCGCCAGCAACTTTGCTGCGTGTGACATGTCTCAACGAGCAGCGATGGGCTCGCTAATCGCCGCGGAATGGCCAGGACCATTTTTCAACCATTGGTCTGCCGCTGTCACGCATGCATCGGCATGTGTGACAAGGGCAACGACCAGCGACACCCAGTGTGCGCCCGACACCCTGACTGATCCCAGCGACCGTCGGGTGTCGGCGCATCGCTGGGTGATCGCTGGTGAGATCTGCCTGTCTAGCATCTCACCAGCGATCACATAGCGATGTTCCAGCAATCCCGATCGTTGGTTGGGTTGCTGGAACATTGCTACGTGTAACCCCAGCTTGGGTTCTCGTCAGAAAGCTGTGAATGTATCATTAGAGCACAGATTTCGTCCTCACTGTGCACCTGCATGAAAACAGAAGCTTAGATGTCGGAGCAGGCGAGGAGGGGGCGGACACAATAAGGAGGAAGAACAGAGCAGCAGGAGGCGGCACAGAGCGGCCGGAGGCAGAGAAAAACTACCGTGCCAGCACTGACTCTATAAGAAGGAATGTCCTCCGAACTCACTATATGTAAGATTTATATTTCTCAGTGCACAGGGGGCTACAGCCATGGGGGACCATTTCCCTAAATGCAGCAGTGGTGCATTTAGATTGCCATGCACCAGGGGGGTGACATATCCTCTTTAAATGCATGCAAGTATTGTACTAAAAATACATTCAGCAATTGGGTTTCACTTTCAATAAAAAGTTTGCAATGTTCGGCTTTTAACAGGAAAATAAATACCCTTTTATGCATGCATTAAAGTATGGTCAAGCAAAATTTTGAGCACCTTTGAAAAGAAGGACACCACTGAACAGAGGGCAAACAGAGTTTGGAGTAACTCTGCTTCCTCATTATAGTAAATGGATCTATCAGGGGTTTCACCTAAATCATGTATAATGGAGATGTAGCTGGAAACCCGAATGTAAGTGCTCAGCATAGAGCACAGGATAAATGTGAACGGATCCAAAATGTTCTGTACCCCAAATCAATACCAATAGCATTCAACTCTATGCACAAAAACACAAGTCCTTACTTAGGTCCATTATATGTTAACGGAAATATAAGGAGCTACCAGGTTACTGGTAGCACAAAGGCTTTGGAAAAGCATTATGTCTGCCTCAAAATAAGAAAACCAGCATAATCTGTGCTCCCAAATGCAAATGCCTCCTCCCTTCTCAGCACAACAATGTGTCTAAACCACATTTGGCATTGTTGTAGCGAGGAGAGCCTACTTAGTTTATGGGGGAGGGGGAGTATCCACAGAATCACGAGCTGGGCACAGTGTATGGGCACTACAAGGTCTAAAGGTACTGTCACACACTGCGATGTCGCCGGTGAGATCCCTGGCAATTCCCGAATTCGGCAATTTGGAAACCACATCGCATGTGCTTAGTGACATGTGACTGGGTGATTCTACGGCAAGAAATCGCTGGTGGAGCGTTACCTGATTGCACTGCAGTGAAATCAGGCGATATCCACCAGGCAATTTCAGCGCATCGTGGCTTGTGACAGGGAAATAGCAATGTAGAAAGCGAACTCAGAAATTCTGGAATCAATCCCGTAGGCGTGCCTGAGCATGCTGTTTTCTGCGCCCCGTCTGCAGCGATTGGTGGCTTGGTGGTAATGCAGTTGTGTAGGCCAATAGGAGTGGTAGGGGCGTGGTGAAACACACTTTGGCATGCCTATCTCCTCGCTGCGGTCAAACACTACGCCCACATCACTGGTGTGGTTGTGGCGTGTGACCTGGCGATGTGGGAAGGGAAGATCGCTTCCGGTCTTCTGCAGGCGATTTCCGGAATGCAGGATCGCCGGAGATCGCAAGCGAGATCTCTTCGTGTGACAGCTCCACAGCCGTCTGAAAAAAGTGCCTGAAATGTGAGCGCTCACGTCAAATCGCCAGCGATATGGAAGCCATATTGTGGCGTGACTGTACCTTTATTGGCAATTTTTTATTCCTCAACATTCACTGCACCATTAGACTTAATGGGTGTTTTCCAGAGTCAAAACAGACACTGGCCTCATACATGAATTCCCAATTTCCAAAATGTGGTCACTTGACTTCTGGAACACATGGGCTCTGCAAAAGAAAGCTGTAGAGAAAATATTCCTGACGAAGCCATCGTGTACGGAAGAAACGCGTCTGCGTCGAGGTATAGGCTGTGGTCCTGTGGGCACGCTTTCCCCATCCATACTGCTTATATACAACCTTAAACATGTCTCAAGGTATGTGTACTTGAGTACTTATTGTTATAGTGAAACTCCATGTTTTGGGGGTATGTGTGTTGTTTACTATTTTAACACTACACTATCGTTATTCAGTTGGAAGGGGTTTTTATTTATGACATCCTCCATTTAGACTATACATGGGGTATACTGGGTGGTTGGTTGTTGAACTCAGACTGAGACAGCAAGTTTTGATTTACAACCTATGAGTTATAAGTGTTTGTTACTAAGATCTCACTTAAAGATACATACAGTTGTGGCCAAAAGTATTGACACCCCTGCAATTCTGTCAGATAATACTCAGTTTCTTCCTGAAAATGATTGCAATCACAAATTCTTTGGTATTATTATAGGAATCTACAAATGGTCTTTCTTTCCATATTTGCTGTGGGAGACAAGAGCATTTGAAATGTAATGTATTCATTGCTAAACTAGCCATAGTCCAATTGCAAACCCAGGATTAGATTATTAAAATGAAAGGCTGTTTTAGAAACTCGACCTACAGGCTGAGCCTATAAAGTGGGCTACCAGACAAAGAAAGTTGTTCGCAGACGGGGCAGTTGAAATACTGCTGTGATCCATATTTCACCCCTCCTTCCCCAAGGATACAGAAAGAAACATTAGACTGGAACGTTTAGGTATAATCATCAATCGGAAGGTACCCAACAATGAAAGTCTATGAGTGTGAGAAAATAATCGTACATCACACTGACCGTCCGTATGGTGTGCTATTTATATGCACAGCTGTCCAATGAAAGGGGAAATTGTATCATTCCTAGGCTAGATTTTCTTACAGGAAATTGTCTGTCCACCATATTAGTTAACAAACACACCTCCACGGAGGGGTATACAACATGCCCCGACTAATAAATGCTTTAATGTTCATAGTTGTGGTCAAGGAGAGACCAGAAGTTTGGGATATCTGTGATTCTGGCTGCGCTGACTGTTGGAGGCGTGATGCAAATGTATCCAAATTATGATATGAGCTCACAACACCAGGAAGAGGAAATTAATACGTACAAAATGACAATGTACATTGTGATTTTTGCCTGAAGAAGACGCCTGTGCTCCAAACCACCTAGCAGAATAAATCACATGATTATCAATAATTTGAATTTCTGATAGGTTTATTATCATGGCAGCGCAGAGGATTTCATCCCTATTCTGGCTCCCGTTGTTCTAATATGGTTATTATGACATGGTTGACTATTTATGGAACAGTAAAATATTAAGATGGATCAGATCAGCTGCACCTGACGGAGGGTTAAGGAGAATGCCCAGGGAGATGGTTATCAGCACGAAGTATGATTTCCTTGGCATTTGGCCGTGATGTTGGGGCAGTTCAGATCATCAATCACATTAAATTTGGCATGACTACCATCCAGAGGACCGTGACTGAAGCGATATGCTGCGCCACCCATATGACTGAGAGCGGTCTGGTAAGCAATTCAAGATTAGTCAATTTTTTACTTGTATATTAGGATGTTTAGACTGAGAACAGGATGTTAGTGATGCACCTTGCTACCCCTGTAAGACATCAAAGGCAATTTAGTATGGATAAATAACGTGAAAGATTCCTTTTAAGTGCATGAAAGTGGGGAACAGTCTCTTCTAACTCCCTAGCAACATGATAAAGTGGTCCGCCATGCCTGTACACCTAAGGCCAGCTTCACATAGTTTTTTTCGTTGAACAAGAAAAATGGACCGAGACACAACAGTGATTTTCATCAGAGTGTTATCAGAGTATGGTCCAAGTTTCATCAGTTTTTCACAGATGATAAAAAAAAATGTAAAAAGTGTCTCCACCTTCTTCTATATATCAGTCAGTAAAAAACAGACAGCACTTTTACGGCATTTGAGTGCTGTCTGATTTTGTTCACGGCCCACAGACTTTGATCTGACACTCAGATCAATATCGGATGTATCTTCGCAATTTTGCACTGATCACTCAGTCTGCAAAAAAAATCACAGACATGTGAACACATTGACTATTACAAGTGTGAGGGCTATGTGTGAAAAAAACAGCACTCATACGTGTAAAGCGGCCGTCACACAATGTCGACATCGTGAGCGTTATTGTTAGCGATCACGTGCACGCGCGATTGCTTACAATATCGCTCACATCGCTGGTGAGATGTCACACAGACAGACACACCAGCGATGTGGGCCAGAGAGATCGCTGGTAACTATGGTACACATCGGGTTACTAGGCGCCGCGCGGCGCTTAGTAACCCGACGTGTACCATAGTTACCATCTCCCAGCAGGAGATCGTTCATCGTGGTGTTATACACCACGATGAAGCAGATTGTTTAATCGTTCATCGCAAGATCTGAGCTCCGGAGCTCAGATCTCGATTTTGCGATTTTAACATTTCTCGTTGGTCGTATCTTGCCGTCACACGCACAGACATCGTTCAAGCGATGTTTAATCTGGCGCGTTCAAGCGATATCTTTCAAGATATCGTAGCGTGTGACGGCCGCTTAAAACTGATGTGTGGTGAGGCCTGAGAGGTGCAGCTTTGTGGTCACATCACCTTCCAAAATACTGAAATCAAAAGAAATCAGAAAGTCACATTGACCCCAGAATGGTATATCACTCTCCACAAGGTTTTGGAAGATGAGAAGGAAAAACAAAAAAAAATTAGTGGAGAGGCATCCACATAACTCATGGGTATAGTTAGGGCCGGCTCCAGGTTTCTGTGGGCCCCGGGCGCAAAAGTCTCAGTGGGCCCCCTTAAGTACATATCGCGGACTATAATTATATATATATATATCTATAGCCGCACACTTACCGCAAGCCCCATAGACAATGCATGGGGCTTGTCGCAAATGTGAAGCAAGTGCAGCCGCTAGACAGAAAGTGCGGCAGATGCGGGGTTTTTTTAACCGAAACTGCCACATTTTTAAAAAACCGCCTATGTGAAGGCAGCCTTACAGGAACAGTGACTGCTGAAACCAGCAAGAGCTGTTTCTGACAGTGAGTATATTACACGTTGTTAGGGCTAAAATGCGTTTGCATTCCCTTGCGCTTTTTAAAAATACCCTTCAAATGCAAAATGTTGCATTTTTGTGCGTCTGAGGATTCTTGGTATATACACAAGCATCCTCAAGCGCACAAATAATGCAAGCAGCTCAATAGAGCCACAATGCCATATGGGTGGCACCGCAGCCAAGCGGAGTGTCTGGCCGTCTGGATCTCTCTTTCTCCTCACCTTTCTTCTCACTGCTCCGGTCTCCTCCGGTCACTCTGCACATATCAGCACAGTCATGACAACATCGTGCCCCTCCATGCTGAGCTGCAGAATGCAGACAGCAGCAGAAGAGACTCTGGAGAAGAATGCTGCTGGCAAAGGCGGCTGAGACTATAGGAGCGGAATCCGCGGAGGGCTACCACAGGTACACATACCTCGTACGCACGCGGCTCTGCTCCATACTGCTCCTACGCACGCAGCTCCACTCCATACACCTCCTACGCACGCGGCTCTGCTCCGTACACCTCGAATACACACGGCTCTGCTCCGTACACCTCGTACCCACGCGGTTCTGCTCCATACACCTCATACACACGCGGCTCTGCTCCGTACACCTCATACACACGCGGTTCTGCTCCATACACCTCATACACACGCGGCTCTGCTCCGTACACCTCATACACATGCGGTTCTGCTCCATACACCTCATACACACGCGGCTTTGCTCTATACACCTCGTACGCACGCGGCTCTGCTCCATACACCTCGTACACACTCGGCTCCGCTCCATACACCTCATACACACTCAGCTCCGCTCCATACACCTCGTACACACTCAGCTCCGCTCCGTACACCTCGTACACACTCAGCTCTGCTCCATACACCTCGTACACATTCAGCTCTGCTCCATGCACCTTGTACACACTCAGCTCTGCTCCATACACCTTGTACACACTCAGCTCTGCTCCATACACCTCGTACACACTCAGCTCTGCTCCATACACCTCGTACACACTCAGCTCTGCTCCATACACCTCGTACACACTCAGCTCTGCTCCATACACCTCGTACACACTCAGCTCTGCTCCATACACCTCGTACGCACGCGGCTCTGCTCCATACACCTCGTACGCACGCGGCTCTGCTCCGTACACCTCGTACACACTCAGCTCTGCTCCGTACACCGCTCCATACACCTCGTACGCACGCGGCTCCGCTCCATACACCTAGTACCCACTCGGCTCCGTTCCATACACCTAGTACACACTCGGCTCCGTTCCATACACCTCGTACACACTCGCCTCTGCTACATTCACACTGTAAATCCCTCCTGACCCCACACAAACTTCACCTAATTGAGTCTCATGATGGGCAGCACAGCAGAGTCCTGCATACTCGGAGATGCTGATCATGTGATCCCTGACTCCTCCCCTCCATGTGACATCACAGGTCCTGTAAGCACAGAGTGTGCAGCTCTGTCAGCTCCCAAGGAGGTGGGAGGAGGGAGACCTCCGTGCTGCAGGAGGCTGAAAATGACCGCCCAGCTGCCCCCTGGATATGGCCCTGGCTGTGGGGGCAGTGTGCTCAGGGGCCCCTGAGGCTAGGGTCACACTTGCATTGTGTCCCTAGCCTGAGGCAAGTATTTTCGGCTGCAGAGTATAGCGTTTAATGCTATGCGCTGGAGCCCATAGAAACCCGATGTTTACCTTGACAACCACTGGTTGTCAATGTAAATATCCAGTAAAAAATGGGAAAGGAAACGGTGTTCACCAGTCCGCGCTGCCAGGATCCACTTATTCCAGAGAAGAAACTCACGATCAGATGTGATCCCTGTTGATCCCTGAGGAAGACGCCAGGAAAGACGTTGAAACACGTTGGATGCAATAAAGGCTTTGATCATATCACATCTGATCGTGAGTTTCTTCCCTGGAATAAGTGGATCCTGGCAGCGCGGACTGGTGAACACCGTTTCCTTTCCCATTTTTTACTGTGTGATTCCACGTGCAAGTGGTCGGTGGGAGTCCAGCAGCAGCCATCCGGATAAAACACTATATGTCTGTATACCAGTTGTGGGTCGCACAACTGAAATAGGTGAGTGGTTCCTTTATACCACCGTACTGTGAGTGTCTAAGTGATAAGGCACTATTGCGCCTCTTGTTCCCCTTCCCCTTTTTCTTTTATTTAATGTAAACATCGGGTTTCTATGGGCTCCGTTGCTGGCAGCGCATTGCATTAAACGCTCTGCGCTGCAGCAGACAATACTTGCATCAGGCTAGGGTCACAATGCAAGTGTGACCCTAGCCCTCAGGGGCCCGGTGGGCCCCCTCCAAGCAGTCGGGCCCCGGCACTTGCCCGGGTGCTGACGCCGGGCCTGGGTATAGTAGGCCTCATGACAGGGTCATACACATAATGGTGTCAAATGATGGGGCCATACACATAGTGGTGTCACATGACAGGGCCGTACACATAGTGGTGTCACATGACAGGGCCATATACATATTTTATTATTATTATTATTAATAATAAATGTTGATATAGCACCATTAGGTTCCATGGTGCTTTACATGTGTAAGGGCTGCGAGGACAAGAACGTAAAGTGATAACAAATAAATCATACAGGTACAGTAGGGCAGAGGAACCTGTCCACCAGGGCTCACACTCTATAGGGGATAGGTGGGGAGACAGTAGGAAGGGGAGCGGTGAGGGTGAGATGGTGTAGCGGATTAGGTCTGTGTGGGTTGTAGGTTTGAAGGAAGAGGTGGGTCTTCAGGTTTTTCTTGAAGGTTCCCAGAGTAGGGGAGTGTCTGATGTGGTGGGGGAGAGAACTCCAGAGTATGGCGGATGCTTGAGAAAAGCCTTGTATGCGGTTATGTGAGGAGGAAATGCGAGGGGAAAAGGAGGAGCTCTTGAGAGGAGCGCAAATTGCGTGAGGGGTGGTATCGGGAAACCATGTCGGAGATGTACGAAGGGGACAGGTTATGTATGGCCTTGTATGTCAGGGTTAGGGTTTTGAACCGGGATCTCTAGGAAGTGGGGAGCCAGTGAAGGGCTTGGCAGAGGGGAGAGACAGGGGAATAGCGGGGAGACAGGTGAATGAGTTGAGTTGAGCAGCAGAATTGAGGATGGTTCGGAGAGGTGCGAGGGAGGTAACGGGGAGGCCGGTGAGCAGGAGGTTGCAGTAGTCGAGGTGGAAGATCATGAGGGCGTGGACAAATGTTTTAGCAGTGTCTTTGTCAAGGAAAGAGCGGATTCGGGTAATGTTTTTGAGCTGGAGTTGGCAGGCGGTGGCGAGGGCTTGGATGTTGGGCTTGAAGGAGAGGGAAGAGACAAGGATTACCCCGAGGCACTTGGCGTGGGGGACAAGTGAGAGTGTGCAGTCATTGACTGTGATGGCTAGGTCTGGTAGGGGGGAGAGCGACTAGGGGGAAGACGATTAACTCAGTTTTGTCTATGTTGAGCTTGAGGAATCATGTAGAGAAGAAGGATGAGATGGCGGACAGGCATTGAATAATTTTGGAGTCATATGACAGGGCCATACACATAGTGGTGTCACTTGACAGGGCCATATACATAGTGGTGATACATGATGGGGCCATACACATAGTGGTGTCACATGACGGGGCCATACACATAGTGGTGTCACATGATGGGGTCATACAGATAGTGGTGTTACATGATGGGGCCATACACATAGTGGTGTCACATGATGGGGACATACACATAGTGGTGTCACATGATGGGGTCATACAGATAGTGGTGTCACATGATGGGGCCATACACATAATGGTATCACATGATGGGGTCATACACATAGTGGTGTCACATGATGGGGCCATACACATAATGGTATCACATGATGGGGCCATACACATAGTGGTGTCACATGATGGGGCCATACACATAGTGGTGTCACATAACGGGGCCATACACATAGTGGTGTCACATGATGGGGCCATACACATAGTGGTGTCACATAACGGGGCCATACACATAGTGGTGTCACATGACGGGGCCATACACATAGTGGTGTCACATAACGGGGCCATACATATAGTGGTGTCACATGAGGGGGCAATACACATAGTCGTGTCACATGAGGGGGCCATACACATAGTGGTGTCCCGAGGGGCCATACACATAGTGGTGTCACATAACGGGGCCATACACATAGTGGTGTCACATGATGGGGTCATACAGATAGTGGTGTCACATGAGGGGGCCATACACATAATGGTATCACATGATGGGGTCATACAGATAGTGGTGTCACATGATGGGGCCATACACATAGTGGTGTCACATGACGGGGCCATACACATAGTGGTGTCACATGATGGGGTCATACAGATAGTGGTGTTACATGATGGGGCCATACACAGTGGTGTCACATGATGGGGACATACACATAGTGGTGTCACATGATGGGGTCATACAGATAGTGGTGTCACATGATGGGGCCATACACATAATGGTATCACATGATGGGGTCATACACATAGTGGTGTCACATGATGGGGCCATACACATAATGGTATCACATGATGGGGCCATACACATAGTGGTGTCACATGATGGGGCCATACACATAGTGGTGTCACATAACGGGGCCATACACATAGTGGTGTCACATGATGGGGCCATACACATAGTGGTGTGACATGAGGGGGCCATACACATAGTGGTGTCACGAGGGGCCATACACATAGTGGGGTCACATAACGGGGCCATACACATAGTGGTGTCACATGATGGGGTCATACAGATAGTGGTGTCACATGAGGGGTCCATACACATAATGGTATCACATGATGGGGTCATACAGATAGTGGTGTCACATGATGGGGCCATACACATTATGGTATCACATGATGGGGCCATACACATAGTGGTGACACATGAGGGGGCCATACACATAGTGGTGTCACATGAGGGGGCCATACACATACTGGTGTCACATGAGGGGGCCATACACATAGTGGTGTCACATGATGGGGTCATACACACAGCAGTGTCACATAATGGGGCCATACAAATAGTGGTGTCACATGAGGGGGCCATACACATAGTGGTCTCACATGAGGGGGTCATACACATAGTGGTGTCACATGATGGGGCCATACACATAGTGGTGTCACATGATGGGGCCATACACATAGTGGTGTCACATGATGGGGCTATACACATAGTGGTGTCACATGATGGGGCCATACACATAGTGGTGTCACATGAGGGGGTCATACACATAATGGTGTCACATGATGGGGCCATACACATAGTGGTGTCACATGATGGGGTCATACACATAGTGGTGTCACATGAGGGGGTCATACACATAATGGTCTCACATGATGGGGCTATACACATAGTGGTGTCACATGATGGGGCCATACACATAGAGGTGTCACATGAGGGGGTCATACACATAGTGGTGTCACATGATGGGGCCATACACATAGTGGTGTCACATGATGGGGCCATACACATAGTGGTGTCACATGATGGGGCTATACACATAGTGGTGTCACATGATGGGGCCATACACATAGTGGTGTCACATGATGGGGCCATACACATAGTGGTGTCACATGAGGGGGCCATACACATAGTGGTGTCACATGATGGGGCTATACACATAGTGGTGTCACATGATGGGGCCATACACATAGTGGTGTCACATGATGGGGCCATACACATAGTGGTGTCACATGAGGGGGCCATACACATAGTGGTGTCACATGATGGGGTCATACACATAGTGGTGTCACATGGTGACATTTCCGCATGTTTGGCTGCAGTTTGGGGAGGTGAAGCAATATTCACGATGTGGTCTTAGGTTCAGCAAACCACTAGTGACACAAGAAAGCGGCGTACCCACAACATGGAGCCAGAAAACATGGGGCTGCATGACCTGTAGATACCACGAGACTAGTGAGCAGAGCAGGAGGACTCCATGCCTTCACTCACAAACCAGCACAGGAAGAATGAGAGCTCATCTCTGATTGGTCACCGGTGCACACTGCTCTTCCACACGAAGCCTGTTGTGTAATAACTGAGAGGAACAGCTGTTCCTGCCGGTACACGAGGACAACGCGAGAGTGTGAAGTCTCCAGTGTGAAGTATCGCGGTATTTGGCCCGATACCTGTCATGTGTTATATTTTCTGAAGTCGCTCAGCGGAATACACCGCGGATACAGTGTATCGAGTGCTGTATACATTATACTTGACTTGTAGCCACCCAGGAGGCGTAACCCGCCAGCCGTGACGTCATCACGCTGTGCCTTGTGTGGTGCGTAACGTGGAGACAGCGGCTTCGTGCAGCAGAGGAAAAGCAGAGGTAGAGTACGGGGAGTGACGGACGGTGCATGGCAAGGGGAGAGGAGCTCCGGGCTCCATGGTGGGCAGCCGGGAGGGCCTGTAATGCCAGTGTCACCCAGTGTGTAGAGCACCCTGCATATTCCACTAAGACCATAGCTGGTGCCAGTGTAATATAAGGCACAGCACCATGACCCTGTGTGGGGCATATAGGACAGTGCACTCCACATATCCCACTGAGACCATAGCTGGGACTGGTGTAATGTAGGGCAGAGCACCATGACACATGGCATGTATTACCCTGTATGTGGGGGCACCCTGCTTATTCCACTGAGACCATAGCTGGTACTGGTATAATGTAGGGCACAGCACCATGACACATGGCCTGTATTACCCTGTGTGTGGGGGGCATGTATTACCCTGTGTGTGGGGGCACCCTGCTTATTCCACTGAGACCATAGCTGGGACTGGTGTAATGTAGGGCAGAGCACCATGACACATGGCCTGTATTACCCTGTGTGTGTGGGGGCACCCTGCTTATTCCACTGAGACCATAGCTGGGACTGGTGTAATGTAGGGCAGAGCACCATGACACATGGCCTGTATTACCCTGTGTGTGGGGGCACCCTGCTTTTTCCACTGAGACCATAGCTGGGACTGGTGTAATGTAGGGCAGAGCACCATGACACATGGCCTGTATTACCCTGTGTGTGGGGGCACCCTGCTTATCCTACTGAGACCATAGCTGGTACTGGTGTAATGTAGGGCAGAGCACCATGACACATGGCCTGTATTACCCTGTGTGTGGGGCACCCTGCTTATCCCACTGAGACCATAGCTGGTACTGGTGTAATGTAGGGCACAGCACCATGACACATGGCCTGTATTACCCTGTATGTGGGGCACCCTGCTTATCCTACTGAGACCATAGCTGGGACTGGTGTAATGTAGGGCACAGCACCATGACACATGGCCTGTATTACCCTGTATGTGGGGGCACCCTGCTTATCCTACTGAGACCATAGCTGGTACTGGTGTAATGTAGGGCACACCACATTGATCCATGGCCAGTATTACCCTGTGTGGGGTTTACAGGACTATGCATACTGCATGTCCCACTAAGACCATAGCTGGTACATGTGTAACATAGGGTATAGCACCTTGGCCAGTATTACCCAGTGGGTCATATGGGACTGTGCACCCTGCTTATCCCACCAAGACCATAGATGGTGCCAGTGTAATATAGGACACAGCACCTTGACCATGGCCAGTATGGACTCTGTAGAGTTTAGGGATGGCAGTATGACTCCCCCATAATATAATGCTGTAGAGATTAATGATACCGGAGCCCAATAATTTCTGTAGGCTCCAGTGTTTGTTTCCTGTGTATGGGGGTCTTCTGATTGCCCCTCTGATAGATCAGTACCTAACTATTTGACTTCAGCTCCCCCGAGTAAGTACTGCTTAAGGTGACAGCCCAACAGTTATGAGAAATGAGGATCTGTTCTGGTGGGCATACCGTCCTGTCTGATCTGATACAGTTTTTGAGGTAACCATGTGATGCCCCACAGGTACAGATCCCATTGTAAAGCACGGCACCTGTGCACATTATTCACATGGCGACGTCAGTTGCTTTGGCTGCATTACTGTCCACCAGCATGTTATATTGGGCAGAGTAAGTCTGGACTACCCTTATAACACAAGTACAGGTGTACAGCAGAAATACTTGCAGAGTGCCAGCACCTGATGGCCCTGCTGATCTCAGGAAAAGTCCAGAAAGACAGAACTACTGCATTAGGGCTCGGACACACTCTCCTAGTTACATGCGAGTCTCTCAGACGAGACTTGGAAGAGGCTGGAGCAGTGACCCTGAACGGCCTCTCCCTCTCTGGACGGGGAGTGTGGAGCTGCACAAAACCACAATCAGCTGATAGCCCTGTCCAGAGAGGGAGAGGCCGCTCAGGGTCACTGATCCAGCCTCGTCCGAGACTCGTCCGAGAGACTCTCATGTAACTAGGAGAGTGTGTTTCCAGCCTTAAAGGGATTGTCCACTGTCTAACTGGCATTGTTCCTCTGATTTCCAGTTTTACCACGAGTCTATTGACATACTAGTGAACGCTGCAGCCAATCAACGGCCACTCATCGGCTGCAACCTTCACCGTTTTTTCCAAGTAGAACACCAGTTTTTGTTCCACTCTGATGAAGCGATGAATATTGCAGTCTATTAGGTGACAGGCAATCAGCTTTCCCCAACATTGTTTGTCAGATCTGAGAAACAGTGCTGACCCAGGAGGTAAGTGTACAATTTTTTTTTTCTGTGTGTGTTACACTGGCACCATTAGTAAGGTGTTGTCTAGTAGTAAACGACCAACTTAAATGCCAGTGTCAAAAGCGAACACAGAATCAGTGGGTTTAGAGAGGGAGAGAGGCTGCCGGTCACGTTATCTGTGCCTGGCATCGCTCAGTCACAATGGCAGCCCCCAGGCATCTCATGCCAGTATGCTTATGAAGATGTGCCAAAGGCATGGATGTGGAATAATGCTTAGGGTCGCTGAGCAAAAAAAAAAAAAAGCGGAATTACTAGTGCATCTCAATAAATTAGAATATCAACAAAAATCAATGTTTCAGGGCATTTCTGGGAGTCCTGAAACACATTGACTAATAAATCAATATTACATTCACCCTTTGATTAGTGATGGAGTGTAATTGTTACTATTCACTGCTCACACGGATAGTACAGTATTCACTATATTCGTTACTCAGCGAGTATTGCTAGTGCTCAGATTCATATCTCGATCCTCCCTACTTTCATTTTCTAAAATAATCACATTTGGGTGGTCATTGGCTGTAAGCCATAATCATCAACATTAACAGAATAAAACACTTTAAATAGATCACTCTGTTTGTAATGACTCTATATGCATTTCCCTTTTTGTATTGAATTGGTGAAATAAATTAACCTTTTGATGAAATTCCAACTTATTGAGATGCACTAGTATGAAAGTGGTCAGCAAATTGCCTTGTGAGGTCCAATACTGGGACACAAATATAAATGCAGTTTAATGAAGATCATTTTGCAAAAGAATTAAAAATCCAACCATAATGCATGTATATGGTGTTGTGGCAATCATAATGAGTCCTTTCTCTACTACTTTTCTGTTGATGACCTACAAGATGTCATCGGTACAAGGTTGATGAGGCTCCAATAACCCCCCCCCACCACCAGTAAGCTATTATCAGCTCCAGTGTTGGCCAGATGTAAATGGTTGTGAATGACACATCTTCCAGGAGCGGTACATCAGCTAGTACGTCTGCATTATCCAGCCACTAAATGATTCTACACGCTGCCGGAGGATATAACAGCAGATCGATAGTTTGGGGTCAACTCTCTTACCAGTTTAAATGTAGTATACAACTCTTAATACACTTAATTTAAACTCTTCTCTTTTTTTCCCCTAAAATAACACAAATCAATAATTTATATGTACCACAGAGGGAAAATGAGCCTTGACATATGGATTCTCATGAAAAAAAGTTATGCAATCACTGGCTTTAATCTAGCGCTGATGGACATACAGGTTACCCACATTCTGTAGAATAGATCTGTGAGACATTGTAGTGGTGGGCAGACCCTACACATAAATGTAACTGGCTCCTGCTTGGACCTGAATCACATCAAAGGTCCCACGCAGAGCTGATTTGTGGCTGTTCCAGGTCAGGACAACTTTGGGAAAGGTTTCCCTGCTTTGACCCAACAGGATCTTACCCAATTCTTTTGCCTCTATGTGACCTGAAACTTGAATTTTAAGTTGTGTGTATGTCTTTATTCTCATAGTGGTCACTGTCATGGTGATGAAAGCGTCCATGGAAGATGACGACTCCGGATGGGAAATTTCCATGCAGGACAAGATGGGGAAGACCAATACCAACTGGATAGATATTACACAAGAATTCAGAGATGCATGTAGCGGTAATTGAATATTTGGTCTAGAATGCCATATGAACTCTTAATTATACGTGAACAGCTACGTACAGTCACAGATTATTCTTTATTATTTCAATGCATTTAAAATGACAAATAATACAACTTTGCAAATATGCTGTATCCTGATGGTAAGGTCACATGCACAAGTTGATTGAGTATTTGGTGAGTTTTTTACCTCCGGTGTTTGTAGCTAAAACCAGGAGTGGAACAATGAGAGGAAAAGTATAATGATCACCACTTCTGGTATTTTTTTACCCTCTCCTCATATTGGATACAAATACTGAGGTTAGGCCCCTTTCACATCAGCTGTAATCGCTGATTGTGGCAGTTGCGGTGAAAAAAACACAACTGCCGCGGTTACCGCATAACGGCGGTTCACTTGCTGCAAGCCCCATGCAATGTCTATGGGGCTTGCGGTAAGTGTGCGGCAAGTGCGGTTCCGGCACTTGGGGCCGTGAAAAAAAACGCGGTTGACCGCGGGTTTTTTTCAGCCACATCTGCCGCAATGCCGGAATCGCAACTATGCCGCACCTGCCACAAGCCCCATAGTCATTGCCGCAAGTGAACCGCAAGTGCGGCCGTTATGCTGTAATCGCGACAGCTGCGGTTTTTTCACCGCAACTGCCGCGATCAGCGATTACCGCTGATGTGAAAGGGGCCTAAGGGCCACGTCACACGCATCAATTTGAAGAACGATATTGTTAGCGATCACATGCACGCGCGATCGCTAACAAAATCGTTCAGATCGCTGGTGAGCTGTCACACAGGCAGACTCACAAGCGATCAATGGAACAGAGACATCGTGTACACAATTTAAATATCGTTTCCATGATGTCTTGCTCCCGCTGCCAGGCTGCGGTAAGCAGGAGCCAGCTGGTCTCCAAGGTAAACTGCAGGTATCTAGGCAGTGCGCGCTGCCTAGATACCCGATGTATACCTTGGTTACCAGCCTTCTCCGCTCACCGGCTGGTATCCAAGGTACACAGTGGGTAACTAGGGTCCCTAGGCAGCGCGTGCTGCCTAGTTACTTGCAGTTTACCGTGGATACCAGCTCCCAGTGCTTGCAGAGAGGCGCTGGGAGCTGGCTTATTGGTCGTCTCCCGGTGTCGCAAGCAGCGATGCTGCATGTCCCCCGGGCGACCAACGATAGATTTGAGGTCCTGTCCTCAAATTAAACAATGAACGATCAGCCGACTGATCGTTCATCGTATGTAGTGTCACACGCAACGATGTCGTTTCAACATCATTCAAGCGTCACAGAACACGTGACTTTTGAACGATATCGGCAATGATATTGTTACGTGTGACTTGGCCTTAAGAAAGGCACGAATTATTCCATGTGTGCACATAGCGTTAGTCTTCGAACAAAACCCATTGTGGTCTCATGCTGCAGCCATCTTCCAATTTATCTTTCTTCCTCTTAGTTCACACAGGTCAAATGCAATGCTTTGTCATGGAAGCTTAACAACAAAATTGACAGCATTGCCAGATCTGTCACTTGACAGAACCAGCAGCGCCCGATTAGGTTTATAGCAGAAAATCATATAGTCTTTTAAATTGGGTTATAATAAAGGGATTGTCCACTACAAGGACAACCCCTTCTGAATCGACTTGTTTCCCCAATTAAAATAATAAACCCTGTGCTCAGCTCGCGTGCTGCTGCTGTTCTATTGCTGTAAATGAATGCGGTTCGATGCTCACATGTCATTGTGACGACATGCGAGCCCTGCATCCAATTACTGCTGGCTTCTTTCTCCTGCCTTTGGACATGGTTATTATCAACAGGAAGCACAGCGCTTACATCCTGTTGATAGCTCCTATGTCCGAATGCGTGGTAAGAGAGAAGCTGGTGGTGATTGGATTCCGAGTTCGCATGACACAATGTAACGTAAGCCCCACGTTGCAGTTACTGACAGTGCTAGGACAGCGGCAGCATGCAAGCTGACGGTTTGTTGTTTTAACAGGGAAATAAGTTGATTCAGAAGGAGTTGTCCTAGAAGTTGACAACGCCTTCAAGTGTGTGTTTGTTTTTTTTTTTTTCTGTTTTTGTTTTTTTTAATTTAGGATTTTGCTTCAAGTTTTCCATATCACTATCTTGATTAAACAAAAATAAATCAGAACTTTTCCATTTTTCATACCGAACCACTAGTAATAATAGTAGACTCAGAAGTCCTGAGCCTTTCAGCAGTCTCCTTATCATCATAGGCAGGATTACATAAAGGGTAACCCCTCTATGTACACTAGTTAACCCAGGATCCTCCATTCCACTATAGGAATTCACAGCTGACCTCTTCCCCATATCTTCACAATGACCTTTGTCCAGACCAGAACATTAGGAGAAAAGATTTTATATAAGTCAGTAGGGTCAGAGTCAGTTTATTGCTGCTATAAAGAATGAGAAGTGTGAGTCTAATATTCGAAATAGTGGCCAGTGTGAATATATATTATGTACCAATTCGGTGATTTTTCTGTAAAATAAAATTATACATGTGCTAAACATGTGGCTAGGTACTCGTAGGTGTGAGGTCCCGTGACGGGGGCTACGAGCTTACGCTACTTTGGTCCAAAATATCAAACTAAACCCTCATTGTCATCTATAGTGTGATATTGCATTTTTTTATCTGCAGTTTATATCAGTGTCCTCTAGGGGGCGACAGTCACTTGTGTTGCATTTTTGTTGCAGAGCGGCCCGCCCTATCTAACAGCTGGGCGTCATTAATAGGCTGCTTCTGACACTATGCTTCACTATTGGAGTGGCTGCCACCCTGTGGTGACCTCATGTCCAGCGATACCACCTGTCTCTTCCTTGTGGCACGGCGGTCGCAGATGCTACAATCGCCCCCGTTGTCAGGGTTGTAGGAGATGGAGCATCGGTGTTGAGAGATATGGGTTGCCTCTAGGTAGCTGATGGTGTCCTGCAAAATGCAAAGGTATTTGTAAGTGGCCCTTTTTTTTCTCTTTCTTATATATTATGTACCAATTCGGTGATTTTTCCAGTGTGAATATTGGAAGATTTTTATACAATCTATTGCGATGTTCTGGGGAGATTACAATTATAATCACCAATATACCATAAATTAAGGGTAATGCTGAATAGATTGTATCTGTATCATCCTGTGTTTGCCGCTCTTGTACTGATCCTGGACCTCGTCTTAGTAACATGTAATGTCTCCATTGCAGAGCTGAAGTTGGGCGAGCTGCTACATGACAAGCTGTGAGTACAAGTACAAGGGGAAATGCATGATCAAGTGAGATTTTGTTTTTGATCTGGATATGATGCAGTAATGTTTTCTTTTTTGACAGCTTTGGCCTATTTGAAGCCATGTCAGCCATTGAAATGATGGATCCCAAGATGGATGCAGGAATGATTGGGAATCAAGTCAATCGAAAGGTTCTGAATTTTGACCAGTCAATAAAGGCGAGTTTTTGTATTTTTTTTTTTTTCTTTAAACTAGTCGGCCATCTAGATCAGAGGTCCCCAACTCCAGGCCTCAAGGCCCGCCAACAGTGCAGGTTTTCAGGATTTCCTTAGTATTGCACAGGTGCTAATGTGATCATCTGCACAGGTAATGATTCCAAGCCCTGTGCAATACTAAGGAGATCCTGGAAACCTGCACTGTTGGTGGCCTTGAGGCCTGGAGTTGAGGACCTCTGATCTAGATAAAGCATAAGGAATTCAGATAACCTCCGTTGAAGTTGGGTGGAAATGATGACAACCTCTGTACAGCACTGTGAAATACATAAGTGCAATGTCCGCAACAAGAAATAAAAATATATGCATTTACAAAATGCAAATACATTAAAGGGACCCTGAAAGCTAATATGGGCTATCTGACCCATTGGCAGCATAACTGACTGCATTATTTCAGCCAGGTATGTTTGACATCAAAATGCTGCTGTGTTTTGAAGGAAATATACTTGACAATCTGCATGGGAGATTGGTGAGACAAGCGATTTTCCCTGTGGCTTCTCTCTGCCTGGTACCAGTGACTCACATGTCTTAAATGTACACTGAGACCTGTCACTTCAGAGGAGTAGGGTGGAAAAAACCATTGGGGTCCCACCTGTTCAACCAATCTCCAGTGCGGCTCGGTCCCTTGAAGGTTCTAACATGCAGTTTTCTCTGAAACGATGCTGCATTTCAGAGTCGCACATACAGATGTATCTCAATGAATTAGAATATCAACAAAAAGTTAATTTATTTCAGTAATTCAATACATAAAGTGAATCACATATATTATATAGAGTCATTACAAGCAGAGTGATCTACTTAAAATGTTTATTTCTGTTAATGTTGATGATTATGGCTTAGAGCCAATGAAAACCCAAGGGTCATTATCTCAGAAAATTAAAGTAGGAAGGATGAAGGGTCTGAGAGAGAAAATATTACCTAAATATTACCTAAGGTATCGGAGGCTTCTTCTTGTGTGGTTGTGTGAGTCACAACCACTATAAAAGCATATCACGGCTGCTGCAGTTCCCAGTGTGGTGCACAATAGCGTAAGGAGGATGAAGGGTTAAAAACTGTGGTACCGTATTCCATGAAACATCAAAGGGTGAATATTATTTTTAGCATTTCAGGGCTTCCTGGCCTCTTCCTCAGGACAAATAAATATCATATTTCCATGTGTCAGAAAGTACTGAAATGCGTTAATTAATAAATCAATATTCACACTTTCATGTCTCGTGGAATACGGCAGCAAAGTTTTTAACCCTTTATCATCCCTACTTTAATTTTCTGAGATAATGACCTTTTGGGTTTTCATTGGCTGTAAGCCATAATCATCAAAAGACAAATAAATAAATACTTGAAATAGATCACTCTGTTTGTAATGACTCTATATAATAAATGCATTTCACTTTTTGTTTTGAATTACTGAAAAAAAACAACGAACTTTTTGATTCTATTCAAACTTCTTTCCATGCACCTGTTCATGGCTGAAATCATACAGCTAGTGTCTGATACTTTCTTCCCATAGATGGGGCAGCATGTATCCACTGTCAGGTTCTCTATGAATAATTTAGTCTGGATTTCACTGTTTAAAATTATGCTGGTAGGATCACTCTGCAGGTACAGACTATATATACATTTACTTGAAAAGTTACATCTTCACACTCACATTGTTCTTATGTTGTATGTTTTAATCAAATTTGTCCATTTAAGTTAGTTTTATTTTTTTATTAAAGGATGGAAGCATTAAAATTAAGGATTTAACGTGGCCAGATTTAATTGGAATTATGGACACATGTTTTTGTTGTTTGGTAAGTATGTAAACTACTTTCTTATGATGGTACAGTGGTCCTCAATCTTTTTTACCTTGAGACCTACATTTGTTTCTGAGAGATAGTCACAAATGGTGTCCATCCCCTACTCCTAACAGTAGCGACACCCAGAGCTCCACATTACCAGTATAATGATAGCACACACACAAAGACCTTGTGTGTTCTCCCTTAAGGCAGAGGTCCCCAACTCCAATTCTCAAGGCCCACCAGCGGTCCAAGTTTTCATTATTTCCTTAGAAATTTGACAGTTGGTAATTCAATCTCCTGCACAGGTGGTGATTCCAATTGTCAAATGCCAAGGAAATCCTGAAAACATGCACTATTGGTGGGCCTTGAGGCCTGGAGTTGGGGACCTCTGCCGTAAGGTACCGTCACACGCGGCAATATTGCTAGCAATTTCACTGGCAATTTGCTGGTTGCAGTGAAATCATGGACACATTGTTCTATTTTGTTGCTGTGTACAAATGTAACAATGTCCATTATTTCACTGCAACCAGCAAATTGCCAGTGAAATTGCTAGCAATATTGCCGCGTGTGACGGTGCCTTTTATAGATGCTTATATAACACTTAATTGGGCCTGCTGGAGGCTATTATCACAGTGATGCCAAGGAGACATGGAGTCAGTAAACAACTATAGACCTTTCTCACTAATAAACTCTGACATTAAAATATTCTCAAAACTAATAGCCACTAGATTGAAAAGCATTTTGCCAAAGATAATTTATAATGATTAATTGGGGTTTGTAGAGGAACGCCAGACTTAACACTGGACTATTAGAAAATTGAATCTCATTAGCCATATTGAGGCAAAAAAAAAACATCCTTGCTGCTAGCATCAGATGCAGAAAGAGCTTTTGACAGAATAAACTGGCAATACTTACAATCCATCCTAAAAAAATAAGTTTGGCTTCAACAAGCAAATAATCAAAACCATCATAGCCTTATATACAGTAGCAATCCTTTTGCTAAGATTTATGCCAATAGTCATTTGTCACAATCCTTCAATTACAAATGGAACACACCAAGGTTGCCCTCTCGCCCTTCTTTGTTTTGCCAATAGAACCTCTAGCTGAATTTGTGACACCTAACACCAAAATTAAGGGCATCCAAACCGCTAACCATCACCACAAAATCGGCTTATTTGCAGATTTAATATTTTCATTGTCAGACTCTATAAATGCAATAGGTGAGACTCAAAAAAGTCTTAGGCTGGCTTCACACCACGGTTTTTGTCATTCGGGGCTATCCGGTATGAACCGGACAGCCCCGGATCAGATTTTGGCCGGATGGCAGTGATTTGCCATCCGGTTTCCTCCTGTCAGGGAGGATCTGGCAGAGTTCGTTTTCTTTTCCTCAGACACAAAATCGCAGCTTGCATCGTTTTTGTGTCCGGGGCAAAAATCTGTCAATCTGTTCCGGCGCCCCCTAACATGGGGGTTTATGGGCGCTGGATCGGCAGAAGGCCGATCCGACTCCCGGATGCCAGGTGCCGAAGCTCGGCAACAGCTGGCGCTGAACATCAGCACCGTGGTGTGCTCCCGGCTGAGATTTCAGAACCACGACTAGCTCCCCGCTAGCTGCAAATCTGAAATTTCAGCACTGGACAGCTGCAGCAGCCACACACTGCTGTTCTGGCAGAAAACAGGGCTGGAGGGCATATTTACCCTCCGGTTCTGTTTGTCCGGAGATGTCAGGCTGTGTCCATTGCTTCCAGCAAATCACCGGACACAGCCTGACCGCTCAAAACCTTGGTGTGAAGTGGCCTTAGGCTGGTTTCACACTGCAGTTTTTACTTAATCAGGATTCATCAGGTTTTGTGTGCCAAAACCAGGAGTGAAACTTGCAGAGAAACTATAATTGAAAGATTGCCATCTGGAACAGTGACCCTGAACGGCTTCTCTCTCTCTGAACGGGGAATGACAGCTGCTTGTGTTTCTGTGCAGCATCGCATTCCCTGTCCAGACAGGGAGAGGCCGTTCAGGGCCACTGCTCCAGCCTGTTCCGAGTCTTGTCCGTCAAAGGCTAGGGTCACACATAAGCCCTTGGTCCGTTTTTGGCTTCATTTTTGGCATTTTTTTTTTTCTAAGTCCAAAAACAGACAGAAAAACGGATTGGATGTAATAAACACCCTGTCCGTTTTTTTCTGGACCTAAAAACATTGCTATGTCCGTTTTTTAGCCAAAAACGTTGCCAGCAACGCTTTTGGCATCAGTTAAAAAACGCATGCGTTTTTTTTTAACATGGGGCCCTATGGGAAACGCATGCGTTAACGCATGGCACATATAGGCACCTGCGTTAACGCATGCGTTAACGCATATGCGTTTTTATTGAAAAACAATGACTAAGTCCAAAAACGTTCAGAGGTGCAGGAGGCTCAAAAAGCACCCCAAAAAAAAACGGATTGGTCATGGAAATCACTTCCAAAAACGGATTTCTATGTGTGACCCCAGCCAAACTCTGATGAGTGTGTCCGAGCCCTGAGAAACATTCTCTAGGGCTTTTTGTTACAAGTTCAATGTCGTATAGTTTAAAATACTTCTGTTTCATCTTGGTCATCACATTTTCTGTACCATTAAGAGTACCTCAACATTTACATTGGAACAAACATCTTTCTCCTATTTGGGCATACAAATCACCAAAAATGTAGAATGCCCAGTTGAGACAAATATGGAAGATCTCATAGAAACTACACAAAAAATTCTTAACCATATGCTAAAGAATGATCTGACCTGACTGGGAAGGATTATGTCATTCAAAATGATTGTCCTTCCAAAAATGTTTTATTTCTTTAGGGCAATTCCGTCAACAATACCCCCTAAATACCTTTGCAAGTTGTAAAATATATTAAGCAGGTGTGATTGGAATCGAAGACTAAAGGCCCCGTTACATGGCATGTCACGGCTTTTGGGGCGGTGCAGCAACGTCGTTGCGTGTGACATCTAGATACGACCAACGATAAGTCGTTGATCGTAGATTTATGAACATTTCGTCTGTTCAACCTACAGCATCGGCGTGTGACACCTTCGCCTATTCAGAACTGAAGCACGTAGGCGACCAAACCACCACAAGTATCGTTCACTTGTCGCAGAGTCGTTGCTGCGTCGTTCAATATATCTACATGTGACACCTTAGCAGCGATCACTAAACGATGTCCCAGCGATCTCGGCCAAGTCGGATCGTTGGTCGGATCTCTGAGACATTGAAACGTGTAACGGGGCCTTGACTTGCAAAAAACATCTTCATGAAACATAAAGGTGAAGGATTCAGCCTGCCAAACATTATAAGCTACTATATCACAAATCTCATCAAGTGAAGCTAGAACTGGATAACAAAAAACTATTCCCTCCCCTTTTTAGATCTTGACCTGGCACTTACAAGGAATCTGTTACCTAGTTTAGGCCCCCAAACCTATCACTACCTGTCCTTGCAGCTTCCTAGTACATCCCTAAACGTCCCTGTCTGACCTAAATGTGTACTGTAATTGCTGTGAAAAGTGCTTTGATCACTTATATTCTTGTATGGTAGTCTTCATGGTGTTGCCCAGGCTGCAGACACTGTGGGTATTCTCTAATCATCTAAAGCCCACCCCCTCGCTCCTGTTATCATGCTTCGGTGGGCATGATATCCTGCTTCTCATGCATGAACCCTGGAGTTGTCCTCTGTGCTCTCCTTCCATGGTTGCGTCATATGCAGTTGTGCGTACCCTTGTTAACAATAGGGTGTATGGAGCGGCTTCATAATACTCACTGCGAATGCCTTGAAGCTTTCAGGGCAGCTGGGGGTGGGATTCTCAGCATGGTAAGGCCGAAGCGTTTTGGGCACCCCACGCTGAAAACCGCAGCCCGCAGGCACACCTAAAATGTGGCATTCTTTTAAAGCACTGTTTTCAGGCACTTTACCCAGCTTGACTAGCGGCCCTGGTGGCAAGTGTTACGCTGGGTAATAATGGGGTTAGTGCCAGCTTTGTATTGTCAGATGGCACTAAGCCATAAATTCATTATGTCATGCCAAATTAGACCCAACCACCAAGAATCCACAGGCAGAGCATGTTCAGTGCTGCTTCATCGCTCTGAACAGACACATCTGTTCAGAGTGACAAGCAGGCACAGTTTGAGCTTGGTGTTGTGAGAAAGGTCAATTGCGTTCACAGCTGAGTCGTGAACTTGTCTTACACCCGACTCTGACGTCTCCGTGAACACTGCCGTAAACTGAGTTGTTCTCGGCAGTGAATGCGGTAACGTCAGAGTCTCGGTCACCAGAGTGCCTTCGTTTATTGCAGAGCATAAACTGAAGGCTTCAGCATATGCACAGTGAACACTATGAAGCTGCTCCATACACCTCACTGTTAACAAGAGTGCGCATGTCCGGATATGATGCGGCCACGCATCATACCCAGAAGAAGTACACAGAGGATGTCTGCGGGGAACGCGCATGGGAAGCAGGATATCGCGCCCACTGGGGCGTGATAACAGGAGTGGTGTGGAGGGGGAGAGAGATGATTAAAGAACACCCAGGGATGTAGTAGGAAGCTGCAGGGACAGGTAGTTATAGGTTTGAGGACATAAACTGGGTTCCCTTTAATAACTACTCCTCTCTGTTCCCTCATTTTGCTGCACTTCTTGAACCCCAGACCCTGTCCCTCACAACACCACCTACAATCACATCTACTATCATAGCTTGGAAAAATGTATCTAAACAAAAACAAAAGCTCCCACAATTCAAAAAAATAACATTTTTAGGAATCTTGGCCAAAGAGACTATCCCCACTTCTTGGAATGACATTCATAATGGTGATGACTTTGTCCCTTTCCTTGATTAAAAAAAATGAAACACAAAATCAGATACTGACTTTAAACTTCTGTTTATAACCTTAAAAAATTCCTTTTGAGACTTACTTGGTAATAAGCATCCAATCCCAGAACTACTAAGCCTCCTGTTTTGCAGCATCAACAAAATAAACATTTGGAGCACAAGAAGCGCCTACAACTATGTAAATAATGATACTGTTTTCAACAAATAAGCTACATAACAAAGTGGGAAATAGACCTTAAGACTTTCTTAGAAAAAGAATTGCTTGACTGCCTAAAAGTGACATACATCTCTAACATTTGCACACTCCTCCATGAATCATTCTACAAAATGCTCACAAGATTGTATCTCAGCCCAGCAAGAATGAATACATTTGATAACAAAAACTCTCCTTTATGTTGGAGGAATTGTAAGGGAAAGGATAGTCTACCTCGACCCCTCTGGTAATGCCCTAGACTACAGAAGCTATGGTCAGATGTTTCAAAACTGATCAATGACGTCTTCCACTCAAAAATCTCCATCGCCCCAGAAATGAAATGGCCCGGTTATCCCTAGATATGGAAGACATTAACCCGACTCATAAATCAATCATTATCCACATCTTCCTAGTTACCAAAAATTTAATTTCAGCCAACTGGACAAAAATTGCTCCAGCCATCTCCAAGGTGATTTTTAACGTAGTATCTTTACATCGCAGCTGCGCGAAACAACATGCTATCTACAATAAGACATTCACTTCTTACTACAGAAGGTGGAGTTCCCCCCCTTCTTCCTCCCCCTCCTTCTATAAATTGATTGTATGATTTGATTGGTTAACCCTATTATACATGTATCACAATACTATGAAAAATTAATGTTAACTTGTGAACCTAATCTACAAAATTAATAAAAACCACCCCAACTGTTGCACTCAGTTTTACCCCTCTAATTAGACGTACCATTCTTTCCTCGTCTTGCCATATTTATCTCTCCACCCCCTTCTCCAGTATATCTGCATCCAGATCTGCTCTTTTGTATGATCTTTTCACAATTCACCATCTGGAGAGCTTCTCTTCATAGCTATTTGTTAGACCTGGTGCTATTGCACTTCTCTGTCAGCTATGGGCCCACTAGTCTCCAGTTGGGGATCCCAGTGATGAGGGCTAGGCATCTCGATGCAGTTGTATTTTGTACACCGTACAGGTTTCTTGTAAACTTTGCACTAATATTAATCCCCTTTTATATATGTGTTGTTACTTTTTTGGTGTCTAGATTTATTTTTTTTTTTGTTGTTTTTCTTACAGATAACATGGTTGGAGGGTCACTCTTTAGCACAGACTGTATTCACTTGCCTCTATGTACATAATCCTGATTTCATAGAAGACCCAGCTATGAAAGCATTTGCACTAGGAATCCTAAAGATTTGTGATATTGCTAGAGAAAAAGTCAATAAAGCTGCTGTATTTGAAGAGGTTAGTCACTTGGTAGTTAACTTTTTTTTCCTGAAAAACTCCTTTTACTAATATGCTGCATTTTTCGGACTAGAAGACGCAACGGACCATAAGACACACCCAGATTTTAGAGGAGGAAAATAGATGGAAAAAAAATTAAGCAAAAAATTTGGTTATAATGCACTATTATGGGGAGGAATCTGCTGTTGACACTTATTGGGGTAAAGTCACCATCCTGGGCCCCTTCCAGGCAATGTGTCCTCCATCTTGGATATGACCTCCCCCCTCCCCCCATCCTGAGATATGTCCCCCACCCCTTCATCCTGGATGTAGCCCCCATTCTGGTATATAGCCTCTTATCCTGGATATAGCAAGCAGGGATCAATGGAATTGAACGAGGGATAGGTGAGATACATCGTTTGTTATTTTTGTGTGTATGCTAGGATAGGGGCCATATCCAGAATGGGGACGGGGTGTACACAGGATCATATAATATGTGCTTAGTATATAATATGTGCTGAGAGGTGATGGATAGGGGGATGCAGTGCATATTATATTAGCTTTAATGAGTGGGCCCACGTGATCACAGGCTGCCTCTGTAGCCCGCTTAGGGTACCTTTACACGCGGCTACATTTCTAGGGTGGCTACAGGTAACTTACTGGTTGCAGTGAAATCATGGAGACAAGGTTCTATCTTGTTGCTGTGTACAAATGGAAAATCTCTCCATGATTTCACTGCAACCAGTAAGTTACCTGTAGCCACCCTAGAAATGTAGCCGCGTGTAAAGATACCCTTAGCCCACTCCCAAGCCACTGCTCCCCACAGCCATCACAGGCACGTATATCCGGACCATAACATGCAACCCCACTTTCCCACAATTTGGGGGAAAAAGTGTGTCTTATGGTCTGAAAAATACAGTACTTTTAATATCCTGGATGCCCCATCCTGCCTTTGCTCTATCACATGTTCCAGCAGTTTGACTGTTGTTACTGTGCCCAATAGTTAAGCCAGCCCCCTTGTCTTCTATACATAGAAGAATGATTGTGACTCCGCTATTGGATAAGCAGTCATCTGCCCTCCTCCACATTCTGCCCAATCGTGTGAGTACATAGCATCAGTAAATTTGTAGAATTTACGCAAAACAGCTAATTTCTGGATTTTTTTTTTTTTTTTTTCCTGGATAACCCCTTTTCAAAGAATTTGTTTTTAAAGGGCGCATCAAAATGCAAAATTGATTTTTTTTTTTTTTTTTTTTTTTTTTTTTTTCTTGTAGGAGGACTTCCAGTCCATGACCTATGGGTTTAAAATGGCTAACAGTGTAACAGATCTCAGAGTTACAGGTAATCTATATGATTCCTTGTGACCCATATCTTGGGTATTCTTCATTTTATAATAATGTTCATCTTTTACTCCAGGAATGTTGAAGGATGTTGAAGATGACTTACAGAGGAGAGTAAAGGTATCTTGCATTTGACAGAATACAAAATATAACTTAGCTCATCCCCATGACTTCATGAAAAGTTTTTATAGCAGTAGATTTTTATTTCTCTGTTGATTTAATTTTGGGGACAAAAGAAACCATGGGTGTATGTGCTGCCACCAGGCAAAAAAAGTAGCTCCTCCTCAATGGGAGTCTATGGCCCCTCTTGGAATCAGGGAGCGGTGCTGCAGTTAATTACACAACAGTTGTGTTTTTATTTTTTTCTTTGCTTTGCTGGTCTCTGAAGATGTCCTGGTTTCATGGCACTGTTAGAAGCAGTGTGAAATTTTAATGCATGGTCTGCACTCCTCTTTTATCTCTGCTGCATTTTCTAGCTGTGAAAGAAGACTACATCAAAAGGTGTTGATAGAAGCAATGAGTGACACCAGTGCCAACCCACAGCTTCTAGCACTTCCCTCAAAAGAACTGTCACGGGAAGAGGGGTTTAGCTGGTATCACTCTCATAGCTTCTATTACTGACCCCTGACGATTCATTTGAAGGGTGATATTAAAAGCTATGGAGCAGGTCTGGTGTTGCTCACTGCTTCTATTGCATCCCACTGACGACCTTATATCTTAGAGAAGATGTGGTGGAGACAGAAGCAGAATGCAGGCGCTGCACTTGTTTCTCCCATAGCTACTATCGCCATATGCCGACAACCGCTATTCAAGCAGCTGTAGTAACTGCAGCGCCACCCTCCGTGAGGTCCTGCTTCAGAAGGAGTGATAGATGCTGCAGGGAAGGGAGTGCAACCCCCCACACCTGTGAACGTACTGTCCAAGGAAGGTTACAGGAAGTGAAGAAAAAAAAGACTTATTAAATGAATAGGGAGAAGTGTAGTGTAGTGTATTGTTTAATAAAGCTAACACCAAAAGTGTTTAGGGTGTAATGATAGATACAGTTAGGGCCAGAAATATTTGGACAGTGACACAATTTTCACGAGTTGGGCTCTGCATGCCACCACATTGGATTTGAAATGAAACCTCTACAACAGAATTCAAGTGCAGATTGTAACGTTTAATTTGAAGGGTTGAACAAAAATATCTGATAGAAAATGTAGGAATTGTACACATTTCTTTACAAAAACTCCACATTTTAGGAGGTCAAAAGTAATTGGACAAATAAACATAACCCACACAAAATATTTTTATTTTCAATATTTTGTTGCGAAACCTTTGGAGGCAATCACTGCCTTAAGTCTGGAACCCATGGACATCACCAAACGCTGGGTTTCCTCCTTCTTAATGCTCTGCCAGGCCTTTACAGCCGCAGCCTTCAGGTCTTGCTTGTTTGTGGGTCTTTCCGTCTTAAGTCTGGATTTGAGCAAGTGAAATGCATGCTCAATTGGGTTAAGATCTGGTGATAGACTTGGCCATTGCAGAATGTTCCACTTTTTTGCACTCATGAACTCCTGGGTAGCTTTGGCTGCATGCTTGGGGTCATTGTCCATCTGTACTATGAAGCGCCGTCCAATCAACTTTGCAGCATTTGGCTGAATCTGGGCTGAAAGTATATCCCTGTACACTTCAGAATTCATGCGGCTACTCTTGTCTGCTGTTATGTCATCAATAAACACAAGTGACCCAGTGCCATTGAAAGCCATGCATGCCCATGCCATCACGTTGCCTCCACCATGTTTTACAGAGGATGTGGTGTGCCTTGGATCATGTGCCGTTCCCTTTCTTCTCTAAACTTTTTTCTTCCCATCATTCTGGTACAGGTTGATCTTTGTCTCATCTGTCCATAGAATACTTTTCCAGAACTGAGCTGGCTTCTTGAGGTGTTTTTCAGCAAATTTAACTCTGGCCTGTCTATTTTTGGAATTGATAAATGGTTTGCATCTAGATGTGAACCCTTTGTATTTAGTGTCATGGAGTCTTCTCTTTACTGTTGACTTAGAGACAGATACACCTACTTCACTGAGAGTGTTCTGGACTTCAGTTGATGTTGTGAACGGGTTCTTCTTCACCAAATAAAGTATGCGGCGATCATCCACCACTGTTGTCTTCCGTGGACGCCCAGGCCTTTTAGAGTTCCCAAGCTCACCAGTCAATTCCTTTTTTCTTAGAATGTACCCAACTGTTGATTTTGCTACTCCAAGCATGTCTGCTATCTCTCTGATGGATTCTTTTTTTTCAGCCTCAGGATGTTCTGCTTCACCTCAATTGAGAGTTCCTTTGGCCGCATGTTGTCTGGTCACAGCAACAGCTTCCAAATGCAAAACCACACACCTGGAATCCACCCCTGACCTTTTAACTACTTCATTGATTACAGGTTAACGAGGGAGACACCTTCAGAGTTAATTGCAGCCCTTAGAGTCCATTGTCCAATTACTTTTGGTCCCTTGAAAAAGAGGAGGCTATGCATTACAGAGCTATGATTCCTAAACCCTTTCTCTGATTTGGATGTGGAAACTCTCATATTGCAGCTGGGAGTGTGCACTTTCAGCCCATATTATATACCGTATATACTCGTGTATAAGCCGAGTTTTTCAGCCCAAAAATTGGGCTGAAAAGTCCCCCCCCTCGGCTTATACACGAGTCACTATACGGGGTGAGTGGGGTGGGGGCTCTGTCCGGGTGCTGGGGAGGCAGGAGGAGGCGGGGGGAGGCTGCTGTATGAGCGGCCCCGTCACGTGGGGCCGCTCATTACATATGCACTGCATCCCCCTGTCAATCAGCGGCAGGGGGAGCAGTGCATATATGTGTATAATGCCCCCCAATCTGCTGGCACACGTCCCCCCTGTTGTAAGGCCCCCCCTGCTGAATACTTACCATCCCTGGTCTTCAGCAGCACCCCGGCGCCGGTCCTCTGTGCTCCGGTCCTCCGCGATCCCGTCCTCTGTGCTCCGCTCCACGGCTGCATCCGGGTTCCCCGCGCGTCGCCGACGCGATGACGTCATTGCTTCTGCGACGCGCGGGGAACCCGGATGCAGCCGTGGAGCGGAGCACAGAGGACGGGATCGCGGAGGACCGGAGCACAGAGGACCGGCGCCGGGGTGCTGCTGAAGACCAGGGATGGTAAGTAATCAGCAGGGGGGGCCTTACAACAGGGGGGACGTGTGCCAGCATTTGTGTGGGGCTGCAATACCACTGGGGCTGCTGTATACTGGGGCTGCAATACCACTGGGGCTGCTGTATATAGGGGCTGTATACTGGGGCTGCAATACCACTGGGGCTGCTGTATATAGGGGCTGCAATACCACTGGGGCTGCTGTATATAGGGGCTGTATACACCACTGGGGCTGCAATACCACTGGGGCTGCTGTATATAGGGGCTGTATACACCACTGGGGCTGCAATACCACTGGGGCTGCTGTATATAGGGGCTGTATACACCACTGGGGCTGCAATACCACTGGGGCTGCTGTATATAGGGGCTGTATACACCACTGGGGCTGCAATACCACTGGGGCTGCTGTATATAGGGGCTGTATACACCACTGGGGCTGCAATACCACTGGGGCTGCTGTATATAGGGGCTGTATACTGGGGCTGCAATACCACTGGGGCTGCTGTATATAGGGGCTGTATACACCACTGGGGCTGCAATACCACTGGGGCTGCTGTATATAGGGGCTGTATACACCACTGGGGCTGCAATACCACTGGGGCTGCTGTATATAGGGGCTGTATACACCACTGGGGCTGCAATACCACTGGGGCTGCTGTATATAGGGGCTGTATACACCACTGGGGCTGCAATACCACTGGGGCTGCTGTATATAGGGGCTGCTGTATACACCACTGGGGCTGCAATACCACTGGGGCTGCTGTATATAGGGGCTGCTGTATACACCACTGGGGCTGCAATACCACTGGGGCTGCTGTATATAGGGGCTGCAATACCACTGAGGCTGCAATACCACTGGGGCTGCTGTATATAGGGGCTGCTGTATACACCACTGGGGCTGCTGTATATAGGGAGTGCAATACCACTAGGGCTGCTGTATATACCACTGGGGGCTGCTGTATATACCACTGGGGGCTGCTGTATATCATACTGCTGGGGCCTGTATACCACTGCTGGGGGCTGCATACCTGTGCTGGGGTCCACCCTCGGCTTATACGCGAGTCAATAGATTTTCCCAGGTTTTGGGGGCAAAAGTAGGGGGGTCGGCTTATACACGGGTCGGCTTATACACGAGTATATACGGTGTATATATATATATATATATATATATATATATATATATATATATATATATATATATATATATATATATATATATATATATATATATATAAAATTGTATTTCTGAACATGTTTTTGTAAACAGCTAAAATAACAAAACTTGTGTCACTGTCCAAATATTTCTGGCCCTAACTGTATATAGAAAGGAAAGTTTAGACTCCAGAGCACCCCTTTTAATAATAATAAGTAATATATATTTATTTTCTTTTCACATATTTTTAGAGCACCAGGAGTCGACAAGGTGAAGAAAGAGACCCTGAAGTAGAGCTTGAGGTAGTAATTCCTTTTTTTATATATACAACCCCTGGCAAAAATTATGGAATCACCTGGTTCGGAGGATGTTCATTCAGTTGTGTAATGTTGTAGAAAAAAAGCAGATCACAGACATGGCACAAAACTAAAGTAGTTTCAAATGGTAACTCTCTGCCTTGAAGAAACACTAAAAGAAATCAAGATAAGAAATGTGGTAGTATTTTTTGCTTTATAAGACGCACCGGATTATAAGACGCACCCCCACATTTGATGAAGAAAAAGAGGAAAAAATCATTTTTAATGTTAAATAGGGTACGCCTTATAATGCCAGTGTCCGTCTTACAATCTGTATATATGTCCTCCATCCTGGTATATATATCCTCCATGCTGGTACACATAGCCTTCATGTTGGCACTGTGCCCCCTTCCTGGCACAGTCCCCCATTCTGGTACACTGTCCCCCCATCCTGGCACAGTCCCTGATGGTGGTACACTGTCCCCCCACTGTTGGCACTGTCCCCCCCACTGTTGGCACTGTCCCCCCCACTGTTGGCACTGTCCCCCCCCACTGTTGGCACTGTCCCCCCCACCTGTTGGCACTGTCCCCCCCCACTGTTGGCACTGTCCCCCCCCACTGTTGGCACTGTCCCCCCCACTGTTGGCTTTGTCCCCCATGCTGGCACTGTCCCCTCTGCTGGATTTGTCCCACATGCTGGCACTGTTTCCCATGCTGGCACTGTTTCCCATGCTGGCACTGTTTCCCATGCTGGCGCACAGTTAAAATAATAAACAATCATACTCACCCCTCTCCTCGCTCCCTCGCCGTCCGCGCTATCCGCTCTCTGCTGTGCCCGGCATCCAGTCCTGTGAGCATCGCGCAGGTGATGACATCACTATACAGCGACACTTACAGGACCCAGATGCAGGCAAAGACAGCGGGGATGCTGCGGACGGCAGGGAGTGAGGAGAGCGGTGAGTATGCTCATCCTCCCAGGGATAGTCAGTGCTTTCCACGCTGTCATTGCATGGAAAGCACTGACTAGCCACACGGGACCGCAGCTGCTGGGCTGCAGTCCCGCTCCTGTAATATGGGCTGCTCCCACTGGTGATTGACAGCGGGAAGCAGTGCATATTACAGACGATAATGAGCGGCCCCACGTGACACGGGGCCGCTGCTGCAGTCCGCTCCTGGCCTCCTCCAGCCTCCTGCCAGCCCCGAACACCGCTCCACAGCCCCCTCCCTTCCCCACCACACAACAGTGTTTCGCATTATAAGACGCACCCCCCACTTTCCCCCAAAATGTGGGGGAACAAAAGTGCGTCTTATAATGCGAAAAATACGGTAAGTGTAATTTCTCCTTCGCCTCATTGGGGGACACAGAACTATGGCTGTTATGCTGCTGTCCACTAAGTGGTGACACTAGGCAGAATCTGCAAAAGAATTAAGTGGCTCCTACTCTGCAGTATACACCCCTGGAGCAGGCATTGCCTCACCAGTTTTTGCTTAGTGTTGTTAGGAGGCACACCTAAATTTTATTTCTCTTTAAACATTTTCACTTTTTGAATTTTTACTTCAAGAAGAAGAAAAGTGGGTCTCTAACGAGACTCCCAGCATAGCTCCTTCTTCGGCCCTCCACTGTTGGGGGCGCCTGGTTGAAGTTGAGACCTTCACCCCACATGGCGCTCCTTCCTTGGCATCCCACTGTTGGGGTGCTGGGTTGAAGTCGAAACGATTTTCCTCCCGCCCCATGTCCCCACTGTTAGGGCCACTTTACACACACCAACTTATCTGTCCAACTTCTGATCAACTTGCTGGTTGCAGTAAAATCATGGACACATTGTTACTTTTGTACACAGCCACAAAATGGAGCAATATGTCTATGATTTCACTGCAACCAGTAAGTTGGTCAGAAGTTGGACAGATAAGTTGGTGTGTGTAAAGTGGCCCTTAGGGACCCTGGGTTGAGGTCGAGGCGAAGCAGAAGCCCTCTGATGGTGGATGGCAGCATCCCTCCCTAATCACCCCTCGGTCTTCTTAGGTTGAGACACCACAGGTAGGGCTGGAAGCTGCTGCACATCCTGAGGCCTCAGCTCTGCTGAGTGCTTCTGTTGTGCACAGCCTGCAGCGCATTCTATTACTGCAGCAGACCCAGAAGAGACCCAGCTTTGCTGTGAGTGCTTCTGATGAGCACATGCTGCAGCACATTCTACTGCTGCAGCAGCCCCAGGAGACCCAGCTTTGCTGTGTGCTCCTGATGGGGCCGTGGGCAACACCATGTGGTAACTGCATGTTGTGAATCCACATGGCACAGGTTATAAGTCAGCCACATCGGCTGTGGGCCAAACACAACACAGGTACTGGAGGTATCAGCCATACTGGCAGAATTCACTGCTTACGGATTATGCAGGACCCTCTCAGCCCACCACCCCAAGGGATCCGGTATGGCCTCTCCTAAACAACCTCCCCTCCCCAATGAGGGTACCTGGGTCGAAGCTACTCACACGGCGGCCGCAGGGCCCTACCATCCAGGGCTCCGGAAAGCAGGGTTCCCCGTACTCCGGGCTCGTCCCCCTGCAATATCCATGCTGCGCCTGCTCCCCTGGCTAGGGAGGACAGCGGTAGTGGCTTAATGTAACGGGACCAGCGGTGCAAACGGTGGCAGCGATCCCACAACAAGGACAGCAGACCTTCGCGCCGGCCTTCATTTACGCGAGGCCCCAGCCTAGCGTGGATGGTTGCGCCTGCTGCCCCGCCTTCCGCCCGCCCCTGGGCAGGAATCACCTAGGCCTCGTGTGGACTCTCCTGCGCGCCTTTTTTTCTAACTGGCCGTTCTTTCTGTCTCGCCCGTCCCCTTCCTCGCACAGCAGTTGCTATGAAGGCACCACTGCACAGTCTGTGTTAACTCCTTCAGCGCACAGTTAACAGGCAGCACCTATGTTTGTGCTCACTGTATAAGGACCAAATAACCTCGTATTCCTGTACTGTCGTGCTCAAATACAGTGGAAAGTAAAGTTAATATGCTTTTTACATTGCTGCAGAGCGCTGTGTTCATGAAGCAGAAGCAAAGGCGGCAACAGATACATGCTAGAAGTGTGTTCTGCCGGCTCCCGGCAATATCCCAGAACTGTCACCCTAGTGCTTGGACTAGCAGAACGTGTCTGCAACGCAGCTCCTTTATGATGGACATAACTGACTGCCTGGTGGAATGAATGGCAGTTCAGTTTTTGGAGCTCAGGGTCATTCGCTTCCGTAAAAGCAGCTAAGACCTTCACAGCTGGGCAGATCACATTCATACTATCCTCAGGTACACGGACGCTGATCCTAATCAGGCGCACCTAGCACCTCTGGTAACAACCATGGTTGACCTCTGGATACATGCAGCCCAAGATTCGGCTAACTGTGCAGCATTAGCAGCTGCCAATGCTATTGTCATTAAACGTGCAATTTGGCTATATGAATGGAAGGCTGTAGCAACCTCCAAAAAGTCCCTCGCAGGCCTCCCATACCTGTGCTCTGATGCCACGGGAGGAAAGATACACCCCTCCCTCAGAACAGAAGGCAAGCACACAGGTATTTTGCAGATCATCCCGAATCAGGACATCCTCCAAAATCACCGCTCTCACCCCGAAAAACGGTTTGGCAACCGTAGGGTGATCAAAGCACGTCATCAATCACTTCCAGCACTTGTCCTTATACACAAATCCTCTATTTGGAATGCAACTAACCGCCAGGTTGAACAACTGACAGGATCAGTGGTTGCGGCTTCAGGCCTTTCACTAGCCCCTATATTCGCTTCAGCCTGGACAGCGAAAAGCATGATTCCTCGTCCGCCGATCCTGCTCCGGCAGCCCAGGTAACTCGAGTCGCCACCTCAGCTGATTACTTGATGCAAGCAGCCCTGGACGCTGGCAATTGCTCTGCAACAGCAGCTTCCAATGCCATTGCCATTAGACGTTCCCTCTGGTTACGTGAACGTACAAACGGACGTAATCTCCAAGGAGCCCCTCACGGGTCTCCCATACCTCAGTGGACACCTATTCGGAAAACTGCTGAACAAGTTAACCTCAGATGCCAAAGGAGAAAAAGCACTTCCCTTCCCCAGCGCAACCAGGACAGCCCTTCTACCGCCGTTAGCAAGCAGGATTCTGATATTTATTTTTTTATTTTTTATTTTTTTCCGGAATTCATTGGGTTGGTCACGACTTAGACCGACACTGTCGGGTAATCGGTCGTCACGCAGGGACTTGTCCCAGGTTACCCAGAAAGGCAGCTCATCCTGGCAGAGACAGTATCGCCAATCCACAGGAGTCACTGTACCCGTATCATGATATCTGGAGGGTACTGTGCGATCCATACTGAACCTAAAACAACTGAACAAGCTTGTCCGGATTAGACATTTCTGTATGGAATCTCCACGCTCCATAATTGCAGATAAAGTATACCTTGCGTCCACAGATATACAGGACGCCTGCCGGCATCTTCCATCGAACAAGTACATTACCAACTTGTAGCACTCCCGTTCGATTTAACTACAGCTCCCTGAGTGTTCACAAAAGTCATGGCGGACGTCATGACTATCCCTCAATCCAGGGGTGTCGTCATCCTTCTGTACCTGGACATTCCACTTATAAAAGCACCGATCCTCATGGACTGCGGACACAGCGTCTCCAGCACTGTAGACGCTATAAGAAGATGGGAAGGCTGGTCAATCTCCAATTCTACTGCTGTTCCAACAGTTCAATATATCACAGCACTGGTCAAACTTCCACAGGACAAGGCTCAAGGCCTGCGGCTGGGAGCCCGAACCCTCTTTCTTCGGTCTCCTCTGTCCTTCAGAATTGCCAGGCAAGTCCTAGACAAGATAATGGCAGCAATAGAGGCAGTTTCCCTTGATCAGCTGCATCTCGGACCACCTTCACTCTCCATACTCAAGTCATGGAATAAAGAACATCAATCACTCGACAGGAGTCTTTCTCCTGTCGTCTTTAACCAGGCGGTCTCCCCACTGGTGGCTTCGGACACACTCTCACGCAGGGAATGCTTTCATTCAATCATGCTGGAGAGTTCTAACCACTACTGCGAGCCTGACTGGATGGGGTAGCGGTGTCCCCTATCACAGAACACAGGACAAATGGTCCCGCCCGGAACCAAGAAAGCCCATCAATCTACTGGCGATTAAGGCAATACTCCTTGCACTGAAGTCCTTCAGCCTTCTTCTGGCAGGCAGCCACGGTCAGACAATGCCACGGCTGTGGCATATGGGTGGAATCCACAAACTCAGTACTGTCATCCGTTTATATACCGGGTGTAGACAATCGGAAAGCGTTTTTTTCTTCAGCCGCCAAGAGATGGACTCAGGAAGGTGACCCCCTACATCAGACGACGTCTTCCAACAAATCTGCCGACGCTGGGGAACCCCCGATGTGGACCTCATAGCATCACGCCTAAATGCCAAGGTGCCAGCCTTCATGGCCAGGTCCCTGGATCCACAGTCATTAGAAGTAGACGCACCAGTCAAGGACTGGACCCGATTCCGTCTCGCCTACATTTTTCTCCTTCGCCTCATTGGGGGACACAGACCGTGGGTGTTATGCTGCTGTCCACTAGGAGGCGACACTAGGCAATATCTGAAAAAGAGTAATTGACTCCTCCTCTACTAGCATACACCCCCTGGCTGGGCCCTTACCCGACCAGTTTTTTGCTTAGTGTCTTAGGAGTGCAGACCTCTTTTATTTTTTTCTCTTACTTTTTTCTTCATTTTTACTTTTTACTTTCCTCTGAAGAGGACATAACATCGGAGGAGTATTGCAGCCTTCATACTCGCTAGGTGCGAGTCAAGGCTGTTGCACAAGGGGATCACTCTCCATACTCCTTCCTCATCTGCACATGGTCAGGGGACCATGCTGAATAGCTCATGGGAGAGCTAACCTCCCCGGTCGGGTCGAGGTTCCAGGTATGTGGCCACAGGTCCTCCGGAGGCTGCAGGGTTCTGGCCTGCCACAGAGTCCTCCGGAGGCTGCAGCAGGTTTCTGACCGGAGGGATCCGGTGACAGAAGGGAGTGCAGGACTCCGGATGGAGCGCACAGGGACCAAGAGGGCTCCTTGCTCATTTCCTCTCTTCCCCCCGTGCCTGCATGTTCCCCCTGCATTTCCCGGCCTGTGGATGCAAACGTATCCTGATGCATCCACAGCCCCCCTTATGGCCTCATCGTCAGGGACCCCCTTTTGGGGTCCGTGCTTCTCCTTTGCGTCCTCCTGCGGGGACTTTTTTAGTCCTCCGCGCCGGCCCCCACTGTTTTTCGGGGCCGATAATTACTCTAGGCCCCGGCTTCGGCCTAGCGCTGGCCGGCACGCCCCCCGCACGCCCCCTGGATTGCATCACGGAGCGCGTCATGCGGGAGGCGGGCCGTTGTTTCGCGCTCCTTGCTCCCCGCGAGGTTTCCTGCGTCTTTGGTCACGCCCCCTTTATTCCCCTTCTCCGGTGGCTACAGCGCTGTCCGGAGCTGCTTCCCTCGGGCCGCAGCTGTAAAGGGGGCTCTTGCTAGCAGCACCGCTCACGCAGGTGCTGAGGCAGAGCAGGTTAAGGCCCCAGTTTAATGTCCCAGGCTCCCCACCGCCTCCATCCTAAGGGGAAGTCTGAGGACGTAGTCCAGTTGCTACAGGAGACCTACAAATAGGGCTCCTCTGGGAACTAGCTAATTGCTTAGCTACGTAATAATGCACAGTGTGTCTCACATTTACTCTGTGAAGAATATTCATGCATAGGTTTCTGTGCTATATATATATTGTACTGGTTCTCTTCTCTCCAGCAGGCAGTATTTAGTCAGCAGTTCATTCTGCTGCTCCTCTCTACACCCCCCCCCCCACCTCTGTCTGGGTATGCATACAATATTATGTCCTGCAGTCAGCTGGAGTTTAAGCTAGAAAGGCTTATTCCCATACAAGGGGGGTAATTCTAGTGGGGACTGCAGTTGAGAATACAGTGCCTATAGTATATGGCAATGAGGTTGGATCAGGAGACCTATGACGTAAGGTGGACAACTTGTCCATGTCTCATAAGGCTTGTGGCTTTGCCCCTATTACCATCTATCCCAGGGTATTCCCTGGTCGACCCGACACATGATGGTCCGACCTTCCTAGGCCATCCACAGTGGGGTACTCAGACTGACGCCCAGATACCTCTCAGTCGCCCAACATGCTTCTTCTAGGTTCTCCTCAAGTCAGGATGCTGGGTTGAAGCGGAGATTCTACCGTCACACTCAACCCCCTCGGTTGGGGGTGCTGTTGCAGTCGTCATATTTCAAGACTGCACGACTCTGTCAGGTTCTTCCTTTGCCAACCACATTTGGACAGCTGCGTAGGAGTTGACTCTTCTCAGGACTGTCCAGCATCTTTCCTCAGAACCAACAGTTGGGCCTCTGTGTGACAACAACAACGCCGGGGCTCCAGGCCCGCTAGGCGGTTATATATGGGTCCCAGCTGCCCTCGCTAGCTCACCAGGATTCCTATTTAACAAAGGGATCACTCTCAGTGGCATTTGATTCACGGTTTTTTACCGTATGTAGGTCGACAGGATCTCGGTGTGGTTCCTTCACCATTGTATTTCCACGACTCCGGGTCAATCACCCCTCCTACGAACACGACTGATCTTCCTGCAGGGACCTATACTCAGTTCCTGCAGGGAGCCAAGCGTTCACACAATGGTCGGTTCTGGATCCCTCCGGACTCCAGAGATGCAGGGTTGCGAGGATCACTATCCCCCCTCACACAGAGGTTTCAAGGACGAGTCTCTGACACATGAGGCGCCTTTCATGCTCCTCCCTCAGCTCCCCTCTGTTGGGGTGCAGTTTTGAGAACTCCTAGTTATATCCATACTCCTCCCTCAGCTCCCCTCGGGCGGGGTGCTGGGTCAAGGTTATGAATACCGCATGTTTTTTCGTCTTCCTCCACTTCCTCTGGTGGAGTTTCTGGTCAGAGTTCAAACATCAGGAGTCTACCCGGCCTACCTCCCCAAGCTACAAAACATTAAGATGCTGGGTTGCTGGCCGTGGGACAAGAGGTCCTGCAGCCACTCGCCACACCTGTCATGCAGGTGCATTGAGGAAACGTGCACGTGCTTGCAAGGTCCACCCTGAAGCAGGACCTACCAGTCTCCGTTGTCTACACGGACCCTACTCTGGTCGAATGAACCTCAGGTGGACCGTCTGGTACGCGGCATGGCCGTGAGTACGGTTCCTGTTTTTTCCTTACTTGGAAGTTCCTTCAATAGCGACACAGCACAACTGGGTCGCTCCCCTCCTCAGCACGCCGCCCAGCGCAACCGAGGCCGGGGCCCAGATCTACATCCAGCACGCACGCCCTCATTCATGCAGTAAACATTGTACGGCCGTAATGGCTGCGAAAGCTTTACCTTCGGCATGGGCGCTTGGCATACATTTGGAAGGCAGAGCCTGTCCCTACGAAATCCCTCACGGGATTTTTTGGTTTGAAGGCAAACTAAGGCTTCAGAATGTAGGAGCTTCTCCCTTACACTGACTAACAGTGTATTCTCCATGTGGAACAGAAGGTTTAAGGCCTCTAACAACGGCTTTTTTCTCCCAGTTGTCTCGCCATTCCCGGAAGTTGCGTCTACTGAGGGCGACGGTACCTTGACGTACTGATTTCCCGCAAACTACAACAGGCAGAAACACGAGGTGTTTCCTCCGCGTTCTTCCTCCTGCCACAATGGATGAAGCCCTGGGCGACGGTTCCTATGCGTTCCACTCTCCCCCTGCCGTGATGGATGCAGTCAAGGATGCAGTCGTGGGCGACGGTTCCTATGCGTTCCGATCTCCCCCTGCCAGGTTGGATGCAGTCGTGGGCGACGGTTCCTATGCGTTCTGATCTCCCCCTGCCATGATGGATGCAGTCGAGGATGCATTCGTGGGCGACGGTTCCTATGCGTTCCGATCTCCCCCTGCCATGTTGGATGCAGTCGTGGGCGACGGTTCCTATGCGTTCCGATCTCCCCCTGCCATGATGGCTGCAGTCGTGGGCGACGGTTCCTATGCGTTCCGATCTCCCCCTGCCATGATGGATGCAGTCGTGGGCGACGGTTCCTATGCGTTCCGATCTCCCCTATGGACGGCTTGCCACAGACTTTCTACATCAAGCTCCTCACAATGGATATCTGAGCTTGCTGCGGATGACGTAGCTCCGGGCCAATTTTCAGGCTCCCCAATCGCCTCCTGGATTGCAGCATGCTGATGGCCATTGCAACAGCTAAATCAATGCCACAGACTAAATGGCACAGTACTATACTACTACAGTCTCCCCAGCCGCCAATGGTGGCCCCTGGGTTGTAGCGCACTAACTGTCGCCGGACTAGCTATATCACATCAGGCATCAGAGTATAGCTCTGCCACCCGGGACAAGAGCAGGATGTCGGCACGCCTCTCAGGATCAGTTGTACTTCATATGCCTTAATCTACGCAGAGAGGCCCCCCCCCCCCCCTTCGTTCCAGATCGCTTGAAGACCTTTTCACTTGAGCTCCGATGTTACGCTTCAAAACGGTACATAGGTGCTGTGACCTAGTGGTAAGACCAGCTGTCTACCAACGCAAAGTTGCCCGGTTCGTGCCCGGGTACAGGCATCTTGTTAATCTTCAAGTCGTAGTCTCTCTCGCCTATGTTATTTCCCGGACTACGGATGGATCATCAGTTCCATTTGACGAAGCTGAATACATCTTAGTTATCACATGTTAATCTCCAGGTAGACTTCTTCAACAATCAGGTATTACACTGGGCACATCTTTTCCCCAGTGGGGCCGTCTTTATCCTGTCTGACTGTCGTTAGTCAGAGGTTTTTTCTTTCAACTGGTCTTGGCTTCCTCGAGTTCTCTAGTCTGAGCACCGTTACGATAATCCGCTCCTGAATACAGTTCTTTCCCTGGTATGTTTCTATCTGCATACCCTTCTCGGATGCACGCACAATCATATCCATCGGAGTGCCTACTCTCCTTTGGGCCCACTTTCCACCCAGACAGTCCAGGGGTTTCATCTACCTCGACGTGTCGCTGACAGCAGTCGTCACCCTGTTCTCTGTCTAGGTTTACTGTTCATGGTTCATTACTGCCAGACGTTTGATGTCCTGTACTCACCGGCAGATCCCATAGATTTGGGGGTTTTCTCCCTCACACTCTGGGGTTTTGGCCATCCATGGGCATGGATGTTTACGTATGTATGTATATATGTATATATATATATATATGTGTGTGTGTATATGACAAAAGGCCTATTTCTCACTTGCAGTGGCTTTCCACGCATCATGGCTTACCTTCCTGGGTATATCCCTTGGCTTTTAGCCACCCTTGCCGGGATGTTCACAGGTGTGTTTACGTAAGGTCTCTCTGGTCCTGTTACCAGAGATCTGACTTTTTCTCCGGCTGCCATCGCTGTATGCACCTTAGATGCTGGTGCTGCGTCTTCTTGTGCTTCCGGCTTCAGTTATCTCTTTATTATTCTCAAGTACCTTGCTGTTTTCTCGAAGTTTCCATACGCTGTTCCCAGAACTATGTGTCTTCTGGAGGCATTTCCATTACCACTACCGGTTCATACTGTTCGGCTGTGGCATTTCCTAGTTGCAGCCTTTCCTCCACCTTTAACGGTGCTTGACCTACGCGGTCACCCTTATGAAGGTGGTCTTTTCATCCCACCTGCAAGTCCTTTTTCTTCCATCGCTGTGCTTCTTACCAGGGCATTGAGTGATGTTGGGTACATTCTGTCTCTCTGCCAGTCTTGTGCCTGTTTGGACATTCCACACATGCAGAGACCGGACTCTCTAGGTCATTTTTTTCTTCAGAATGATACCAAGGGACTATGCCAGGTTCCCCGGTCTTAGAACTGCTGGCTAGAACGGCTGGCTAGATATGGTATGGTTTTTCGATCATTGCATACCAAGGTTCTCTACTCCTAGGAAAGGAGTATCCTAGATCTTGGGCGCCAGGGCTATGTACACACAGGTGTGCTCGCCAGCCGTCTGAGTTAGTCTTATTTTTAGTGATCATTTTGACGTCTATACTCAAGCGTTAAATAACGCAGATCCGGGTATACGTATTCCCCAGGCGGCAATATTCCACCTCGGTAGTGCGTTTTTAGAAGAGTTTATAACAATATTCTCTCCCACCCAGGGACTGCTTTAGGACGTCCCACGGTCTGTGTCCCCCAATGAGGCGAAGGAGAAAAGGAGATTTTTGTGTACTCACCGTAAAATCCTTTTCTCTTAGCCTCTAATTGGGGGACACAGCTCCCACCCTGTTGTCCGTATCGGGCTTTGTGGGTATTGTTTCTATCTTGAATGCTTTCCTGTATACATGCCTTTTCTTTAGGCTTTACTTTCGTTGAGCTTCACATTGTTTTTTCTATTAAGCTCTACGGTCCTTTGGCGTCATATATAGTCGCCCTTGTCTGACCTAATTCTTGTCACTTTCTTCTTCTCCTACTGCTTTAGCACAAAACTGGTCGGGTAAGGGCCCAGCCAGGGGGTGTATGCTAGTAGAGGAGGAGTCAATTACTCTTTTTCAGATATTGCCTAGTGTCGCCTCCTAGTGGACAGCAGCATAACACCCACGGTCTGTGTCCCCCAATTAGAGGCTAAGAGAAAAGGATTTTACGGTGAGTACACAAAAATCTCCTTTTCCCTCACTACCACTGATTCCCAGGGTAGTGAGGAAGATCAAACAAGAATGTCACCAGATCATCCTCATGGCCAGACGCGCTTGGTACGTGGATCTCCTCCAACTCACAGCAGACGTACCAGGTCGCCTGCCTGATCGTCCACATCTAATCTCTCAGGGCCCTTTCTACCATCAGAATTCCTCAACTCTGAATTTGATGAAGTGACCCTTGAGACCTGGACCTTAACTCGGGCTGAGTTTTTCGCAGCATATTGTAGCAACCACGATCAAGCGAGGAAACCAGCTCCATCAAAGTTATACCATCACACATGGAAAATTGTTCTTTCCTTGGTGCACCTCTTGAGGCCGTTCACTTTGGCCCTACCAAGAATTCTCGGTTTCCTCCGATCAGGCCTAGACTCAGTCCTGTCCTTAGGTTTTTTTCAAGCGGCAGTTTTCAGCCCCTTCCACCCTCTTCTAGAAACGTCTCGCTACCAGACCTCAAAGAAATTCTTCCTTCGAGGCGTCTACCATCTAATTTTTCCATATAACCGGCCACTACACCTGTGGAACCTGACCATCGTCCTCACGGCTCTACATCAATCACGTCTTAAGTCTCTAAGGGATATCCCCCTTAGCATTCTCCATACAGACAGTAGTGTTTTTTGGTGGCAGTTACTTCTTTCTGCAGAGTATTGGACCCTGCAGCGCAGTGTGCACACCATTTTTTTTCTGGTCTTCCACCAAGACAAGGCTGCCCTACAGCCGGTCCAATCCTTTCTCCCAAAGGTGGTATACTCCTTCCACCTAGATATACACATCTCTCTGCCATCGCTGTGCCTGGTTACAGTTCATGGGGCCGTGAACGCTCTAGTCGTGAACTACATATACTGGACCTAGTCAAATCCCTATGCATCTATGTATCCACGACAGCGCCCTCTAGGAAGTAGGGCTCTCTCTTCCTTGTTCCTGAGGACAGAAATACAGACTTGTCAGCCTCTAAAGCTACTCTAGCCAGATGGATTCAAACAACCATCCAAGACGCTTGTACCATCAAACATGCACCCATTCCGACCGGTATCATGGCACATTCTAATACGGCTTTAGGGGCTCCCTGAGCCGTTCAACACCAAGCGTCAGTTTAACAAGTGGGTATGGGAGCCAAAGGTCTAGCCTACACATACCTACAAGGCACTACAGTGCTCACACTCGGTCCTTGACGAACGCAGGTCTGGGTAGACCTATCCTCCAGGAGGCAGTAGACCATCTGTAGGTGCATAGTTCTTCGCTGACTATGTTTAGTGTTACTCGTTCCATTGCTTTTCCCACCCAGGGACTGCTTTGGGACGTCTCATGGTTCTGTGAGGCAAAGGAGAAACGGAGAGTTTTGTGTACTCGCCGTAAAATCCTTTTCTCTTACCCTCTAATTGGGGGACACAGCACCCACCCTGTTTCTTTTGGAGCCGTTACTACAGTTCTCATGTTGCTTCTCAGCTGTTACATGGGTAACTGTTACAGGGTTAACTGTTTACACATGATTACCTGTTTGGTTAACTATTTACACATGTGCCTGTTTGTTACAGGCCTTCTCATACTATTATTACTCGGTTAACTCTTACCTGTTTACACATGTTTGCCTGTTTGGATACAGGCCTTGTTATACTGTTATTACTCTAACTCTCCTGCTTTAGCACAAAACTGGTGAGTCAGTGCCTGCTCCAGGGGTGTATAGTGCAGAGGAGGAGCCACTTAACTCTTTTGCAGATTCTGCCTAGTGTCGCCTTCTAGTGGACAGCAGCATAATGCCCATTGTTCTGTGTCCCCCAATTAGAGGCTAAGAGAAAATAATTTTTTTTTTCAGACCAACCAGAGGGAAAAAAATTATGGAATCACTCAATTCTGAGGAAAAAATTATGGAATCATGAGAAACAAACACACAAGAACACTCCAATACATCACTAGTATTTTGTTGCACCACCTCTGGCTTTAATAACAGCTTGCAGTCTGAGGCATGGACTTAATGAGTGACAAACAGTATTCTTCAACAATCTGGGTCCAACTTTCTCTTATTGCTGTTGCCAGATCAGCTTTGCAGGTTGGAGCCTTGTCATAGACCATTTTCTTCAACTCTCACCAAAGATTTTCAACTGGATTGAGATCCGGACTATTTGCAGGCTATGACATTGACCTTATGTGTCTTCTTTCAAGGAATGTTTTCACAGTTTTTCTCTATGGCAGGATGCATTATCATCTTGAAAAATGATTTAATCATCCTTTCGATTGATGGGATAAGAAAAGTGTCCAAAATATCAATGTAAACTTGGGCATTTATTGAAGATGTAATGACAGCCATCTCCTGAGCACCTTTACCTGACATGCAACCCCATATCATCAATGACTGTGGAAATTTGCATGTTCTCTTCAGGCAGTCATCTCTATAAATCTCATTGGAACGGCACCAAACAAAAGTTCCAGCATCATCACCTTGCCCAATACAGATTCACAATTCATCACTGAATATGACTTTCATCCAGTCATGCACAGTCCACAATTGCTTTTCCTTAGCCCATTGTAACCTTGTTTTTTTTCTGTTTAGGTGTTAATGATGGCTTTAGTTTAGCTTTTATGTATGTAAATCCCATTTCCTTTAGGTGGTTTCTTTTTTTTGAATCAGGTAGTTTTTATTAAACAATATAGTTGATACATATCCAACAATAACAATCTTTTTCACGTATTAATAAATTCCAGAAAAACCCCTTCTCAATTCCCATCAGAATCCCCTTCCCTCCCTTATCCCCTCCCTTCCCCTCCCTCCCCATCTAGACGGCAGATACAACCCATATATACTTGTATAAAAGAAACAACATATGCAACATAGCTAATGCAGAATTACTCTCGTGTACATCGTTCCGTATAAGTTTCACAATACTTTAAGTTTAGGCATCATATCTATCCCACTCCATAGTTGTGCCAGGGAGACCATATCTTGTCATAAAGATCCATCTTTCCCCTCTTACGGTATATTCCTTTCTCCAAAAGTGAGATGTAATTAGCCTGCGTCACAAACTCCCTTCTCGAAGGCGGTTCCACCCCAATCCAGTGCTTTGCGATCAGCTTGCGTGCAACATACAACAGTCGTGCAATGGCTGTCTTAGCTGCATCGTCTGCCTGTATCTCGTCCACAAAACCCCAGCAGACACACCACTGGATCACGAGGTATACAACACCCGTACGCGCCTCCCACTCTAGCAAGCACCATGATCCAGAACGCTGACAACCGTGGGCAAAGCCACAACATATGCAGCAGACCGGCAGGTTCCATTCGACACCTTGCACATTCAGAGTTTGATCTTAGTTTAATTTTGTGTAAGAATTTGGGCGTTCTATATACCCTGTGCAGGATGTAGAGTTGTGATAGCCTGCCAGGTACACTTAGTGACTGTTTCGGGATCCACTCCAATATTGATTCCCATTTGTCATCCTCCAGAACTCCCACCAATTCCTGGCCCTAAAAGGATATTGAATCATAAAGGTATGCAAATATATCTTAGTACGTTGTTGCTATCGCCCCTCTCGTGGGCCCCCCTTCGCATATAGTCAAGGACCAAATCCCTCTGTATCGTCAGCACTCCACTCTCCGCCTGTGTCTGAATTGCATGTTTCATTTGTAGGTACTGATAGGTCCCCACTCGTGTAAGCCATATTCTTCACTCAGCTTATGGAAAGATTTAAGTCTCCGTCCCTCCAGCACCTGTTGAACCAACACAATTCCCTTCTCCCTCCACTCTACCAGGCAGCCCATTTAGGTGATTTCTTACATTCAGTCACAGACATTGACTCCAGTTTCCTCCCATTCGTTCCTAATTTGTTTTGTTGTGCATTTCCTTTTTTTGGAGACATATTGCTTTAAGTTTCTGGTCTTGATGCTTTGATGTCTTCCTTGGTCTACCAGTATGTTTCCCTCTAACAACCTTCCCATGTTTGTATTTTGTACAGATTTTAGACACGGCTGACTGTGAACAACCAGCATCTTTTGCTATATTGCGTGTTGATTTACCCTCTTTTAAGAGTTTGATAATTCTCTCCTTTGTTTCAATTGACATATCTTGTGTTAGAGCCACAATTCATGTCAGTTCACTTGGTGCAACAGCTCTCCAAGGTGTGATCACTCCTTTTTAGATGCAGACGTATGGTGGGTTTACACACACCAATTTATCTGTTCAATATGTGAACCAATCTCTGGTTGCAGTGAAATCATGGATACATTGCTCCATATTGTGGCTGTGTACAACATGGAGCAATGTGTCCATGATTTCACTGCAACCAGAGATTGGTTCAGATATTGAACAGATAAATTGGTGTGTGTAAACCCACCATAACAAGCAGATCTTATTTGATGCAGGTGTTAGTTTTGGAAATTAACATATACAGGGTGACAGCATAATTTTTTTTCCCTCTGCTTGGTCTGAAAAAATTACCCTTACAGACTACCACATTTTTTATCTTGATTTCTTTTAGTGTTTCTTAAAGCCATGAAGTTGCCATTTGAAATGACTTTAGTTTTGTGCCATGTCTGTGATCTGCTTTTTTTCCACAACATTAAACAACTGAATGAACATCCTCCGAGCCAGGTGATTCCATAATTTTTGCCAGGGGTTGTATATAAACTTGTGTTGCTAAAACCCACAAAAAAATTGGTGTTTACTGCTTGAGTCCAATTTACTAACCATACCAAGGGGAAAGTTACTGGTAATGGTTAGTTATATACCATTGTTGCAAAAAAACAAGATAGATTATTAGAATCGTACATCATTATCATTCATATGTTACCTTTTTTTTTTTTTTTTCTTTTTCAGCACCAGCAGTGCTTAGCTTTATTTAACAGAGTCAAGTTTACACGCGTTTTGCTTACTGTTCTAATAGCTTTTACAAAGAAAGAGGTAAGGAGGTGATCCGTTTTGGATTAAGTGCTCGTACAAGAGGAACTGCCTCATAATTGAGTATTTGCTCTTTATTTTGTAGACGAGTGCAGTGGTCGAGGCATCTAAGCTAATAAGCCAAGCAACTGACCTCCTCTCTGCTATTCAGAACTCCCTTTCACTTGGGATACAAGCTCAGAACGACACCACCAAAGGCGGTGAGAACCAGTTAAGCATAAATGTCTAGTAAAGACTATGTACGCCATTGCATCACTTAAAGTGAACCTGTTGCATGGAAAAATGCCATTAATCTACAGGTTAATAGCATTTGCAAACTGCCTGGCACCTGTACATTTAAGCCTGCTTTGAGGAGGAAATTAATTTTAACCCTCCCCTCTGCTTTCAGTCATGGAGGCGTCGCCACTCTGTTAATGGAGAGTGGTAGCTGTATCCATGCCCCCTGCACTGACAGCTGGTTCTAAAAGCTGAGTAGCTGTCAATCGATGCAGGGGGACGGGGCGGTTGGTAACAACCCCTGCTCTCCATTAACAGAGCAGTAACTTAAGGGGAATCTGTCAGCAGGTACATCATCTTAGAACATCATGATTAAAGAGGTTTGTGTCATAGATTACTGGGTGCAGCAGTTATCACAAAAAGCATCTATTTTAGCAATACAGCTTGCAATAGAGATTGTACATTGACAGTGAGGTGTCAGAGGAGGGGATGTGTGGGACTGCTGTCCATGTGAACGTGTAGTAAAGTAATGGCAATCACTATGTGCTAAAGCCTTTAGTTTACTACGTAAACAATAGCACACAGCCTGATAAGAAAGGCATAGTTGATTTTTTTTTTTTTTTTTTTTAACCCTTGCAGCATGCTGTCCTGAGCTTACATAGTAAAATCCTGCTGACAGATTCTCTTTAACAAATGCTGGTGCCACCTCCATGACTGAAACTATAATGCTGCAGGGAGAATTAAAGTTAATTTCCTCCTGGCAGCGGGGTTTAATGTGCAGGCGCCGGGCAAGTTCAGAATTAATGTGAAGGTGTGAAGGAGGTGTAATTATTAATGACCATGGCAAACTAATATATTTCACTTAATGCTATGCCGTAATGATCCCTTTGTGTTCCCCAAACCACTTACTCCAGTTTCCATAATAATTAAACTCTATAGGAAGAGACACATATTTGCAGAAATGTTTGCTTCTAAATATGGGTATAGTCAGATTGGCTTACAAGACTCTTCTCTGTGATTAGATCACCCAATCATGATGGGATTCGAGCCTTTAGTCAACCAGAGGTTGCTCCCACCAACGTTTCCTCGTTATGCGAAAATAATTAAGAAAGAAGAAATGGTGAACTATTTTTATAAACTAATTGACCGGATAAAAACTGTGTGTGATGTTGTCACCTTAACAAATCTTCACAGTATACTGGTAAGTGTTGGGTTCACTACAGGGCGGTTTATCTGATGCATACTCAGCATATTATGGTATCTTACATTTGTATGTGTATATGTTAATCAATTATAAAGACAGATAAAACAAATAAGGGTGCTTTCACATCTGTGGTAAAGTGTAATTTCCGCCAGATGTCGCAAGCCACATTCCGTCTCTATGGGGCTTGCGGCAAGTGCGGTATTGCCGAATCCCGCATATCTGACACTTGTGGCCGCGCAGAAAAAAAATGTATTTTTGGGGGCGCCCAAAGTGCCTGATTTGGCAATACCGCACTTGCCACACCTGACTGCAAGACCCATAGAGAATGAATGGGGCTTGCCGGATCAGTGCCGTTAATTGGCAGATGCGGCGACATCTGCCAGGAAATAGGGTACCGTGAAACCTGGTGACATCGCCGCCGATTACATAGGCTCTGTGTCACACTTGGGGTGTCGTCTTCCCCTGAGTGACCAGATGCCTAACTGGTGGAACCCAGCTGTCCATGCCCAGACCTCTCCTCGGCACCCCGGGATTTTACAGGGTGTGCTTAGAGCTTGGAGGTCCCTTTTCCTCTCCCTCCCTCCCTCCCTCTGGTCGTGGAGTGAGGGGAACGGGGACAAGGATGCTTCCCCTGCAGCTCCTCAGCTTCTCCCCTCACAAAAGGGAAGCAGCCGGGCTGGTTGGATCAGCTATGCAGGGGCTTCCTCCTCCAGCCTCCTACCCACCACCGGGACAGCAGGACAAAAGAGACCTTGCGGTGGCTTCCCAGGCTGGGACGACACCGGTGGTAAGTATCCATGGCGTGCGTCTGTGGCGGGGGCCCCACTGGTGGCGCCGCAGGGACTGCGACATTCCTGGCCAGCAGACTGTAGAAATCCAGCTCCTGGCTTTTACAGCCTACTGACGGCGCCACCGGGACAGCGAGTGGAAGAAGAGGGCTGGTATGCTTATCTGAAGCCCTGCTTGCGGAGACCTACTGCGCAAGTGCCAGATTCCCGCCCTGCTCTACGTATACAGCCTAACACTGAGCAGGGCGGGCAAAGGCGCTGACGTCAGGGACAGGTGTGCAGTCCCAAAACACATGACCTTGCTCTGTGCCTTCGTCAATGAGCACAAGGAGGCGCATGCGCAGGCAAGTAGGGCTCCACAGACATGAGGGAGGCGGCAAGGAGGTGAACAGAGTCAGGGGCTGGAATGGCCCCCGTGAATAGAGCTGACTCAAGCCCCAGGAAATGCTCTCCTGACTCCAAAGCAGTGAGTTTTCCTAACGCTATATCTCGGGGTACAGAGCAGCCAGACACATGGGGGACCCATGCTGCATTCAGTGCTGTATTTAGATTGCAATCCAGGAGGGGGGTGACAGGTCCTCTTTAAAGCTCCTCAACAGTCCCCTCAAGGTCCGGTCCTTCCGCATGGAATCTCTGCGGTCAGTGATAGCTTCCATGTAGAGCGAGGAGTTCCTGGCGTCTTGACATCCAGGACGCCTACCTCCACATTCCATTTTTCCAGGTCACCAGAAATTCCTTTGCTTCGCAGTACAGACAAATCACTTCAAGTTCAAGGCCCTCCCATTCGGCCTGGCCATGGCACCCCAAGATTCATCATGGTCATTGCGGCCGTTATGACCATCCTACAATCCCAGGACGTAGTAGTCCTTCCTTATTTGGACGACCTCCTCATAAGGGGACAATCCTCTCAGACTTGTGCAGAGAGTGTACAGATCACTATCAACACGCTCTCACTTGGGCTGGATGGTGAACCTGCACAAATCCTCTCCAACCCCGATGCAGCATCTCACCTTCCTGAGGATGGTCTTCGACACAGCCCAGGAACTAGTTTTTCTCCCACCACAAAAGACAGCAGCTCTCCGCCAGGGAGCTCTCGCCCTCAGACGCTCGATACTGTACTCAATCTGATTTGGGATGAAAGTCCTGGGAATGATGGTGGCAGCAACGGAAGCAGTCCGATTTGCCCAACTGCATCTCCGACCCCTACAGTTGGCACTTTTAGCTGCCTGAGATCAGAACCCGTTAAACCTAGACCGGAGGTGCTACTTGAGCCTTCAGGTCAGACGCTCGCTCTCGTGGTGGACCCTTCGTTCCTCACTGAAGCAGGGCATATCCTTCCTCCCAGTACATTGGAAGGTAGTCACCACCGACCCCAGCATCTTAGGCTGGGCGGTGGTTTTCCGTCAACACAGCACACAGGGCAGGTGGACTCCTCCCGAGACCCAGTTCCCATTTTATTTTCAATATGATTACTAGAAATTCATGGTGGTCATGTCTAATATTGGCGTGACCCCATGAATTTTGGGCTTAGGGCCAGCTGATAATACAAAGCTGGCCCTAACCCCTTTTTTACCCAGTGGGCCACCACCCTGGATGAGTCTGCTACAGCATCAGAAGGTAGCGCTTCTACGAACGCGCCATTTTCTGGGTTTGCTGCGGACTGCAATTCACGGGGGGGGCAGAAAGCTTGGACCACCCTGCGCTGTGGATTCCAGCCCCCAACTGCCAGTTGTACCTGGCTGGACCAAAAAATAGGGCTTCTTTTTGTTTTGTTTTTTGTTGTTGTTAATTATTTCATGAAAATCATGAAATAAAAAAAAAAGGGCTTCCCTATATTTTTGTTTCTAGGCAGGTACAAATAGGCAGCTGGGGGAAGCCCGTACCTGCCTGGTGTACCTGGCTTTCATACAGAAATAGGGCAAAGCCCACGTCAAATATTTTTTTAATAGTTCATTAAACAACAACCACAAAAATTCATTTAGGGATTGCATCTTTTTTAACCCCTCGACCCTCATTTCTGTGCTGAACACTCTTGGCTCTGCTACATCAGAGACCAAAGGGACGAACAAAGCTTCTCTTCCCTTGGTCCCTGAAGTAGAGCCCGAAGCCCTGCGGCATCGTAAGGGGGGGGGGGGTAACTCAGGTGACCTGAGTTGCCCCTCCTTACAATGTTGCAGCTCTCTGAGCTCTCCTTCAGGGGCCACGGGGATAGAAGCTTTGTACGTCCCCTTGGTCTCTGATGTAGCAGAGCCGAGCGTGTGCAGTACAGTCATGAGGGTCGAGGGGATAATATAGATGCAGTCCCTAAATGTGTTTGCTTTTATTTATATCTTTTTTTCTGAAATATTAAAAAAAAAATTTTGACATGGGCATTGCCATATTTTTGTATGCCAGCCGGGTACAGCAGGCAGGTACGGGCTGCCCCAGCTGCCTATTTGTACCCAGCTGGGAACCAGAAATATAGGGAAGCCCTTTTCTTAAATTATTTAATGGATTTAATGAAATTATTTAAAAATTGACGTGGGCTTTGCCCTATTTTCGGGTCCAGCTAGGTAGAACTATGCAGCTGGGGGCTGTAATCTGCAGCGCAGGGTGGCCCAAGCTTTCTGGGCCTTAACCCCCCCAAACCCCAACTCCTCCCCCCCAGCCCGCTGCGAATTGTAGTCCGCAGCTGCCCCAGAAAATGGCACGTTCATAGAAGCGCCATTTTCTAGCACTGTACTCTACTCATCCAGGGCCCTGGTGCAGTGGCTCACTCGGTAATAAAGGGGTTAGGGTCAGCTTTGTATTATCAGATGGCCCTAAGCCCTAAATTCATGGGGTCACGCCAATATTCGACATGACCACCATGAATTTCTAGTGATCATATAGAAAAAAAAATAGAAAAAAAATGCAACACAGAGAAAAAAATATTTTTATTAGAAATAAAACAAAACACAAATAGGGACTCCATCTTTATTAAAGAAGAGAATCCCACCCCTTCCGACGTAGTCCAGGTTCGAGGTTCCCACAACGTCCAATCCGGATCCAATATCATCTGATCGGTTTTCTGGCCAGCAAACCGATCAGGTGATCAATATCGGGTTCAAGGACGTGAATTAGATGTCAGATCAGCTGTGTTTAATGGTCCCGCTACGACATCGCCAGGCGATGAGCGGCTGCCACTCATGCAGGCCCCTGTTGCCATCGGATGGCACCAGGGTGCTGCAGGAGCCGGCTGCAGCGGGATCGCAAGTGACATTTATGCTTTCGGCAGTGCGTCGGGGGTGCCGCCGGCAAAATGCTCAGGTTTCCCCATAGGATAACATTGGGCTCGGTTCTCGGGTCGAGCACCTGAGCATCTCGATATGCTTGACCCGAGCATCGAGCACCCGAGCATTTTGCTGCTCGCTCATCATTAGTATGTATGTGTGTGTGTTATTAGGGGGCTGCAAGAGGATGATGGGGTTATTAGGGGGCTGCAAGAGGATGATGGGGTTATTGGGGGGGCTGCAAGGGGATGATGGGGTTATTGGGGGCTGCAAGGGGATGATGGGGATATTAGGGGGGCTGCAAGGGGGATGATGGGGTTATTGGGGACTGCTGCAAGGGGATGATTGGGTTATTGGGGGGCTGCAAGGGGATGAAGGGGTTATTGGGGACTGCTGCAAGGGGATATTGTGGGCTGCAAGAGGATGATGGGTATACCATATTGGAGGCTGCAAGGGGGTGGAAACAGGGTACTAAACTCCACCCCTTCTCCATAGCCCGCTCATATGATAAAGCCCCACCCCTGTGTAACCCTGCCCTGCTGGGCCCCGGAAAAGTGGTCTTGCATAGAGCCGATCCCTGGTGCAAAAAAGGTTGGGGACCACTGTATTAAGTGATAAATTAAATCATACTGCTGTCAGATTACATAGTGAAAACCTGTTGACAGATTTGTTTGAATGAATTTGGCTAATTTTATTCCTCCCTACAAAAACTGGTGTATAGTACAAAACTCCAGTCTTAATGGATCAGGCCGTTGTCTGTCAGGTATTTCTCTCGTGCTCATAAGGAAACTTCGTTTGGTACACCATGATTTACACCAGGGGTATTTTTTCTGCCAAGGGCTGATCAAATATTTATAACCTCATTTGCAGGCCATACAAAATTATCCACTTGAAAATTATCCTGCTATATTTGGGCAAACATGTAATACACTCCTCCCTAATGTGATGGCGGAAATTAGTTCTCTTTGACGCTTGTCATGTTAGGTGGTACTAATAATGTTACTACTTGCAACTGCTTTGCCAGGTTTGCCTTGATCTGGAACGCAGTCGACTATTTGCGTTTGTGTTGTAAAGAACTCACTGCAGCAAGGTTTCTGAACAGTGCTGCTTATTACATTGCAGGGCTTCTGACAGTAGGAAATTAATCACTGCTCTGACATTTATAGACTGAGAGGTGTGTGTGGGGGGGGTGCTGTATACATCACATAGGAGACACTGAGGCTTGTGCATATACATCACATAGGAGACACAGACAGCTGCGCATGGATCACAGCGAATACCCTAAGCCTCTGCTATAAAACATTACGTAGTATGCACCCAGATTCTGTTGTCTGAGGATAAACTAAGACTCATAGATACATCACCTAAGAAATACTGAGACTGCTGTATGTATATCACATAGAAGCCACTGGACTGCTATACATAAATTGCATAGACCAAACTGGGAGTGGTGTTCATACATCAGATACAAACCTCAGGGCTGGTGCACATACAACACAGAGGACGCTGGGGCTGGTGCTTGTACATCGCATACACACTGCAACTCCTGTCTTCATTATTGGGATGGGAGCGCACAGTGTGTGAACTCTGCACACAAAGGACACCCTTGATTTACAACAGAGGTCCCCACCCTTCTGACCTTTCAATCCTCTTCCAGCTCCCCTCACAGTAGTGACACCCAGAGGCCCTATTACCTGAATGTCAACTAAAACATTTCCACAGAAATCACACCAAGGCAGTACACCAAAATCCAGTAGTTTCCACAATAACCTAGACACAAAAGTCACTATCTGGAGACCTGCTCATCATAACTGTTTGCTAAACCTGGTACAAATACACCAACTAGCACACAGCTGCGAGCCATGCATCACAGGCTCACGAGCCTTATGTTGCCATCTAAGCTACAGTCTGAGGACCCATGATTTACACAATGATCAAAACTTAAGTGTGCCAAGGCTTGGTGACCACAGTGACCATTAGTAAAATAAGTGGCCTCCTATTTACTATGTGTGGAGACAGAATCATTATTCAAAATTGATTTAAAATACTGTGACTTAAGTTGCTAGACCACTTGTGTCTGGAGTAATTTAGTGTCTGGGGGACTCTAGAGAAATTTACTGACCCACAAGCTGTCAACCATGGAGGGCAAGCAGCCATCAGAGGTTGTAGGTAGGCTGTATTCTGTCGTTGTATAGAGAGGCACTCTGTTACAGCCATTACCAACACAGCTTCTCTCCTTTTTCTATTCCAAAAATAAATGCTGTAACATGACTTCCTTTTACGTTTCTCACTCCAGTACCCAAATTAGTTATTAGATGGGTGATTACTGTAATTTCAGCTAACACTCTATTCACATCTTGCAGCCACTTTGTTTTTCTGAGTGTTTTCTTCCTTCTTCCCTTCATAGCTAGTTGCATAGCTTTAAATTTATTTGCTGCAACTTTGGGGAAAAAATAAATTGTGGCTCCTACCTGTGATAGTATGAAAGTATATGTATATATATATATGTCCAAATACTATTTCTTTATAAAATATATAATGGAAATTAAGTTTGCTTGTTAATGTTTTCTAGGATTTCTTCTGTGAATTCAGCGAGCAGTCTCCTTGTGTGCTATCCAGATCTCTCTTGCAGGTATACATTTCTGAATCTGCTTATTGGCTGATATCATTTGTGTGTATATCTCCCTCTAATACAATTGTGGATACATTCTGTTCATCAGAGACAACCAAACCCTTATGCTGATTTTGGCAGCCCAAAAATGTTTCTGCAGAGAAATGCAATAATGGATACTTGTCATTCAGGCTCCCTTTAATTATCTGGCTCATAGTAAGGTAGAAATTATTTTTTTTTTTTTTTTACCGATACTAATATACTTACTTTCTTATTCTGCAGACCACTTTTTTGGTGGACAACAAAAAAGTATTTGGTACTCATCTAATGCAAGACATGATAAAAGATGCCTTGCGGTCCTTTGTGAGTCCTCCCGTCCTGTCTTCTAAGTATGTATTTTAACAGTTTTTTTGCTTACTTGTAACAGTGATGCTTTACTTTTTCTGATTTGCTTATAGTATGCTTGTTATTTAGATGCTGCTTGTATAATAACCATCAAGCAAAAGACTACATTGATTCATTTGTTACCCATTGTGTACGGGTAAGTAAAAAAAATTGTCTTTTTTTTTTTTATAAATGCCATGTCTTATTGGCAATAAGGCACATTTTTCAGTAGGCAAAATTTTTTTGCTAAATGTACCTGTGCCTCATAGTTTGAGAACAGGCGGAAGCCTTGGCCTGATCATTGCAGTCATGCACTTCAAAACTGCCTCCTCCAACTTGCTCACTCAGTGCCTACCTTCCCTTACTACTCGGTGTCTGGGTTGATTCCACAGTACTACTGCTGTAGATGACCTGTCTGGGATGATTCCATAGTATCATTGCTCTACATTCTCGGTGTCTGGGCTGATTCCACAGTACTTCTGCTCTAGATGATCTGTGTTTGGGCTGATTCTGCAGTACTTCTGCTCTAGATGCTCGGTGTCTGGGCTGATACTGCAGTACTTCTGCTCTAGATGCTCGGTGTCTGGGCTGATTCTGCAGTACTTCTGCTCTAGATGTTTGGTGTCTGGGCTGATTCTGCAGTACTTCTGCTCTAGATGCTCGGTGTCTGGGCTGATTCCACAGTACTTCTGCTCTAGATGCTCGGTGTCTGGGCTGATTCCACAGTACTACTGCTGTAGATGACCTGTCTGGGATGATTCCATAGTATCATTGCTCTACATTCTCGGTGTCTGGGCTGATACTGCAGTACTTCTGCTCTAGATGCTCGGTGTCTGGGCTGATTCTGCAGTACTTCTGCTCTAGATGCTCGGTGTCTGGGCTGATACTGCAGTACTTCTGCTCTAGATGCTCGGTGTCTGGGCTGATTCTGCAGTACTTCTGCTCTAGATGTTTGGTGTCTGGGCTGATACTGCAGTACTTCTGCTCTAGATGCTCGGTGTCTGGGCTGATTCCGCAGTACTTCTACTCTAGATGCTCGGTGTCTGGGCTGATTCTGCAGTACTTCTGCTCTAGATGCTCGGTGTCTGGGCTGATTCCACAGTACTTCTGCTCTAGATGCTCGGTGTCTGGGCTGATTCCACAGTACTACTGCTGTAGATGAGCTGTCTAGGATGATTCCATAGTATCATTGCTCTACGTTCTAGGTGTCTAGGTTAATTCCGCAGTACTTCTGCTCTAGATGCTCGGTGTCTGGGCTGATTCTGCAGTACTTCTGCTCTAGATGTTTGGTGTCTGGGCTGATACTGCAGTACTTCTGCTCTAGATGCTCGGTGTCTGGGCTGATTCCGCAGTACTTCTACTCTAGATGCTCGGTGTCTGGGCTGATTCTGCAGTACTTCTGCTCTAGATGCTCGGTGTCTGGGCTGATTCCACAGTACTTCTGCTCTAGATGCTCGGTGTCTGGGCTGATTCCACAGTACTACTGCTGTAGATGAGCTGTCTAGGATGATTCCATAGTATCATTGCTCTACGTTCTAGGTGTCTAGGTTAATTCCGCAGTACTTCTGCTCTAGATGCTCGGTGTCTGGGCTGATACTGCAGTACTTCTGCTCTAGATGCTCGGTGTCTAGGCTGATTCCGCAGTACTTCTGCTCTAGATGCTCGGTGTCTAGGTTAATTCCGCAGTACTTCTGCTCTAGATGCTCGGTGTCTGGGCTGATTCCGCAGTACTTCTGTTCTAGATGCTCGGTGTCTGCACCAAAATCTGCAAGATTAAAAACCTTATGGTGGGCACATCACTTTAGAATTTTCATTGCTTTGCCGGCATGCATTTTTCTTTTGCAGTTTTAAAAAAAAATCTGTAAGTAAAAAACGCATGAAAACATGCATAAAAGATGGTAGGTGGGCACATAGTCTGAGAGTTATTAGTTATAACAGAGCTCAGGAAGCTATCCTCGCCTACACCATAGCTCTTCGTATAGATTGTCTATTGAGTGCAAGCTACTTAATCAGAGGAGGGTGTGTGGTCAGACTAGCATAAGCTGTAGTATGGGCAATGAAAATTTCCTAGTGATAAAACTTTCATTATAATAAGTGACACATTGGTGAATTCAGTTTAACCCCTCCATCAAGCTGTCCTAAGATTAAATTGCAAAAACCTACTGACAGATTCCCTTTAAAAGGACATGCATGATAGAACCTGAAATATGTGCCTAGTCAGGAAGTGGGGAAAATGGTGCAGTCGGGAACTGGCTAGAAAGCAGGGTTGCCTTCTATGCTTGGCAGCTGAGCATTTAACATGCCTCCAGCCAACCCCTCTGTGTTTCCAGTTAGGCAGAAGTGAACCTCACATGATACTCTACATCAGGAGCTCACTATTGAGCAGGTCCTATTTAGAGGTGATTGTCCTCACATGAACGCCCAGTGTTATGATTTAACTTCTGCTATCTGTCACTTTATCTCATTACTCACAAGTCTATTACCAGAAAAGCTGTTGGCCTTAGCACTGCAGATAATTATGGTAGTTGTAACAAAATAGTCACCCTAACAGACTAGACCAGTTAGTGACATTAACCCCTGTTTCCTAAACCACCAGAAAAGTTTTAATTACCATAATATGAAATATATATATATAGTCAGATATCTTTATAGTTTGAAAAATACAGTACATATTAAGAGAAGGAAGAGACCACTGATTCCAGTTTTCTTGTTCTAGCCTTTTTGTAGCTTAATTCAGATTCATGGTCACAACAGAGCGCGACAGAGGGACAAACTTGGACATATCCTGGAAGATTTTGCTACATTACAAGATGAGGTATTTATTTCTTCTTTAATTACCATTGATAATAACATTCATGTCCTCGCAATACTCTTATTTTCCACATACTCTACCATGCATGTATACTTGGCCAATATCCACGTTATGTAATAATTCACAAAAGAAAAAAATCTTACCTGATATGCACTCCATCTTCAGCCCTATCTGTTTTGCCATTTTCTACTTTTTAGATTATAGATTTATTTTATAACCTAGGTGTGGGCCTGATGCCATCACAACAGGTGGGCAGTGATGTCACACTGGGGGTGGCGGCTGTCTGTCCGCTGCTGTGCACTGTCTCTGACCCCCCCCCCCCTCCTCCTGTGCACAAGATATTCAGATACTGTGAGGAGTAAGGGCCCTGCTTGCAAGCTTGCAGTCTATGGGGAAATAGGGGAGGCACAAAAGGTAAATGGTAAAAAGTGCTTGTCAGATATGGTTCAGCCATCAGTATAATAAATAGGGGATTCGCAGTGTTACATGAACCGGTCAACAGCCAGGATATGTACAGGTACAGATAAAGTGCTATATAGTGCATTGGGGGTGTAGATGGACAGTTGACACAAGAGGCCAGATTTGGAAAAATGGCAGAATGGGAATAGTTACATAGATGAGGTGAGGAGATGTGTTTTTTTAACGCTTGTTTAAAACCATGGCTATTTGGAATTAATTGAATTGTTTTTGGTAATTCATTCCAGAGAATTGGCATAACTCATGAGAAGTCTTGGAGATGAGAGTGGGAGGATGGGATTGTAGCTGATGTCAGTCTTAGGTCACTTGCGGGGACGGAGGGCACATGTAGGGCAATAGACAGATGAGGGAGATGTAGGGTGGTGCAGAAATGTGGAGGGCTTTGTGTGTGTGTGAACGATAATTTTATATTGTACTCTATAGCAGATTTGCAACCAGTGCAATGACTAGCACAGGATAGAAGCATTGGTGAAGCGGCTGGAGAAGAATGATTTTACCATATAGTGTACTGGATAATGGGAATAAAAATCCCACGTATGGTGAAACTGCAAACAAAAAAAGGCCAATTCCACAAATGATTTTCTCCTTCGCCTCATTGGGGGACACAGACCGTGGGTGTTATGCTGCTGTCCACTAGGAGGCGACACTAGGCAGAATCTGCAAAAGAGTTAAGTGACTCCTCCTCTGCAGCATTACACCCCTGAAGCAGGAAGTGATTCTCCAGTTTTTGCTTAGTGTCGATAGGAGGCACACCTAATTTTATTTCTCCTAAAATGTTTGCACTTTTTGAATTTTTACTTCAAGAAGAAGAAAAGTGGGTCTCTGAATAGACTCCCGGCATGGTCCCCCTCGGCCACCCACTGTTGGGGCGCCTGGTTGAGGTCGACTTTTGTTCCCCCCACATGCCGCTCCCTCCTCGGCCCACCACTGTTGGGGGTGCCTGGTTGAGGTCGAGACGATGGTCCTCCTTCCCCAGTTCCCCACTGTTGGGGACTCTGGGTTGAGGTCGAGACTACCCAGGAGTCCTCTGAAAGTGGACAGCAGCATCCCTCCCTAATCATCCCTCAGGGGCTCTTAGGTCGAGACACCGCAGGTAGGAAAACACCATGCTGCAATCCAGAAGCCTCAGCTTGCTGACTGCCTCTGATGGTCACCGGACGCAGCACTCCTTAATGCTGCAGCTCCAGGAGCCCCAGCTCTGCTGTGTGTGCTCCTGAAGGGAGCCGGGGGACACAATTATATGCAGCCCGTGAATATTGCTGCACTAACACTGCAATCCAGAAGCCTCAGCTTTGCTGAGTGCCTCTGATGGAGACCAGACGCAGCACTCCGTTATGCTTTGGCACCAGGAGCCCCAGCTCTGCTGTGTGCTCTCCGGAGGATGCTGGGGGACACATTAGATGCAGTGATCCTGGAGCCTCAGCTTGCTGAGTGCCTCTGATGGAGACCGGACGCAGCACTCCGTTATGCTTTGGCACCAGGAGCCCCAGCTCTGCTGTGTGCTCTCCTGAGGATGCTGGGGGACACATTAGATGCAGTGATCCTGGAGCCTCAGCTTGCTGATTGCCTCTCATGGACACAGGACGCAGCACTCCTTACTGCTGCGGCACCAGGAGCCCCAGCTCTGCTGTGTGCGCTCCTGAAGATGCCAGAAGACACAACATATGCAGCTGGTGAACACTGCTGCACTAATACTGCTCCAGAGGCCTCAGCTTTGCTGAGTGCCTCTGAGGAACACAGGTCGCAGCACTCCTTAATGCTGCAGCCCAGGAGCCCCAGCTCTGCTGTGTGTGCTCCTGAAGGGGCCGGGGGACACATTATGCACATTGCAAGGTGCACAGGCTGCCTGTGCTCCTGCAGCAGCCGGCACCTGCATTTACAGCCGGACATCAGGAGATCCAGCCTTCTGGATCCTCCTACGGGGGCCACCACTGCAACGGCGCTGCACTGCCCTGGGGGTCCGGGTCCACTCCGATCCCTCCCCGGACCTCCGCGCCGGCCTGGCGCCATTTGCGGCATGGGATTTGTACTACAGGCCGCGGCTTCGGCCTAGCGCGAAGCCGCTGCCTCTGGCCCGCCCCCGGTCCGCCCTCCGAATGACCAGAATGACGCGGCCGGCGTTATAGAAGGGGGCGGAACAGAGCCACAGCCCCATCATCAGTGGGGCGGGAGGCCTGTTCTTGGCGCCTTTTTTCTTGCTAGAGGCCCCTTCTCAGCAGCGGCGGCCATTGTAAAAACCTGGCACAGGGAGACAGTAGCATCTGGGTCAGTGCGCTGGGCCCTGCATTTTTACATACAAGGCCAGGGCACTCCACACAAGGGAGCCGGTGGAGCAGTGGATAATGCTCCTGTCTAGCATTACATGTATACACTGCGAAGGAGTAAACTGTTACCACCTGGGAGCCCCACTACCCTGGGAGCCCCACTACCCTGGGAGCCCCACTACACTGGGAGCCCCACTACACTTGGAGACCCACAGTGCTTCCTCCCGACCGCAGCATTCAGGCACACATCTGGTGCCTTGGTTTTTAAGAATCCTGCACGTACAAATCACTCCGCAGCCATTAGACATTTTAATATCACAGCATCCGCTGTGCTTAGCACGGGAGTGCAATAATATAATCATATTCATTTATATTGCACTGTTGATTCCATGGTTACGTCAGTGGTGCTGTCTCTCTTGGAGCTCACAATCAGCACAGCTCCGCTGTGCGGCAGTCTCCAATAGCAACTGAAGGACGACAGCAACGCTAACCTGCTGCAGCTTGTCCTCCTCCCTCCTTACACCATGCAAGGTGCTATGTAATAATACACGGGGCAGTGACAACTTGTCACGTTGTACAGCACTGATGTATCCTACTGTGGTAATAACATCGCTAATTCTGATGTACATACAAGTCTCCCTATCCAGCGCTTGTGCCACGCCACTACACGGTACACCATAACGGACAGCCGTTATGTTTGCGTCTACATCTCTCGGAAGCTCGCGGTGGCGCAGTTGGTAAATAGTCTGGAAATAGCCTGATCTGCTATGTTAGCCCAGGTTTGAACCTACCCCTAGGCCTGACAGCAGGATAGCAAAGTAGTGGGAAGCGCAAGCTCCTAACCACGAAAATACTGCCAAATTTCTCAACTGACCAGATCAGTGTTTGAGGCTTCAGGGTTTTCACTAGCCCCTATATTCGCTTCAGTCTGGGCAGCGACAACCATTAATCCTAGTCCACCGATCCTACTTCGGCGGCCCATGTAACTTGAGTCGTCGCCTCAGCTGACTACCGGATGCACGTAACCCTGGACGCTGCCAATTGCTTTCAATGACAGTTTCCAATGCCAATTCCATTAGACGTCCCCTCTGGTTACGTAACGGGAAAAACGGCCGTGGCCTTCAGCAGCCCCTCACGGGTCTCCCATACCTCAGTGAATTCAGCGCAACCAGGACAGCCCTTCAACCGCTCTTGGCAAGCAGAATTCCAATCTTTTCAGAATTCATTACGGTGGTCAAGACCTAGACCAACATTGTCGGTACATGGATGTCACACAAGGACCTGTCCCAGGCTACCCAGACAAGTAGCTTATCCTGGCAGAGCCAGTGCCGCCAATCCACAGGAGTCACTGTGCCCCTATACTGATTTCAGGAGGAAACGGTACAATCTGTACTGTACCTGAAACATCTGTATTCAGCTTGTCTGGATAATACATGTTATGTATGGAATCTCCACGCTCCATACTTGCAGAAAAGGTATACCTTGTGTCCATAGATATACAGGATGATCCGTCGGCATTTTCCATCGAACAAGTACATTACCAATTCGATTTAACTACAGCTTGCTGAGTATTCACAATCGTCATGGCGGACGTCATGGCTATCCATCAATCCAGGGGTGCCGTCCTCCTTCTGTACCTGGACATTCTGCTTATCAAAGCACCGATCCTCAGGGACTGTGTGCACAGTGTCTTCAGCACTGTAGACGTTATAAGAAGTGAGGAAGGCTCGTCAACCTCCACAATTCTACGAATGCTCCAACAAGTCTGATCAGTTGCATCTCAGACCGCTTTCACTTTCCATACTCAAGTCATGGAACAAGACCGTCGATCACTCAACAGGAATCTTTCTCCTGTCGTCCTTAACCAGGCAGTCTCCCCACTGGTGGCTTCGCCCACTCTCTCTCTCTTTCTCTCTCACACAGGGAATGCCTTCATTCCTGCATGCTGGAGAGTTCTAACCATTACAGCGAGACTGACTGGATGGGGCGCAGTGTCCCCATCACAGAACATAGGACATATGGTCCCGGCCGGAATCAAGAATGCCCTTCAATCTTCTGGCGATTAAGGCAATACTCCTTGCACTGAAGCTCTTCAGCCTTCTTCTGGCAGGCAGCCACGGTCACACAATGCCACGGCTGTGGCATATGGGTGGACTCCACGAACCTTGTACTGTCAGCCGCTCACATAACGGGTGTAGGCAATCGAAAAGCGTTTTTTTCTTGAGTCGCCAACAGATGGACTCAGGAGAGTACCCCTTACACCAGACATCTCCCAACAAATCTGCCGACGCTGGGAGACCACCGCTGTGGTCTTCACTGCATCACGCCTCAATGCCAGGGTGCCAGACTTCACGGCTTGGTCCCAGGACCCACAGTCATTTAAAGTTGACACACTAATCCAGGACTAGACACGATTCCGTCTCGCATACCTTTTTCCCTCACTACCACTGATTATTCAGGGCAGTGAGGAAGATCAAACAGAATGGCACCAGATCATCCTTAGGTATCTAGATTGTCCCAGACGCGCTTGATGCCTGACCGTCCAGATTTACTCTCTCAGGGCCCATTCTACCATCGGAATTCCTCTCTCTGGCTTGAGGAAGTGATCCCTGAGGCCTGGTCCTTTAACCAGGCTGATTTGTGCGCAGCACATTGTAGCGACTACAATCAGGCAAGGAAACCAGCTCCATCATAATTATACATCACTCATGGAAGATCGTTATTTCCTTGGTGCACCTCTAGAGGCCATTCGCTTTGGTCCTACTCCCTACCAAGAATTTTCGGTTTCCTCCGATCAGAACTGGACGCGGACAAGTCCTTAAGTTTTTTTTTTTTTCAAGTGGCAATTTTCAGCCCTTTCCTTCTTCTTCTACATACGTCTCGCTACCAGATCTAAGTAACTTCCTCCCTTCGAGGGGTTGCCATCTACTTGCTCCATAGCACAGGCCACTACACCCGTGGGGACCTGAACTTGGTCCTCACGGCACTACAAGAACCACCTCTTCAGCCTCGATGGGATGTTACCTTAAGCATCCTCATCCAAATAGTAGTATGGCTCGGCGGCATTTATTTGTCTCTGCAGACGTATCGGTACTTGCAGCGGTCTCATGTAATTCATTTTTTTCTAGTCTTCCATCTGGACAAGATTGTCCTATGGCTGGTTCCATTTTTCTTCTACGGTAGGTTTACTCCTTCCACCTACATGAAGAAATCTCTCTGCCATCGCCGCGCCCGACTCCAGTCCGTCCGGTCGCGGAGGACCTACGTATGCGGGACCTTGTCAGGGACCTACACGTCTAGGTATCCAGGACGGTGACCTTCTAAGAGATCGGATTCTCCTTTATCCTTCTTCCAATGGGCAGACATAAAGACACGTCAGCCTCTAAAGCTCCCCTAACCAGGTGGATTCCGCTAACCATCCAAGACGCTTATACTTTCGAAAACTCATTCCTTCGGGAAGGTCACGGCACATTCTACTGCGGCCGTGGAAACCTCCTGGACAGTTCGGTGAGAAGTATCGGCGCAACCAGTGTATAGGCAGCCAAAAGGTCAGCCTACACCCATACCCAAGCCAATATAGTGCTTGCACTCAGCCCTCGACAAACGCAGGTCCGGGTATCCATGCCCTCCAGGCGGCAGCAGCCCGCCTGTCGGTGCATAGTTCTTCACTGACCATGCTCAGTGTCACTAGTTCCATTGTTCTTTCCCCACCCAGGGACTGCTTTGGGACGTCCCACGGTCTGTGTCCCCCAATGAGGCGAAGGAGAAAAGGAGATTTTTGTGTACTCACCGTAAAATCCTTTTCTCTTAGCCTCTAATTGGGGGACACAGCACCCACCCTATTGCCCTTGTGGGCCTTTTTTTCTACAGTTCTCACATAGCTTCTCAGCTGTTATATGGTTAACATGTTTACACATGTTAGCCTATTATCTCTCTGTTAACTGTTGTCTGTTTAAACTTGTGCCTGTTTCGCTCCAGGCCTTGTAGTACTGTGAGCCTGTTTAGTTACAGGCCTTGTTATACGATTATGCTTCGTTAACTCTTCACTGTTTTCCACATGCGCCTGCTTAGTTTCAGGCCTTGTGGTACTAGTATTACTCTGCTAACTCTTAACTGTTTACACACGTGCCTGTTTTGGTTTCAGGCCTTGTTACATTGTTATTACCTTGTTAACTATATTGTTTACACAGGCTGCCTGCGTAGACTCCTGTGTCACTGTTATTATCTGTTAACTCTCCTACTGCTTTAGCACAAAACTGGAGAATCACTTCCTGCTTCAGGGGTGTAATGCTGCAGAGGAGGAGTCACTTAACTCTTTTGCAGATTCTGCCTAGTGTCGCCTCCTAGTGGACAGCAGCATAACACCCACGGTCTGTGTCCCCCAATTAGAGGCTAAGAGAAAAGGATTTTACGGTGAGTACACAAAAATCTCCTTTTTTTTTAATTTTATTTGCATTTACCATATTCACAATATGGTAAAACTGACGTGTCAATCAATGTGATTCCCCCAGGTCAGTATGAGTTCATAGATACAAAACGTGCGTGTGTATATGTGTGCATATACCGTATTTTTAGCATTATAAGACGCAATTCAGGGCTTAATGTCGAAAAATATTAGAATCTGAGAGTCCTCAGTGGTTGATACCTCTTACTGGCTAACTGAAAAGATTGTAAACATGGCAAGCTTTCGGGACACTAAAGGCCCTGTTACACTGAACGACCCCTCCAGTGATCCCGACAGTGATAACGACCTGCCGGGATCGCTGGAGCGTCGTTACATGATTGCTGGGGAGCTGTCAAATAGGCAGATCTCCCCAGCGATCAGGCCATGGGAGCCACCTCCCACATCGCTCCCTGCTTAGGCAGCGCTAAGCAGGGAGAACGCTGGTAACCATGGTAAACACTGGGTATCTAGGCAGCGTGTGCTGCCTGGATACCCGGTGTTTACCATAGTAACCAGCCCTGTGAGGTCACAGATCGCTGGTTTCTCGCTGTCACACACAGCAATGCGTGCTGACCAGCGGGAAACTATCAAAAAATTACCTGCAGCACTTTGTAACGATCAGCGACCTCACAGCAGGGGCCTGATCGCTGCAAAGTGTCACACAGAACGATATAGCTGGAGAGATCGTTGTAACTTCACAGTTATGACGATCTCTCTAACGATATAGTTATGTGAGAAGGGGCCTTATGGCCCCTTTGTCAGGCAGATAATGACACAGATTGTGAAGACACATACATATATACATAATGGGCTTAATGTCGGCTTTCAGCTCAAGCTGTCTTTAACCCCTTATATTATTCCAATTGCCACAGCACCAGGGTGATCGGGAAGAGCCAGTTAAAGTGCCATCTAAGGCTGGCTTCACACTGCAGCATTTTCCCTGATCAGGTTCCATCTGGTTTGTGTGCCAAAACCAGGAGTGTCTCCAAATCTTAGAACAGGTGTCAATCTTTCAATTATAGTTTTTCTCTGCAAGTTCCTCTCCTGGTTCCTCTCTGGATTTGGCTCACAAACCGGATGGACACTGATCAGTGAAAAAACTGCAGTGCGAAGCCAACCTAATGGATGCTCAATTTCTGGGGCGACTACGGTCTGCTATTCTTAGGTGAGAATACCAACCTCCAGCCTTGTTATTTAATTTAAAAAAACAAACAAAAAAAAAAAAACCTTGGGCTCTCCCGTATTATGATACCCAGCCAACATAATTCACGTGGCTGTGTGCTTTATCTGCGATATGTATCAATATGCAGGGGTCCCCACGACATTATTTTCAATTATTTATTTGTTTACGTTAATATGATGGCAGCTTACTTTTCATACACCAATGTGTATGGCAACATATCACAGGCACCGACACAGAAGGTGGGGGCACAGTCTGAGTGCAACAATCACAGATGCTGCCACAGAGGGTGGGTGAGCTTTAGGAGGGGAGTATTATGCATGAGGTTTAATGAGCGGACCCAGAAGTAGTGAGACAGCAGCACCAAAACTGGTAAGTATGATTCATCTCCTTTAATCCCCATTTTGCTTCAGTTTGTAGCACCCTATCCCTTTATCCGGATGGCCGAAACCAAACGGTAACAGACTTCTCAGGGAAGTCCGTGTTCGGGGTTTTTGCACGAACACTAAGTGCTCTGCATGGACCCTGAACTTTAGTGATGGGCGAACCCCAACTGTAGTGATGATACATTTGTTTGCATGAGCCTTTGGAATGGATAAAGGCATCAGGTTAGCAAAGAATAGTTGTACAATTGTCTTTAATATTGTTACCCTTAAATTCTTCACTAAACAATAAATTATTGCTACTGCGCTAATGCCCCCAAAGGAACGTTTGTATAGTAAATCAGTCAGGCAGATAGTGCACAACCATTAGAAACGACAATATGTTTATTTATAAAATTAAAGTAATTACCTTATTAAGAAATGGATCTTTTCAAAAGAAAGAGGTGGTGAAGAAATAATAGAAGATCACAATATACAATGGATTACCGTATTCTGGGTGTATAAAAAAAATTCCAATAAGAATCTCTGTATTGCAATCAGTGGCACTAGATAGAACAGTTAGATCAAGATATGATTATACATAAAAAATAAGATTTTTGTGTACTCCTTTTTCTTCGAGCATTCATTGGGGGACACAGTGAAGCGACAATAAACGATTGATGCAGTATTGATAGATCACATAACAAATATGTTACTGAGATATGACAAAAACAAGTAGTTATTAGCACTGGCTTGTGAAACCTGTGGTTGACTCTATTGAAATAAGTACCTGCTAACATGTTAATAGAGAAGTGATAGTATGCTCTCAATGTATAAAGTTGGTAAGGTGAGAATGTTGGTTCCTGTATGTTAGTGGGTCCTGTATGATTGAGACCCAGGTGCAGAAGAGATGTATTGTTTATATTGTCCTATAAAAAAAGGAGATTGCCTGGAGTGCCACTGATCAGCTACACTTGTGGCAACAGCAATTGGTGCTGACTACTCACTGTTTTGGAGATATGATCTCCGTACATCCTGTTGGCAAGGTCAGCGGGAAAAGGCATCACTTCAGTGTCTCTGGATAGCCGTGTGACCAGATAGGCTAAAATCCGCGCTGGTACCCAGGCGCGTCTCTGGATACTGAAAAGCGGGTGACGTTACACTGCTCGAATTGTGGAGTTACGGAGGCAATACTGAGAGAAAGGAAACCAATGCGGCTTTTAGCGTTGATATCACCCACTTTGTCCCTCTGCACACTTTTCAGTGTCCAGAGACGCTTCCAGCCGGAGTGCCTGGGTACCAAAGCGGATTTTAGCATACCTATCTGCTAACTCAGCTATCCAGTCACCCTGAGGTGATCCTATCTCCCACTGACCTTGCCAACAGGATGCATGAAGATCATATCTCCCAAACAATGAGTAGTCCACATCAATTGCTGGTGCCACAAGTGTAGCTGAGCAGCGGCATTCCAGACAATCTCCTGTTTGTTTGTTATTTATAGAGGACAATATAAACAATACATCCTCTTCTGCACCTGGGTCCGAATCATGCAGAACCCACTAACACAAAGGAACTAACCATCTCCCCTTACCAGCTTTATACATTGAGAGCATACTTACCTGAATCCCCTTCAGTGCACATAGGCTACCACTTCTCTATTAACATGTTAGCGGTTACTGTACTTACTTCAATAGATTCAACCACAAGTTTCACAAGCCAGTACTAATAACTACTTATTTTGTTATGTGTAATGTACAGTACAGACCAAAAGTTTGGACACGCCTTCTCATTCAAAGAGTTTTCTTTATTTTTATGACTTAAAATTGTAGATTCACACTGAAGGCATAAAAACTATGAATTAACACAGGTGGAATTATATACTTAACATAAAAGTGTGAAACAACTGAAAATATGTCTTACATTCTAGGTTCTTCAAAGTAGCCACCTTTTGCTTTGATTACTGCTTTGCACACTCTTGGCATTCTCTTGATGAGCTTCATGAGGTAGTCACCGGAAATGGTCTTCCAACAGTCTTGAAGGAGTTCCCAGAGATGCTTAGCACTTGTTGGCCCTTTTGCCTTCACTCTGCGGTCCAGCTCACCCAAATCTCGATTGGGTTCAGGTCTGGTGACTGTGGAGGCCAGGTCATCTGGTGTAGCACCCCATCACTCTCCTTCTTGGTCAGATAGCCCTTATGGTGGGTTTACACGTTTCAATATCGATGCGATATCGCAACTCAATGGCGCGGGAGCGCGCATTTAGTGCACGTTTCTCCCGCATCGCATCGGAGGGTTACACGTTGCGATATCGGAATACAACGTCCGTGCGATGTCTACGCCCCTCATCCCAGGATCGAACATTTAACATGGGAGTGAATGGGTGACGTTTCAAATCACATCGTAGTTGGGCGTTTACACAGCACGATCCGGCTCCAATCTCCCTTCAATATCAGGGCATTGAATAGCACGCTTATTCAATCCCCGATATCGCATTGACATCGTTCCTGCATCGTATTGGACGTTCACACCATACAACGCAGGAACGATATCGGCTCCGACGATTGAACTACGTGACTTTTCATTGAAATCGTACTACGATATCGCAACGTGTAAACCCGCCATCAGACAGCCTGGAGGTGTGTTTGGGGTCTTTGTCATGTTGAAAAATAAATGATGGTACAACTAAACGCAATCCGGATGGAATAGCATGCCGCTGCAAGATGCTGTGGTAGCCATGCTGGTTCAGTATGCCTTCAATTTTGAATAAATCCCCAACAGTGTCACCAGCAAAGCACCCCCACACCATCACACCTTCTTCTCCATGCTTCACGGTGGGAACCAGGCATGTAGAGTCCATCCCTTTACATTTTCTGCGTCGCACAAAGACACGATGGTTGGAACCAAAGATCTCAAATTTGGACTCCTCAGACCAAAGCACAGATTTTCACTGTCCTAATGTCCATTCCTTGTGTTCTTTAGCCCACACAAGTCTCTTCTGCTTGTTGCCTGTCCTTAGCAGTGGTTTCTTAGCAGCTATTTTACCATGAAGGCCTGCTGCACAAAGTCTCCTCTTAACAGTTGTTGTAGAGATGTGTCTGCTGCTTGAACTCTGTGTGGCATTGACCTGATCTCTAATCTGAGATGCTGTTAATCTGCGATTTCTGAGGCTGGTGACTCGGATGAACTTATCCTCCACAGCAGAGGTGACTCTTAGTCTTCCTTTTCTTGGGTGGTCCTCATGTGAGCCAGTTTCTTTGTAGCACTTGATGGTTTTTGCAACTGCACTTGGAGACACTTTCAAAGTTTTCCCAATTTTTCGGACAGACTGACCTTCATTTCTTAAAGTAATGATGACCACTCGTTTTTCTTTACTTAGCTGCTTTTTTCTTGCCATAGTACAAATTCATCTATTCATTAGGATTATCAGCAGTGTATCCACCAGACTTCTGCACAGCACAACTGATGGTCCCAACCCCATTTATAAGGCAAGAAATCCCATTTATTAAACCTGACATGGCAACACCTGTGAAGTGAAAACCATTTCCGGTGACTACCTCTTGAAGCTCATCAAGAGCATGCCAAGAGTGTGCAAAGCAGTAATCAAAGCAACAGGTGGCTACTTTGAAGAACCTTGAATATAAGACATATTTTCAGTTGTTTCACACTTTTATGTTAAGAATATAATTCCACATGTGTTAATTCATAGTTTTGATGCCTTCAGTGTGAATCTACTATTTACATAGTCATGAAAATACAGGAAACTCTTTTTAAATGAGAAGGTGCGTCCAAACTGTACTTGTGAGGTGACCTTCTATCGATCCTGTATCTTTTACCTTCTGCTTAAGCTTCCCACCACTGGACAGTTTAGTCACTAAAGAAGATCTACAGTTATGCCTAGATATAAGTAGAGTAACTTATTGGGATCCTTTTGTACACTCAGAATACAGTAACCCGTTGTGTATTGTGATCTTTCATTAATTCACCAACTCTTCCTTTTGAGAAATCTATTACTCAGTAATGTAATCAGTTCAATTCTGTATATGAAAATATTGTTGTTTCTCATGGTTGCGCACTAGTTGCCTTACTGATATACTATACAAACTTTGTGCTTGGCTATTGGCGCAGTAGCAATATTTTAATGTTGTTTAATGAGTGATCTTGCCAGATGTCATTATTTGGTCCTCTATTAATTTTGCAGCTGTACTCCCATCTCTGTACTGTTACAATAACATTATTGGTTTCACCTTGAGCACAAGTGTGTTTTAATTTGTTCTATTACCCTTAAATGTTGGCACGCTCTTGGCTTATCCGTAGTTCACGTTTTTGTTTTTGTGTTTTGTTTTATGACTTTTGGCTAGGCAGAGAAGGTGGATGCTGCTCTTCATAGTATGCTGTTAAAACAGGAACCACAGAGACAACACTTGGCATGTTTGGGCACCTGGGTGCTTTACCATAATTTGCGGATTATGATCCAATATTTACTGAGTGGTTTTGAACTGGAACTTTATAGCATGCATGAATACTACTATATCTATTGGTAAGTCATTTCTCCTGCTAAAACCTGTTCGTATATGAAGTTATAAAGCCTGTAGACTTTACTATAGAAATTTTAATGCAAATTTATTATAATTTGTCTATTTGCTGATAAGGCTGTACCTGTGCTACTGTTTTGGGTGCATATTTGACCAGCAAGGACATAAATGACTACTTTGCAAGTCAGCTATCTATATCACATAATCATACTAAAGGGAACGTACCTCCAAATTGCGATTTCTCTGCAGATATCGTCAGCTAAATACCATTTAAAATCATGCTTTGTAGGCTTACTGAGGAATCTGCTACAGGGAGAAAAAGAAATATCGCCAAGAGAACAGATATATGGAGTGCTCCAAATCAATTATATTCGAACTAAAGGAAAACTCTTTTAAAAGTCATATTTTTATTAGAACTATAAAAAGCCATGGGCTAGTAAAAAAAAAAAAAAAACCTTTTCAGTGAGCCTTATCGTGAATATACAAATAACAAATAAATACCACCCCCTACAAAAACAATACACACAATGATCACACAAAGGATAAATCACCCTGAATAGTCCATCAAAAAGCATTGTCAGCAGTCAGAGTCCCGTCACTGGTCATAGACATACAGCATTTTAGGTACATTGATCAAGACTTAGTAACATAGTAACATAGTTTTTAAGGTTGAAGGAAGACTTAAAGTCCATCTAGTTCAACCCATAGGCTAACATGTTGATCCAGAGGAAGGCAAAAAAAAACATGTGGCAACACTAAGTTCCACATTGGGGGAAAAAATTCCTTCCCGACTCCAGATACGGCAATCAGACTAGTTCCCTGGATCAACGCCCTATCAAAGAATCTAGTATGTATAACTGGTAATATTATAGTTTTCAAGAAAGGCATCCAGGCCCTTCTTAAATGTTAGTAGTGAGTCACTCATTACAACATCATGTGGCAGAGAGTTCCATAGTCTCACTGCTCTTACAGTAAAGAATCCGCGTCTGTGATTATGATTAAACCTTCTTTCCTCCAGACGTAGAGGATGCCCCCTTGTCCCAGTCTCAGGCCTAAGAGTAAAGAGATCATTAGAAAGGTCTATGTACTGTCCCCTCATATATTTATACATTATTATAAGATCACCCCTAAGACTTCGTTTTTCCAAGCTAAATAACCCCAAGTTTAATAACCTGTCTTGGTATTGCAGACCCCTTAGTCCTCTAATGACCTTTGTCGCTCTTCTCTGGAGCCGCTCTAGTTCAGCTATGTCTCTCTTATACACCGGAGACCAGAATTGTACACAGTATTCTAAGTGTGGTCGCACTAGTGACTTGTATAGAGGTAAAATTATGTTCTCCTCATGAGCATCTATGCCTCTTTTAATGCATCCCATTATTTTATTTGCCTTTGCAGCAGCTGCCTGACACTGGCCACTAAATGTGAGTTTGTCATCTACCCATACACCCAGGTCTTTTTCAGTGACCGTTTTGCCCAGTGTTTTACAATTAAGCACATAATTATACCTTTTGTTTCCTCTGCCCAAGTGCATGACTTTACATTTATCCCCATTAAAGCGCATTTGCCATTTAGCAGCCCAAGCTTCTAGTTTACATAAATCCTCCTGTAATATAAAATTGTCCTGCTCTGTATTGATTACCCTGCAGAGTTTAGTGTCATCTGCAAATATTGAGATCTATTCTGTATGCCCCCTACAAGGTCATTAATAAATATATTAAATAGAAGCGGGCCCAACACTGACCCCTGTGGTACCCCACTGTTAACTGTGACCCATTCTGAGTGTGTTCCATTAATAACCACCCTTTGTTTCCTATCACTAAGCCAGTTGTTAACCGACTTACACATTTTCCCCTATCCTCATTACCCTCATTTTATGTATCAACCTTTTGTGTGGCACCGTATCAAAAGCTTTTGAAAAGTCCATATACACCACATCCACTGCATTTCCTTGGTCCAGTCCAGAACGTATAGAAGCTTATTAGATTAGTTTGACAGGAACGGTCCCTCGTAAAACCATGTTGATAATGGGTCATGAGGTTATTTTTCTTCAGATACTCCAGTATAGCATCTCTTAGAAAACCCTCTAGGATTTTACCCACAGTAGAGGTTAAGCTTACTGGCCTATAATTTCCAAGTTCAGTTTTTGTCCCCTTTTTGAATATTGGCACCACATTTGCTATACGCCAGTCCTGTGGTACAGACCCTGTTATTATGGAATCTTTAAATATTAAAAATAATGGTCTATCTATGACAGTACTTAATTCCTGCAGCACTCTGGGGTGTATCCCATCCGGGCCCGGCGATTTGTCAATTTTAGTGATTTTTAGACGATGCCGTACTTCCTCTTGGGTTAAGCAGGTGACATTTAATTGAGAATTTTTGTTATCACTAATCATATTGTCTGTCATGGGATTTTCTTGTGTAAATACTGTTGAAAAAAAGTCATTTAGCATATTGGCTTTTTCCTCATCCTCATCCACCATTTCACCCAGACTATTTTTAAAGGGGCCAACACCATCATTTTTTAGTTTCTTACTATTTATGTAGTTAAAAAATATTTTGGGATTCTTTTTACTTTCTCTGGCAATGAGTCTGTCTGTCTCAATCTTTGCTGCCTTGATTTGCTTTTTACAAATTAGGGATGGGCGAGTCTACTCGCTAGGACTCGTTACTCGGCGAGTACTAAGGGACTCGCAGGACTCGGTACTCTGCGAGTTTCCCAGCGATTACTCGCACAATAATGAGTCCAATGCAAATCACGAGTCCAATGCAAATCAATGGCAATCCTAGTTTTCACCAGCCATAATGGTGGAGGATGGTCCGTCTCTTTCAGGAGCATTTACCTTCTGTGTTGATGGAAAGAAGGTGTGATGAGATCTCTCTACTATGGGGAGACGGCTGTGGAGGTCTTGCGCTCGGTCTGGTTTTATCCACCAATGTTGTAGGTCACTAGGACCCAGCAGACTCCTTCCACCTTTATAAGGAGGTTCATTGCCCTTCCTCGGTGCAGGTGATAGTTCCTTGTGCACACTTTATCCTTGCTCCAGCAGAAGCTGAGATTGTGGAGGTTGCTGTGTTCTGCTGTCAGATAAGTGTTTCCTTTTCCCAAATGTCTGTCTTCCCTGGTGTTTGTCTTTAGTTGATAGTGGAGGGGTCTAGTGAACCTCTCCATCTGATCCTTAGATAAGATAGATCTAGGATCAGAGAGGGACGAGGTTCGTGGTCGGCGACAGTTGAGGAGACTGTATAGGGACGTTAGGGCAGACAGGGTCAGCTCTAGGAAGTCTAGGGGTCACCGTCTCCTTCTTGTGCCCTTAGCATTAGGGACTCCTGATCCCCCCCCCCGTCGTTATCCTACGCTGGGTGTCTTCCCCACTCCCAGCGTGACAACCAGCTTGTATAACAAAACTGGTATTAACCCCTTTATTACCCAGCGTGCCACAGCCACCAGGGCCACTGGAAGAGCGGGGTTCAGCGCCAGAGGATGGCGCTTCAATGAACGCGCCATCTTCTGGGGCGGCTGCGGGCTGCAATTTGCAGCGGGGGGTGCACAGAAAGCTTAGCTGTACCTGGCTAGACATAGAAATTGCGCGGAGCCTCACGCATTTTTTTAAAATTATTTCATGAAATTCATGAAATAATAAAAAAAAAGGGCTCCCCTATATTCTTGTGTCCGGCCAGGTACAAATAGGCACCTGGGGGTTGGGGGGAGCCCGTCGCTGCCTGCTGAATCAGGCTGGTTCCAGTAATACGGCGAAGCCCACATCAAATTTTTTTCTGACAAATCCATAAAACAATGTAAATAAAAGGGACTGCATCTTTATTAACCCCTGGACCATGGGCGAGGGGTTAATAAAGATGCAGTCCCTTTTTAAGGATTGTTTTTATTGATTTTTCAGAAAAAAAATGACGTGCGCTTCGCTGTATTTCTGGAACCAGCCGGATCCAGCAGGCAGCGACGGGCTGCCCCCAACCCCCAGGTGCCTATTTGTACCTGGCTGGACACAAGAATATAGGGGAGCCCTTTTTTTTTTTAATTATTTCATGAAATAATAAAAAAAAAATGCGTGGGGCTCCGCACAATTTCTATGTCTAGTCAGGTACAGCTAAGCAGCTGGGGGCTGGAATCCGCAGCGCAGGGAGGCCCAAGCTTTCTGGGCACCCCCCGCTGCAAATTGCAGCCCGCAGGCGCCCCAGAAGATGGCGCGTTCATTGAAGTGCTATCCTCTGGCGCTGAGCCCCGCTCTTCCAGCGGTCCTGGTGGCGGTGGCACGCTGGATAATAAAGGGGTTAATACCAGCTTTGTTATACAAGCTGGTATTAAGCCCGAGATTCTTAATGTCAGGCCAGGTTTGACCCGGCCACTAAGAATCTCCAATAAAGGGTTAAAAAAAACACCACACAGAGAAAAATTATTTATTAAAAATAAAGACACGGACACCATTAGGGACTCCAACATTATTACCCCCACATATCCCTTCAAAGACCCAGGTCTTCTCTTTTCTGTCTTCTGTCTTCCTTCTTCTTGTTGCAGTGCCGGTAAGCAGAGAGTTAACTGTGCTGTGACAGCGGGAGCCTATTAAACATGATTTAGCTATTGTAGCAGATAGAGCCTGAAGCTTCCGAGACACATCTGCGATTTGTAAATCGCACATTACTCGCTATTACTCGCTTCCCCATTCATTAACATTGGACTCGCTAGACTCGCAACGAGTAGCGAGTCTTGGGCTCGGACTCGCTAGAGTCAAGCGATTCCGAGTAATCTAGGACTCGCCCATCACTATTACAAATGTTATTTAATTTTCTGTATTTATTTAATGCCTCATCACTACCTACTTGCTTTAATTCCCTAAATGCTTTCTTTTTGTCACATATTGTACCTCTTACCGCTTTATTTAGCCATAGTGGTTTCCTCCTATTTCTAGCATGCTTATTCCCATAGGGTATATATTGTGCACAGGTCCTATTCAGGATGCTAATAAACATCTCCCATTTGTGTTGTGTACTTTTATGTCTCAGGACATCGTCCCAGTTTATTGCACTAAGATCATCTCTCAACCGTTGGAAATTTGCCTTCCTGAAGTTTAGTGTCCTTGTAGCCCCTCTACTACACGTCTTAGTAAAGGATACTTGAAAGCTTAATAAGTTATGATCACTATTACCCAAGTGACCTCCAACCCGTATATTTGATATGCGGTCCGGCCTGTTGGTTAATATTAGGCCCAGCAGTGCCCCCCTTCTTGTTGGGTCCTGAACCAGTTGTGAAAGGTAATTGTCTCTCATAGTTTTCAAAAACTTATTACCTTTGCTGGAACTGCAGGTTTCTGATCCCCAATGTATTTCAGGGTAGTTGAAGTCCCCCACAATAATGACTTCTCCCTGAGTCGCTGCCTCATCTATTTGCTTTATGAGGATATTCTCCTCCACTTCCATTATTGTTGGGGACTTATAACAAACCCCTATCAGTAATGTATTATTTTTTCCCCCTCCCCTTATCTCCACCCACAGGGACTCTACATTTCCATTAGATTCACCTATATTATCACGCAGGATGGGTTTTAAGGATGATTTTACGTATAAACATACACCTCTTCCTCGCCTATTTGTACGGTCATTTCTGAACAGACAATAGCCCTGTAAATTAACAGCCCAGTCATGGCTCTCGTCCAGCCAAGTCTCCGAAATCCCCACCATGTCATAATTATTATCCAATAAAATCAATTCTAATTCCTCCATTTTGTTGGTGAGGCTTCTGGCATTAGTGTACATGCACTTTATGCATCTCTCTTTACCTCTATTCCTTCCTACTAGATTGACTGTTCTAACCCCCCCCCCCCATGCCACCCCCAATTTTATTACTTGTGCCCAGGTTACTATTTACACTATCTTCCCCTCCTATACAATGAATACCCTCCCACCCAATCCCTAGTTTAAACACTCCTCCAACCTTCTAGCCATTTTCTCCCCCAGCACAGCTGCACCCTCCCCATTGAGGTGCAGCCCGTCCCTAGCATAGAACCTGTAGCCAACAGAGAAGTCGGCCCAGTTCTCCAGGAACCCAAACCCCTCCTTCCTACACCAATTCCTGAGCCACTTATTTATCTCCCTAATCTCCCGTTGCCTCTCTGGTGTGGCACGTGGTACAGGCAGTATTTCAGAGAATACTACCTTGGAGGTCCTTGCCTTAAGCTTGCAGCCTAATTCCTTGAAATCATCTTTAAGGACCTTCCACCTACCTCTAACTTTGTCATTTGTGCCAATGTGCACCATGACCGCTGGGTCCTCACCAGCCCCTCCCAGTAATCTGTCAACCCGGTCAGCGATGTGCCGGACTCGAGCGCCAGGTAGGCAGCACACTGTTCGACGATCCCTGTCTTTGTGACAGATTGCCCTATCTATTCCCCTAATAATTGAGTCCCCCACTACCAGCACCTGACTGGCCTGCCCTTCTCTCCTGTTTTCCCCCTTACTGGAGCAGACACTCCTCTGGCTTTCAGAGGTCATGCCCTGCTGCAGCAGTGCTATCCCTGAACTCACACCCCCCTCATCTGCCAACATAGCACATTTATTGGGGTGTGCCAGATCAGGGCTAGCCTCCCTGGCACCCTTCCCTCTACCCCGCCTTCTAACTGTCACCCAGCTGGCTACCTCACGGTCCTGCAGCTCCATACTACCATCCTCCCCCACATCTATCCCATTGAGCAGCTGTTCAGTGAGCAGCAGACTCCTTTCCATATTGTCTATGGATCTCAGCGTTGTCAGTTGTTCATTTAGATCCAGTATCTGGGCTTCCAAATGCACAACGTACTCACATCTCACACAGCAGTATGCACCCTCGACCGGCTGTTCAAGGAGTGCATACATGTGGCAAGATGTACACTGGATGGCATTGCCAATCATGGAGCTCATTTCCTAATGGGGATTGCACCAGACAAATGATAAGTAAAAAGAAATGCAAAGTATTAATAAAATACAACCAGCAATTCAGTAATTCCTCCCTTCCAAACTCCCTTAATCCAAAGTCACTGAATCACAAGTCACACACTTACTTCTGTCGCACTTGCGCTCTGTCACACTCAGCTCGTTTCACACTTGATAGAAAATCAGATTTAAATCTTTTTTTTTTTCTCCCTTAGCAGAAAATCAGCCTACAGGTCAGTGTACTTCCCAAAAAAAAAAAAAAAGGAAAAAAAAAAAAATGGGTATACAGCAGTATTTTCTTTTTGCATAGAAAATAGGACCTGTAATCTAGAAGTTAACATCCAGTTAGCCAGCTCTATGCGTTGCACCTCCCTCCATGGAGGACGATCAGGGGCAACTATATAATACCGACTATTATATGGACTATTTTCATATATTTCTGTTCACTGATCCCATCCACTTAAATGATATGTTTGTCCCGTTTTTTGGTATGGGCTTGGGTCATATGGAAATGGGTATTGTTACATATTCGCAGTATACAGAGGACTGGAAAGAAACCAAAAAAGGGGGACTATAGTTGTCATCATAGGGTGAGGGATTTTGTATTGTTACGGGGCACCCAGTGTAAGGTAATGAGTAACCCCATTTACCTGCAGATTACCGTATTTGCAGGGAAATAGCATGTTTGCAGCTGGCCAGTACCTTTTTAGCATTCTTGGAAGTGAAGTGAGCTTGTATCTTCTGCTTTAAAGAGGACCTGTCACCCCGACCCCTCCCCCCCCCCCCCCCCTGGTGGTTTACAAAGTGAAAGCACCCCTGAATGCAGCTTGTCTGCTGCATTCAGTGAAGGGGTCTTCCATGTCTCTAGCCCCCCTGTAGATTGTATGACACATTAGAAAGTGTACAGATAAGGAGTCCGGAGAGACTTACTCAGTATGGAGTCCTCGCTACTCCCTGGTGTCCTTCCCACCTCCAGCCCCCTCAGTGTCGTCTCCTTTGTGTGCTGTACATTCATAATCTAGAGCAGGGCAGGCCTCGGCGCTGACATCACCGGCAGGAGGCGTTTCAGCTGCTGGGACCCGCTCCTGCCCATTGCTCGCTCTGCATCTGCGTGACTTCAGACACAGAGCAGCATTGAGCGGCCGAGGAGTAGAGACACAAAGGAGGTGGCACAGAGAGGGCTGGAGGCGGAGAGGGCACCAGGGAGCAGCGAGGATTCCATACTTCGTAAAGGCCGGGTTACACCCTGCGATGTGGCAGCAATCCAACCAATGATGTGGATCGCTGCCACATCGTGAACTGATTGCTGGTGAGCTGTCACACAGGCAGACTCACCAGCGATCAGGACCAGCGAGAACGCTGGTAACCATGGTAAACATCGGGTAACTAAGCTGAGCGCGGTGCTTAGTTACCCGATGTTTACCATGGTTACCAGCTCCCAGCACTTGCTGTGCGGCACTGGTAGCTCGTTAATCGTTGGTCTCCCGCTGTCACACACGCTGATGCTGGGCGACAAACGGGAGACCAACGATAGATTTATGGCCAGAACCATAAATCTAACGATCAATGACTTATCGTTGATCATTGATAGTGACATTGCAACGATATCGTTCACTATATCCTTGTGTGTATCGTGCCCTTAAGTCCCTCCGGTCTCCTTATCTGTACACTTTATAAAGTGTTTGTTTTATACAACTTACAGGGGGGCTAGAGACATGGGGGACCTTTTCCCTGAATGCAGCAGACATGCTGCATTCAGGGGTGCTTTCACTTTGGAAAGCACCAGGGGGGTGACAGGTCCTCTTTAAGAAGCTTTTGCCATGTTCTAACTGCTGTGCGAGAGAAATTTGTTTCTTACAAAACGTTGCTTCATACTGAAAGGGTTTGGCCACTACTTTAACTAGCCTTAGTTAGGAAAGGCCATCCATCTTTGTTCTGGCACATGGTGACACCTGCCGATCAGCTGTTGTTGGCTTTGACCAGAAGTACTTGCAATTTGCTGAAACACAGCATCTTCATCATTTCTATAGTTTTCTGTGGTCTGTTAATACAGATCCATCACTATTCATTTGAGCTATAGTTTGGATGGATGCTTCCGGAACACCACAAAGCCAAGAACGTCCGACTGGTGCTGTTGCCAGGTGTTGCTATCTCACCGATCAGATACAGTATTGATGAATCTGCAGTGTTTGTGTTGTCTGCGATTAGCCATATGTCTGTGAAAATATGGAATATATCAGAAAAATGCTTAATGTTTTACTGTAGAATGAAAACATTTATATGAAGCATGTGACATTTTTATTTGTGTATAGGTATCTTTCTGAATTCCTTTATGCTTGGCTGATGTCCACACTTAGTCGGGCAGACAGCTCCCAAATGGCCGAGGAGCGCCTAATGGAAGAGCAACAGAAAGGACGCAGCAGTAAAAAGACTAAGAAGAAAAAGAAAGGTAATTATGAGAAATTGTATTAGGCTGCTTTCACATCAGCGTTTTTTTGAAGTCGCGGCAGATGCGGTGAAAAAACCGCATCTGCCGTGATTACCGCATAACCGCTGCACTTGCGGCACACTTGCGGCAAGCCCCATGCAATGTCTATGGGGCTTGCGGTAAGTGTGCGGCACTTGCGGCAGGTGCGGCCGCGAAAAAAACCGCGGTCAGCCGCACTTGCCGCACTGCCGCAAGCCCGCATAGACATTCTATGGGGCTTGCTACAACTGTGCCGCAAGTGTAGCGGTTATGCGGTAATTGCGGTAGATGCGGTTTTTTCACCGCATCTGCCGCGATTTTAAAAAACCGCTGATGTGAAAGTACCCCAATATATGTAAAATCTTTGTTCCCAGCCAGGGACAAGCAATAGTCCTTTCAGCTTCCAGAATTGCATTTGTTGGTGGATATCCCTGCAGGTCTGAAAACTGAAATGACACATTACATTGAATCTTTCAATGCTGACCTGGTAAATGCAGCTTTTATATAAATATTTTACAGTCCGTCCACTGAACAGGGAAATAACGCTCAGCCAAGCATACCAGAACATGTGTGCAGGAATGTACAAGGTAGGCGCAAAACATGTTTGTATAGATTTTTGTTACTTGCCAGAAAAGTTTAGAGTCTTCAAATATGAACTTCAGAGCTTGAGTGAATTCTAAGGAACTATATTTATTTTGCTGTTTGAACTGTGTGGTTTAGATTTTATTAATGTGATGTTAACTGCTTAACGCCCAGAGATGTGGCAATTTTTATTTTTTTCACTTTTTCACCTTGTCTTCGAAGAGCCTTATCATGCTTTTTTTTCTCTTTGGCAAAACCATATAATAGCTTGTTTGTTTTTTGTGAGACAAGTTGTAGTTTTGAATGAAACCATTCATTCATGTGAACATATAATGCACTGAAAAATGCATTTCATGTTCAAATGAATAAAAAAAATCTTAACGGAAAAAACTCCAAGTGGGTTGCAAAAACAGCCCCAGCAAAACACCAGTTTTTTAGGGGGGTTCTACATTCATATGGTAAAATTGACCTGCTAAGTGTTTTTTCGACAGGGTTGTATGATTATGCAATATTTTGCTTATATAGCACCAACATATTCCACTCATTTTAGTGCTTTATAGAGATGATCATCACTGTCACCATCAGGACTCAAGCTAAATATCGTATCAGTATGTCTTTAGAGTGTGGGAGGAATCTGGAGAACCAAGAGGAAGCCCATGCAAACACAGGGAGAATATACAAACTCTTTGCAGATGTTGTCCTTGGTGAGATTTAGACCCAGGAGCCCAGCGCTGCAAGGCTGCAATGCTAACTGCCAAGCTATCGTCTGCCTGTGTTGCATATCTTAGTACCATTTATAGTCAAGTATAAGCCAAGGCCCCTAATTTTAACAGGCGAAACTTATTGACTTGAGTAAAAGCCTAGGGTGAGAAATGCAGCAGACCCCCGTCCTAGTATAGTAGTCCTTGTCCTGGTATATAGCCCCTCAGCCTGGTATAGTTCCCCCTCACTGGTATATAGCGCCCCCATCATTGTATATAGCCCCCATGCCGGTGCTCACAATAAAATAATAAACATTCTAACTTGCCGTCCGACACTTCCCTGCAGGCACCGTTACATCCTCCCTCTGCTCTTTCTGCTACTGATCATGTGACCGTAGCAGCAGTGATGATGTCACTGCTGCACTGGTCACATGATTAGAATTGCCAGGAACAATCAGGAAGAGCGGAGGAAGAATATCATGGTGCCTGCAGGGAAGCATCGGAGGGAAAATTGGAACGTTATTTTATTGTGAGCTCCAGCTTGGGGGCCTTTACTGTAATGGGGGTTGTGTACACTTAGTGTAATGTGCGCCACTCCACCTGCTGGTGATGGACAGGGGGATGCAGTGCATATTACATTACACTAATGAATAGGGGCATGTGACCTCCCGCTCCCTCTGCAGCCTGCTCCAGCCCCTGGTCACCGCCTTCCCCTACAGCAAATACTGACTGACTTGAGTATAAGCCGAGGGGGGCATCTTTCAGCACAAAAAGTGTGCTGAAAAACTTTGCTTATACTCGAATATGTACAGTAATTAAAAAAAAAAAAATAATTACTTAGCAAAAAATCTTTTCGTATTCTCTATTTATATAGACAATGATTGCATTTGACATGGATGGAAAGGTGAGAAAACCCAAGTTTGAATTGGACAGTGAGCAAGTTCGGTTATGAGCACAGATTTGCACCATTCAACAGTGTGATCACACCTCCACCAGTGCACTACTTACAGTTTAAGGTAAGTGAAATACTTTGTCTGCTCTGAAGTTGCTGTATAGACTGCGCCACAATCTAAATCCATGTAAAATGGAAGCTCTTGTGTATGTAAATTAACGCTCTTAACCACTTGGGAGTCATCTGCACTATAGTCATGGCATGATGTTGGGGTCTTAAGGGGGAGCTCTGGTCATATTTGTATTAATGGTATATCCTCAGATAAGGTTATCAATGGGCTCTGACACTCGGCTATCTCATTGAGTGGAGCTGCACTGCCCAGCTTCTTTCTATGTATAGAGACTGATGCGAATGCTGCACATCGGCTTCTTCATTAGAATAGGAGCTGATCTTGAATGGTGGTGCGCCATGCAGCTGCATTCAGTGTTTACATCTGGCAGCTGATTAGTAGGGGTGCTGGGTATCTGGCCTTCTCCAGTTATATATTGGGGACCTATTCTAAGGATAGGTCATCAATGTTATGTGACTGGAGAACCCCATTAAGAAGAGCTGCCATACATTTCTGTCTCTGCCATGATGCGTGTCACAGAATCTCCAGTGGGGGCTGGCTAAGTGGTTTTTCAGAAATGGGGGGGCTCCTTTTTCTTTCCACACCTCATTTATTATAATAAACAGTAAGCAGCAGCCAGCAGTACACTATAAAGTAGAAAGCCCTCTTCTATTATATTTACCTATAAATCTTATTTATCTTTTAAACTTTGTGAGCGTAGTTATATTGTTCTCCATTCTACATTAATTTTTGCCTGAGTACTTACTTAATTTAAAAGTAAGGTAATATCCTTAATTTTTTGTAAATCACAGGAAATGTCTGACTTAAATAAGTACAGCCCCCCTCCCCAATCGTCAGACCTTTACATGGCTGCCAGCAAACACTTCCAACAAGCAAGAATGATATTGGAAAATCTCCCTAGTCAAGATCAAGAGGTAAGCTATTCCTTCCCGTATACTTAGGTTCATCTAATAGCTGTACTCTGGCCTCCTCTGCTCATATATATGTATGAATGTTATTTTCAGATGCTCTGTTTCTCTAATTATTTTAGCAATAGTGTTTAGTGACATGCCATTTTATTTCCTTTCAGTAGCCTTTTTTTTTTTTTTCATTGATGTGGCTGTAATGAAGCTTTTATTAATGTGGGACACATTTGTGATATTTTTAGCACTATTTTTGAGTCCATTTAAATTACTGTGTAATTTTATGTAATTTTTTTTATGCACAATAATAGAATGAAGGTTCTTATTTTCTATTCATGTTTTACACCGAATAACCTGTTGAATGAATTTGCAAGTAATTAGTTGTCTAGACACCTATGTGTAGGTACATTTTTTATGTCACATTTTAAATTTTTTTTTCTGTTACATGTACAGTGTGTTATAAAATGTATCCTCTGTATAAAGGATCTTTTTTTATAGATTTTGTTTTTGTGGTGGGAACTAATATTTATCTATTTAATAGAATCTTTTTTTTTGCCAGTTACTTTTTAATTATATTTTACATAATACATACCATATTTTTCAGATTATAAAACACACTTTTTTCTCCAAAAATGTATGTGTGTGTGTGTGTGGGGGGGTGCATTTTATAATCTGAAGACTCTAGCTGTGTTGTGGAGTGGGGGGGGAAGCAGCTCTGGAGCGGTGTCCGGGGGGGCTGGAACAGGCTGCAGTTGTAGCCTGTGGTCACGTGGGCTCGCTTATTAGGGTAATGTAATATGCACTGCATCCCCCTGTCAATCACCGACCGGGGAGCAGTGCATATGACAGGAGCCTAACGAGCGAGGGTACAGATCAACAGCTGCAGCCTGTGTGAATAGTCGGTGCTTTACACACGTCTTTCATTGCGTGGAAAGCACTGACTATCCCAGTGATGGAGGATCATACTCTTCTCTCTCCATCACTCCCTGCAGCCCGTGCCATCCCTGCTGTCTGTGCTGGTCCCAAGCATTCAGTCATGTGACCGACAAAACACAGTGATCTCAGCACTGTGCGCATCTCACATGACCAGATACCCGGGACCAGCGGGGATGGTGCGGTCTGCAGGGTGCAATGGAGAGGGGGTGAGTATGGTCTTTTATTTTTTAAGTGTGCACTACCATGGGGGGCTGTGTACAGCATGGGGGGCTCTGTAAAGTATGGGGGGATGGTTACAGCATGGAGAACCATATTCTGCATGGGGGGATTTGTATCAGGATGGGGGAGCTGTGTACAGTATTGGGAGCCTTGTGTACCAGCATGGAGGTGGGGGCGCCCTGTGTACCAGCATGGAGATGGGGGCGCCATGTGTACCAGCATGGAGATGGGGGCGCCATGTGTACCAGCATGGAGATGGGGGCGCCATGTGTACCAGCATGGAGATGGGGGCGCCATGTGTACCAGCATGGAGATGGGGGCGCCTTGTGTACCAGCATGGAGGCGGGGGCGCCTTGTGTCCAGCATGGAGGCGGGGGCGCCTTGTGTACCAGCATGGAGGGGGGGGCGCCTTGTGTACCAGCATGGAGGGGGGTGCGCCTTGTGTACCAGCATGGAGGGGTGGGGCCCCTTATGTACTGATTGTAAGATGGACACTACCATTACAAGACCGGACTCTGTTTAACTTTAAAAAATATTTTTTTCTCTCTTTTCCTTCACCAAATTTGGGGTGCGTTTAATAAGCCGGTGCATCTTATAAAGGAAGAAATACTGTGAATCCCCAGGAGCTCATAAAAGATCTCCGGGGAACTTTTTCTTTTTTTTTTCTGCATTGTAAGTGGAGCATCTGTAGGACTCTGACCTGGGTGTGCTAAAACCCAGCAGCTCTGCTATGGCATTAGAGACCAGTCAAGTATGTGCTTTCCAAGGAAAGAAGCATCGGCAGTATACTTACTGAGCACTAGCTAGCCAGCAATAATAAAGATAGAAGCAGTAATAAACCACTTCTGTCTTCTCTCCAGGGTCACCAGTTTTGTCAGCTCAAGGCTGAAACCTCATGCCGTACATTTACCATAGCACTGGGTTTAGGCCCAGGACCAAGTACCTTCAGTTTATGGCACTTGGTCATTCTCTGGTTAAGGAGAATCTGAAACTGCGTTATTAGAGCATCTTATGATACATGTATTTATTCTTTTAAATGTTCTAATAATACACTACAGTGTTTCTGAATTTTATCTATGGCATGAATATGATTAAACTGCCTTTTCATGAATATTACTAAAGGTCCACACTTCCGGTGGCTCCAGAGTTTAGGAAAATATCCTGTTATACATGGAGCGTGGATATCTTAATATTATGAGAATAACCCTTTAAACCCGTCACAACTAATGACTTCATTATACGTCATGGTTTCCAAGGAGTTAATGACCCATGCCATATAGGTCCTACATGGCGATCGCTGTTGGGACTTCAGCTTGTGTTGACAGCCGAGTCCCAACTCACACAGCCTGGAGCAATTGGCTGCACTTCCCCAAGACCTTTAACCCTCTAAATGCTGGCAACAATAGCGATTGCAGCATGTAGGGGTCTGGGAGAGGAATGCACTCCTCTCATAAGTGACTGGGAACACCGCAATGTGATAAAGGTGTTCCAATTGCTGCTATGGCAACCTGGAGTCATCCTCATGAATGATCCGGACCACCAAACTACAGCAAGCCGATTACACTATGCCAGAAGCATGGTGTAAAGGCTGTTAACCATATAAAATCAACTGACATAATCTACTGCAATGCTGGTGCATTGCAATGAATTAGAACACTGATCAAACTAATAAAAGTTAATGTCCTATATAGGGATTTTTTAAGAATTTCGAAATAAAGAGCAAATAAGTGATACCAATAAGTGCATACATTTATGTAACAAATTAAATAAGCCAAAAAGTAAACATATTTGGTATTGCCACACCCGGAACAACCCAATCTATAACTCTTATTATTTAACCTGTTCAGTAAACACCATTAAAAAAATGCAAAAAAAAAAAACAAACTATGCTTTCTTGTCATGTGAAAAAGTGGTCTATAACGCAACAAACTAAACCGCCACACAGACCATCAGCTGAGAAATACAAAAGGCTATAGGTCTCCGAATACAACATTGCAAAAACCTTTTTTTCTAGGATATTATTTTTATGGTAAAAACAATGGCACAAAATATATTTTAATAAATACATATGTGGTATCACTGTAATTTCATTGACCCGAAAAGTAAGGCCATGTTCACACAGTGTGTTTTATCTGCAACAGAACTGCATCAAAACTGATGTGACTGTGATATGATTGTAAACAAATTCTCTGCCAGACCGTACTCCTGTGGTTTTGTACCAGTTTTGATGTGGTTTTCCTGAGTGTTTACGATGGTGCCAGTGTGGCGCCCCGCAACAAGTGCATCACATGAGGATATTGCAGCCAAGACAGCAGCAGCAATATTCTGTGACTAAGCAATGACACAGTTAAAACTCCGAGATCCATACCCTACATGCACATCAGCATAGAGGGCCAATAAGGTCCTGGTGGGCGGAGTGTAGTGGTAGTGTGTAGTTGAGAGAAGAATAACGTAGGAGAAGGGAGCAAAGAGGACAAGCTCTGCAACCTAAGAGAGGGGGCCTGCGCAGTCCCGTGCAGCCCCCTGGCCATCACCCCGGTTGGGCGCCATTACTCCGGTGCCTCAACAACCGGTCTACGGGCATCTACATGCGGGTTCAAAAACATCCCCGTGCCCATCTACAACCGGATTACTGGTTCCGAAGCAGGGAGTTGTTTATCAATGCCATGCAAACCAGGAGTGGAGTGACCGCTTTACAGGAGCACCCCACCACCGCCGCACACACAGTCGTCTAGCCAGCAGAGTACCCACCAAAAGGACCCAAGGCTCCCCACAAATCCGGTCAGAATTCCCCGGTAGGGAAGTAGAAGCAGCCTCCTTGTACCCGATCTGGCACCTCAGGGCGACAACGGCAACACAACTAGCTTAGAATGGAGGAACACCGCGGAGCTCTGAGAAACACTGGTCATTGCTGAGTCCACCCGGTCCATTACCGTTAACTGTATGCCATGTACTGCCTGCTGGTTACAGTAAATTACCCATTACAGAGACTAACAGTGTCCGTGCCTTCTTATGAACTGTCTATCTCCGCATATTGAAAGTAAACTGCAGCTTCCTCACAAAATCTTGCGCAGCTCCTGGCTTCGGGGACTCCCGCTCATCCTGTGGGGAGCGTCCCATCTTGCTGCATTCCATCCCCCGGAGGCCCAAGCAGCGCCGGTGGACATCACCGGAACACTCACAGGTGGCGTCACAAAACAATTAACCCCTTAACTGTTCAGCCAACTCTTTTTGTATCTGGACCACTGGGCCCCACTACCGGCAGGCGCGGTTCCCGTGACAAGGAGGAAGAATCGCCTGCCTCATGGAGTCCCGGCTACGGTGGGTCGAGATATCTATGTCTCGCTATGCAAAACCAAGGGACACACATAACAAAGAATTGATATGCTCATTCTCCTTCAAAAACGCACCAAAAACCATGCAGGTTTCAATTTCTAGCAGGAAATAAAACCTGTGTGTGTGCACAACTTTTCCTGACTCACACACGTTTTGCTGGATTTGCATGGATTTGCATAAAACCAAGGTAAAAACACCCAGTGTAAACATATCCTGAAGCTGTCTAATCACTTCTATGATATGGAGCAAAAGGATTCCTGAACTGCTGTTTCTTCTTGATTCTGGCTTACAAAAAGCTGAATAGAAAACAATCAACAAAAACTTTGTGCTAAAAATGGCACCAGTAAAAACTTTGGGCAACCCATCTGGCAAAAAACAAACCCCCTGAAAACAGGCTGGGTGGTGAAAGGGTTAAGCACATAAGGTCAATTTTCTGGCAGGAGAGAGAATTCAGTCAGTTCAATTGAAAAGGTATGCAATTTTGAGGTGATAAGATATCTCTATATATAAAGACACCCTTTAGAATATCGGATTTAGCAGTTTACTGAGTGACCATAACTTTTTCAGCAGTCTCCTGAATCGGACACTGAATATTGTCCGAGGGCTACTTTAGACAAAGGCCGACTCAGGACTAGCTTTCACTTTGAAGAAAATATCGACCAGTGCCAAAAAGAGACCGTAAAACATGTTACCTTTTAAGACGAGCTTCACATAAATGTGTTCTGCAACTTGTTTCCAACATGCTGTCCTTGGAGTATTTTAGAGCTTTGATTTTGCTGTTTAAAAAAGAAAAAAACAACAGGGTGTGGCCTGGAAGCTAATGGAGCCGACTACATGAGCCAGATGCTCCATAAGGCAATCGTGCTTACCAGGTATTAGCGGCGATTCCCACAGAATCTCCCTTTGAAGTGCTGGGACACCGGCTGCTCCCAGATTATGCCAAGGGGCCCACCGAAGCAGCACACAGAGGCCCAGAAAGCGATGGATGTCTTTCCAGTGGAGCGGCACTCCGAGCCTCCATGGTCCCCTGGAGCCTTCTCTCATGCCTCACACAGCCTAGCAGGGAGCCCGAAGCGGGAGGATGAAGATGCCCCAGTCACACAGCACATGCTGCGCAGCCTCCAGGGGTCCCTGAGACTATCTCTGCAGGAGGATATGCGAGGTATGATGGGGGAACTGAGAGCTGAGATGGTGTCCCTGGGTGAACGTACCTCAAAGATGGCGGAATATGCCTCTGCAATAATGTTGCAGACGATTTTGCAGTGATGGATAGCACTATGGAACAACTTAACTTTAAGATATGGGACTTGGAGGACAAAATGAGGAGGTGTAACATCAGAGTGAGAGGCTTGCCTGAAGCAGTAGCTGATATAGATCGGTCTACCAGCATTACAGCTTTCTTTCAGCAAGTTCTACCAGACACACCAGTGAGTGAAATGGGGATGGAGAGGCTATATAGACTGCCTAAACCTTCTCATATCAAACAATCTCTCCCAATGGATCATCTGGTGTGTATGCTTAACTTTAAGACCAAGGAAGCCATCCTGCAAGCCATGAGGAAACAACCTATCCTCCCTGAACCCTATGCTGCTTTCTCAGTCTACCCAGACTTCTGTGCAGGCACTCTGGCTAAGCGGAGAGAATTTGCTCCTTTATGCAGAATCCTTAGAGAGAAAGGGATCCTTTACAGCAGGGGCTCCCCAGTCAGGGTGAGATTCTGGTACAAAGGTGCTAATAAATCCTTTTAATCCCCAAGCTACTGAAAAAGCTTTGAAATCGTGGAACATGCTGCCTGACTCAGGGGAGAACTCACCTCGCTCTAGCTCAGCACGTAACACAAACACCAGGACCTCCCAAGAGTGGGAGAAAGTGGGCTGATAGTTCCCTCCGGGTGATGGCCCCTCCTCATCTTGAGCTCAGTGGAGCCCCAGGGACGATTTTTTTTCTCTCCCTGAACATTTTTGTCGGCCATGGTTGGACTCTTACTAGTGACAGAAATTTGCATCTGGACCCTATACTCTGGCATGGTTTTTCAGTCGTTTTTTTTCTGGTTTACATGTATGTCTTTTTAGGTGTTGATTTCCCCCTCCTCACCTTTTATCCCTTTTTCTGCCCCTTTACCCCCTTTGTCAGTCCTGCAATGTATCTTTTGATGGAATGTTTTATAGTTCGCCGTCCATTCATGAGGAGTGTGAGAATACTATTCAATTCGAGTGAATTGAACTCCCTGGCGAAACAGTGCTTATTCTGGAGGGAGGCGTGCAAATCCAAGGCGGACATATTATGTGTCCAGGACACACACTTGTTACAAGAGGACAATCGCAGACTCCGTCATCAGCCTTTTTCCACAGCCTTTTTCTCCAATTGTTCCTCTAAATAGGCGGGTGTCTGTATCCTAATAAAGAACTCAGTCACTTTCACATGAACGCATTCAGTTGTGGACTCCTCTGGTAGATTTATAATCCTTTTAAGTTTAATTACTGTGGTGGAAGTGACTATTGCAAATGTTTATGTGCCAAATTGTTCTCAGGTAAAATACCATAAAAGTTTTCTTAAACGGTTATGGAGGTGGCCTGAGGTATGAAAATAATCTGTGTGGATCTGAATTCCATTATGTCCCTTGAGTTAGACTGTTCACCTCGGTCTTCGTGGGGCAGACGGGAACTTGATCCTTTATGCCGGTTGATGCTGCTAAATAATGTTTGGCGCTATCTACCAGTGCAGGAAAAGGATTTCTCCTTCTACTCGCACAGACACAGGTCATACTCCAGAATAGATTATTTTCTGGTGGGTGACAACACCCTTCCAGCCTGTGTCTCTGCGGAAGTTGGACTTATTACTTGGTCTGACCAGGCTCCACTGAGTCTGGAACTAAAATTGACTAACAGACCAACCCCCCCCCCCCCCCCCCAATGAAGCTGGACACTGACCTTCTATCAGCTGAGGGTCTGGTGGATGAGGTGGGGATAAGTCTAGCCAAGTGTGTGTTTGTGTTTTTTTTTAAATCTTTATTTATAGTTTTTAGCAAGCACATAAAACATATCAAGTTGTATACTCTGAACAATAAAATCTGAAAATTGAGATAAACATAGGAAAGTAAAGAGATAGTAAAAAGAAAAAGGACTAAGAGGGGAGAGGGGGTGGGAAGGGGGGGAGGAGGGTGTGCAGAAGGGGACCCTACCCTCCATCATAAAGAATCCAGCAGTCTGAACAATCACCTGTCCCACAGTATTTCTTATATGTCTCAGTCTGTTGGAATTGCATCCAGCTGAACCAGGTATCTTGAAGTTGGTATACGGGTCATGCAGTGAAGAATTTAAATCCTCCATATGCATAAGGTCATTTACCTTCACTATCCACAATGATATAGTTGGACGTGTCGTCTGTCTCCATAGGAGTGGAACTCAAGCCCGACATCACCAAGAATGGCAACAAGGAATGTTTGTACCTTTTTAATGGGCATCTCGCAATGGTTGAGCAGGAACAACGCCAGACCCAGTTCTCCCCTAAAATTCGGGACCACACAGACAGTGTTACAGACTTCGGACCAAAATGGTCCGAGGACACTATATTCCCAGAAAATATGCAGATAGGTGCCCTCCACCACGCCACACCTCCAACACACCGGGTTAGTAGCAGGGAACATTTTATGTAGACGAGAAGGGACCTTGTACCATCGTGTAAGTATCTTATAATTTGCCTCTTGGAAACGCGAACTAATCAAAGTAACATGTAGCAGAGTGAAGATCATGGTTCTCTGTTCTGGGCTAAGCTCCAAGTCCAGGTCTGCTTCCCATTTTAACATAAAACTAGGTGTCGCCTGATCTGGAGGTGAGGTCAGTAGTGCGTATGTTTTAGAAAGAGCATGTCTACATGAGCCCATGCCCTGACATACGGTTTCAAATACTGTTTTGGACTTACGAAACTCTGCTTTAGGCGGGAGGTTATGGAAGAAATTATTCAGTTGTAAAGATCTCCAAAATCCCAACGGACTGGGAGTTAAAATGGAGGTCAGTGTTTCCAGAGTCAGCCAAGATTCGTCCCTTCCCCAACTCTCCACGCTGTCAACACCTGAATTGATCCATTGTCTAAAAATTGGATCAGCATTGCTCGGCGTAAACTGTGGCTGACTAACTTTCGGGGTAAGGATCGAGTTAGTGGGTATCAGTGTCAAGCGGATTAGCTTATGGCTGCAGCAAATAGCGTGGGTCCACGGGGGGACTTTCCATTACTTCCTTTTTGGAGGTTGGGCTCTTGGAGCAGGAGCGCAGAAAGTGTCAACCGTGGGGCTCATGCGAAAAATGTGGCAGAAGACTAAATTAATTTTAAAAGTGACGGGACATACTCCCTTTACCCCACTTTGGGATAATCCCGCTTTGCCGGAAATTTACAAATTAGATGGAGGGGATTTGTGGAGGGGTTTGGGTATCTCGCTTGTAGCACAGATTTTGAATGGAGACGTTCTTAAATCTTTTCAACAATTATCTGATGAATCCTCTGTCCCACGAAACACGTTTTATTTCTACCTACAGCTGCGTTATGCCTGGATGAGCCAATCGAGACAACTGCAGAGTAAGATACAGCATCACTTACTGTTTAATACATTGCTTTGTCACAACGGAGGCAAGGGTCTTCTATCTAGGATTTATTGAATTCTGATGCAGCAGTTCCAGTGGGAGAGACCGCTGCTGATCAAGGATAGATGGGAGCGGGATGTGGGTCCTATTGATAGTGAATCCTGGGAAGATATATTGGATAGTGTCCCACTTTTGTCTACATGCAAGGCGCAGCGATTGTCTCAGCTGTATTTGTTGCATAGGTTGTATAGGACGCCCAAATTTTTGTGTCAAACCGGTATTAGGGGAGATGACAAATGCCCAAAGTGTGGGGAGGAAGGGGCGGATCTGATACATATGTTTAGGACATGTAGGCAGGTGGCGGTCTTTTGGAATGCTTGTATTAACTATGTGAACAATGTGTTTGAGTCTGCTTTATCACTTACCCCATTGGTATGTGTGGGTCCTGGACAATATGATGTTAGTGAAGAATTGGCTCTAAAACGCACCCGTTCCAGGTTCGAAAAGTAATAGCTACTGGACGCATATACTCTCGCAATCCACGAGAGGCTATTCATGGGGTGGGAGTCTATGTCCTTCAAAATGGACTTTGAGGGCTGCCATATTACGGGTTGCGGCAACACGAGATGGTGTCAGAAGAATGCCCAAATAAGGGGTACCCTCGGGAGCTCAGGTGAAAGGGAACTTATGCTGTAAACATGCCATCAGGGATTGGGGGAGCAATACAGGGAAAAATCACTGATTTTGAAGCGTTAAGCTTTTAATATGAAATACGTGAAAAGTCATCTAGGGTAGCCATTACATTCTGAAGGGACAATTCTATATCAGTGCATGTTATGATGGTATCATCGGCATATAGGCCAATCACGTGATCCACTGGGCCTACACAAATGCCCCTGATCTCTGGGATTTGACTGAATTGTGACCGCAAGGGGCTCCACAACCAGGGCAAAAATAGCGGACATCCCTGGCGGGCGCCAATAGTGATGGATTAACTAGGAGAAAAGAAACCTGATGAAAGCACTCTAGCATTCAGGTTAGCGTAAAGCGACAAGACAGCTGACAAAAAAGGTCCAGAGAAACCGAATTTACCTAGGACCTGTTTCAGGTACCCCCCAGTGTAACCTGTCAAACCCCTTCTCAGCGTCAAAAATACACTGGTGAATCCCCTAGTTTAAGCTATTCCAATCAAGTCCACTATTCTTAGTTCCATCTTTCGCTTGTCGGCCCACCACAAAGCCCACCTGGTGAACAACCACCAAGGCAGGCAAAATGTCTTGAAGTCGCAGCGCCAAAATTTTGGCAAAAATGTTGACATCGCAATTAAGCAGCGATATAGGACTGTAAGAACCGGGTGAATCAGGCAATTTTCCCTGCTTGGGGAAGGTCACAATTGTAGCTTCCAAATGCAGAGGAGGAATAGATTCTGCTGTTTGCCAAACCTGGAAGTTTTTAACAAGATAAGGGGCAAGGGTGTGTGGGAAAGCCCGATTGTAGTGATTTGGGAGGCTATCTGGGCCGGGTGCAGAGTGGAGTTTAGTCAACCTAATCATCTTAACTACTTCATCAGTCATAAAAGGGGCGTTGAGAGACTCCCATTGGGCATCCCTCAGTTGTGGAAGGTCTAATTTTGCCAGGAATGGGGTCTATCTCCTCCTAGGTAGACTGGGGGACCGAAGAGTCATCTCAAAGGTTGTAAAGTGAGGAATAATATTGGGTAAATACTTTAGCAATATCATATGGATTTCTGACAGACTCCCCTCCCGCATCTGCCATAACCTCTATCTAACGTTTGGCATCTTTTTTTAATGCGTCTGGGGAGCATGGCACCAGCCCCATCTACGGCAGCATTAAAAGATGTTTTAAAGCGCCTAAGATAACGGTCATATAGAGTCAGGATGTGGGCTCATAATAGAAAACGGATCTGCATAATCTGTCTGGAGCCTTGGGGAAGGGGGGGGGGGGGAGAGGGGTCGGTTCCAGTTTATTAACTCTCTCCAGGTGATTGAGTTGGGAGAGGAAGGAGGACCTCAGCCGGTTGTTAGCTTTTTTTAAGTTGTGAAGATTTTTAGAGGAAAATCACTCTGATAAAGACCTTGTGGGAAGCCCACAAGGTGTCATCAGCTACTTTACCGTTGGAATTAAGGTTAAAAAAAACTTATCTACAAGACCAACTTTCCAACCCTTTTACATTTAGTTCGGGCTGACTGTGATAGATGGACGAGATTAGCATTTACATGGCTGGGCAGATGTCAGCTCTTTAAAATGAAAATTTTGCCTAAGATCTTATATTACCTGCAAGCCCTCCCTATTAAGGGGGTGTCACACGCGTCAATGTCGTCAGCGAGATGATCGCTGACGACATTGACGGCTGATTGCTGGTGAGCTGTCACACAGACAGACTCACCAGCGATCAATTGACCAGTGACATCATGGAAACGATTTAAATATCGTTTCCACGATGTCCTGCTCCCGCTGCCAGCCTGCTGGAAGCGGGAGCAGGCTGGTCTCCAAGGTAAACTGCGGGTAACTAGGCAGCGCGCGCTGCCTAGATACCCAACGTGTACCTTAGTTACCAGCCTCCTCCGCTCACCCGGTGAGCGGAGGAGGCTGGTAACTAAGGTACACAGTCGGGTATCTAGGCAGCGCGCGCTGCCTAGATACCCGCAGTTTACCTTGGAGACCAGCTCCCAGCGCTTGTGAGAGGCGCTGGGAGCTGGAATATCGCTAGTCCCGGTGTCACACGCAGCGATGCTGCGTGTCCACCGGGCGACAATCGCCAGGTTTCTGAGCTGGTTCTGAAACCTGGCGATCATCAACCAGCGATTTATCGCTGGTTGATGCAGTATGTCACACGCGTCAATATCGCTGCAACGTCACGTGCAGCCGATATCGTGCAGGCGATATTGACGCGTGTGACATCCCCTTTAGAATACCCTCCTCCTTTAAATTAATCTCGCAAATACAGATTGCCTTTATATGGAATAACAAGTGTGCCCGTGTGGTGAATTTGATTCTATTTTGATCGAAGAGTGAAGGTGGAGTTGGGCTTCCAGATATTGCATCGTACCATTGGGCCGAGCCATTTGGCACGAGTGCTAGACTAGTGCAGAAATGCGGGCAATAAGATCTGGGTCCATATCGAACAGAGTTTTACACGTCTTCATCTGCACACTCTACCGTGGGTAAAATTAAGCCCGACTAATTAACTTTTTAATCATCCGATCATCGGACCCACGCTATTTTTTTTTACTCAGATCTTTTTTACTGAAAAGTAAAAAGAAACAAATTTTTTTCAATACAATAGGTAACAACACAAAAAACAGAGGAAACATTTAACAATAGCTTATGCAGCCCACATACAAATATGTCCCCTCACCTCCCCTTTCCCAAAAAAAAAAGAAAAAAAAACCCTTCTCACATAGTAAATTTGGACACATCCACATTATAAGCGTCCACAGGTGTCTTCAATCATAAAAGCAGATAATTATGCTGTAACATCAGATTAAAACATATGACAGATATGGCTAGCAAGAAATTTCTGTTCAGGATAAACAATTATACCACCACAGATAGCATTAGGATCCCAATGTGTTAAACAGGGCTGTAAAATGGTCACCATGAAAGTATCTCCACCTACTCCATAGTTTATCGAATTTATGCAGTGCCTTTCTTTTTTTATACACCCCCTCCTCCAATCTGATCAAACTCCGCATTTTATCCACAAACTCTTGTATCCGTAGTGGTTGAGGGTCAAGCCAGTCAAGATGATCTTCTTTCCGAAAATTATATACTGCTTTAAATGTCTCACGATATATATTCCCAAATATTTGTTGAAAAATCTTCAAAGGGTAGTCTACTCCTATGTGTGGGCAAAGAGACATGACACGTAGGGTAATTTTCTTTTCCTTTTAAGGAAGGTGGCATGGTTTTCCCAGATTTTGCCACTTGCCACAAAGCCAATATTTTAAAGGAAGCCAAAATGTGATGGAATGACTCTCCCAAGTTTAGGTGGGCTCAGATAGAATCCTGCTTTTCTGGTCATCATAATGGGAGACCCAGACAATGGGGTTTAGGGCACTGCCCTCCGGAGGTCACACTAGGTACTACAAGTTTGTAGACACCGCCTCCTCCGCTTATAAACCCCTACCGCAGGGAACATCCTCAGTTTTAAACTTAGTGTGCTCGGAGGATGACGCTTTGCTTGCACTTCACTGCATTCTCACAGCTTACGTGATGGCGTCTGAAGACAAGGTAAAATGGTTCCGGTCGGGACCTGCGACAGTCTCCCCGCTCACCCTTGTGGAACACGCAGGTGGAGGTACCGGAGGGCCTAGAGCCTGGACACTTCGTGTTCTCCCGGTACGCTGTCGCGCTCCTTTCCATCCCTCTCTGGGGGGCTCTGGAGAGTGGGAGATAGGAGCCTTGCACAGCTCCGCTCCGTCCGAGGCCTCCCTAAATGGTGCTTACAGACCGGACTGGAGCCAGCCCAGTCCGAGGCCTCCCTAAATGGTGCTTACACTCCGGACTGGTGCTGAACCCCCGTCCGAGGCCTCCCTAAATGGTGCTTACAGACCGGACCGGCACTGAGGCACTCTGTGTCTCCTGTGTGCCTGGGGGTAGTGTCTGGCACTTTATGTGTTTCATGACACTCAGACCGCGCGTTACCCTCGGGTCCGCGGATCTGCTGGTGTACCCTGTGCTGGGGTCACCCTGGCTGACCGCCCTGTGTGTCACAGGGGCTGAGGCTGTGGGCTGCGGATGTCTTGTGCATGCAGTCTGTATGTTGTGTTTTTCACACTAATTCCCGCGCTGCGGGCTCTGGCGCCTTCATGTTGAGGCTGCTTGGAGGATGGGAAGCAGCCCGTGCGGTGACGTCATCGATGGGCGTGTGTGTGTGCTTCCCGCGTGTTTTCGGCGCCGCCCACAGTTTCACTGTCGGCGGCCATCTTTACCCCTCACTTCCCGGCTGGGATCTGCATGCAGCGTGCGTCTGCACTCCAGGGGAGACCGGAAACCTTCGCGGAGGTCACACACACACACCGCTTCCTCCTACCGCTTCGCTGCGGTCGGTAAGCCACCGGGACTCCCGTTTTTTTGTCTGCAATTTGGCTTATTTTCCCCTACTGTGGCGATGTCCTCAGCTAGGAAGCGTGCTGCTAAGGCGGCAGAGACCACCGTTACCTGTGCTACATGCAATGGGACACTGGTGGAGGGGTCCTGCAATAACTGCGGACGCCAGAGGCCCGGACTGATACTGCTGAATCAGCAGCTCCGGTGCTATACCCTGAGGTCCAGGTGGTCCCAGGGCCATGGGAGACTCAGAATAAGATCAATGAATCTCTGTTGTCCCAGCTGTCCTCCATGTCGCAATCCCTGGAGGCACTTAATAGGAGGCTGGATAGCCCAGTTACTCCGTCCAGTTACCCCCGGGCGTCTCCCTCTTCTGCTGTGAGACCCCTTAAGCGGGCTCGTCGTGAGGAGTCACCCGAGCTCCAGGCTCTCTCTGAGGAGGAGCGTTCCTCTGATGGTGAGGAGGATGATGGGGGTTCAACTTTCGGGTCTGTGTCTATATCTGAACCACCAGACGGGGTGGAGGATCTGGTGTCCTCTATCAACGAGACCTTACGTCTCGTGACACCCCCTGAGGAGGTGACGGTGCACCCGAAGGAGGTCTATCAATGGCTGCGACCAGAGGCTAGACCAAGTGGTTCCTTCATGGACCACACGAACTTTGGAAGGGTGGTTAGAGCTCCCAGGTTACATCCTGGGCGGCGTTATGTCCGTAAACCCAAGGACAATCGCTTCCCCTTCCCCCAGGAGGTGCTTCAGGAGTGGTCGCAGTCCCCGAAGGTGGATGCTTCCATGACCAGGATTGCTGCACGCTCCCTTTTCTCTGCCTCTGATAGCTCCTCGCTGAAGGATGCGACGGATAGACAGGTCGAGCAACTCGCCAAGTCTTCCTATGAGGCTGTGGGGTCTTCATTTGCCCCTAACTTTGCCACGGTCTGGACCTTACAAGCGATTACTACCTGCTTGGATGGTATCTCTGACCTGGCAAGGTCCAGTCCAGAGGTCCTAGCACTTACCGAGAGGGCAAGGGCCTATGCGGACTACGCCAGGACGGCGACTCTGGAAACTGCCACTCGCTCAGCTGTGGCTTCGGCCAATGCTATAGCGATCCGCAGGTTGTTGTGGCTGCGTCTTTGGGACTCAGATACCACATCCAAGAAGATTTTGCAGAATCTTCCGTTTGCTGGTGACAGGCTTTTTGGCACCGAACTGGACAAGCTGATAAAGGATTCTGCTGAGTCTAAGATACCGCAGAATAAGCCTAAGCCACGGTATACCGTTAAAAGGAACCCAAAGCAGTGGTCCTTTCGTTCCAGCTCGCAGTCATCAGCACCGTCTGCTCGTGCGGACCGAGGGGGAAAACCCGCTTCTCAGTGGCGCTCTAAGAGTCGTCCAAAGAAGCCGTCGGGGGCGGCAGCTGCCACCCCCAAACCCGCCTCTACATGACTCGCTCTCCCTTCCTGCCTCCCCACAGGTGGGGGGCCGCTTGTCTCGCTTTCAGGACAAGTGGCTACTTCACGTTCAAGATCAGTGGGTTTGAGACGTGATCTCGCGAGGTTACAGGATAGAGCTGACGTCAAAGCCGATATCCCGATTCCATCGGTTGGTCCCATCACCAGAAAAGGCTCAGGCTTTTTACCTGGTGCTGGAGGGTCTCCGCAGGGACGGAGTGGTGGTCCCGGTGCCTTCCGGAGAGAGGTTCAGGGGTTTTTACTCCAACCTCTTTATCGTCCCGAAGAAGGACGGATCCTTCCGCCCGGTACTGGACCTGAAGTTGTTCAACCGTCACGTGTTGGTTCGGAAGTTCCGTATGGAATCACTGCGCTCCGTGATCGCAGCTGTGTCACAGGGGGACTTCCTAGCGTCCATAGATATCAGAGACGCTTACCTTCACGTGCCCATTGCATCGGCTCATCAGTGCTGGTTGAGATTCGCAGTGGGGGAAGAACACTTCCAATTTGTGGCGCTGCCGTTCGGGTTGGCGTCGGCACCGCGGGTGTTCACAAAAGTGATGGCCTCCATGATGGCTCTCCTGCACATGCAGGGACATGCCGTCATTCCCTATTTAGACGACCTGCTGGTCAGGGCGCCATCAGAACACCTCTGTCAAGAGAGCCTGGATGTGACCATGCGGTCCCTGGAACAGTTCGGTTGGCTCCTCAATATTCAGAAGTCAACGCTAGTTCCGACCCAGTCTTTGACATATTTGGGCATGGACTTCAACACAGCCTCAACCCTGGTGTCTCTGCCACGAGTCAAACAGATGGCGATCCAATCAGGAGTGCAAGCAGTCCTCCTGTCACCACAATCATCCCTACGGGTGTTGATGAAGCTGGTGGGGCGCATGGTGGCAGCAATAGAGGCGGTGCCGTTCGCACAATTTCGCCTCCGTCCTCTCCAGCTGGAGATTCTCCGCAGGTGGGACAAGAGGACGATCTCTCTGAATCGGCTGGTGACACTTTCCCTACCGACCAGGGATTCCCTGCAGTGGTGGCTACAGCCACATCACTTGTCTCGGGGCCGGTCCTTCATCAACCCGTCATGGTTAGTGGTGACCACCGACGCCAGTCTGAAGGGCTGGGGGGCGGTGTTCTTACACCACAGGGCCCAAGGCCTCTGGACTCAGTCGGAGTCGGCGTTGCAGATCAACGTGCTGGAGATCAAGGCGATCTATCTGGCACTCCTGGCGTTTCAGAGATTCCTCTCAGGACAACCCATTCGGGTTCAGTCCGACAATGCGACGGCCGTCGCTTATATAAATCATCAAGGAGGAACCAGGAGTGCAGAGGCTCTGGCCGAAGTTCACCGCATCCTATCCTGGGCGGAGGACAACAACTGCCTGATCTCCGCAGTTCACATCCCAGGGGTCGAAAACTGGGAGGCCGACTATCTGAGCCGGCAGGGGATGGACGCCGGAGAGTGGTCTCTTCATCCGGAGGTCTTCAGAGAAGTCTGCAGCAGATGGGGAACTCCGGACGTGGATCTGATGGCCTCACGGCTGAATCATCAGGTGCCGCAATACATGGCGAGGTCATGGGACCCCCAGTCTCTGGGAGCGGACGCCCTGATCTTGACTTGGTCCAGATTCCATCTACCGTATGTGTTCCCGCCTCTGGCTCTGATTCCCAGGGTGCTGTGGAAAATCAGGTCGGAATGCAGGATAGCCATTCTAGTGGCTCCAGACTGGCCCAGGAGGTCCTGGTATCCGGACCTGTGGCAACTGTCAGGCGGACACAGGTGGGCTCTTCCAGAACGCGCAGATTTACTCGCGCAAGGCCCATTCTTCCACCTCAATTCCAGGGCCCTCAGATTGACTGCATGGCTCTTGAGGCCTGGCTGCTGACATCCAGGGGTTTCTCCCCTACGGTGGTTGCCACTATGAATCGGGCTAGGAAGCCAGTTTCCAGGAAGATGTACCACAGAACGTGGAAAATCTTTTTTACTTGGTGTGCCTCTGGCGGACGGTCTCCGTGGCCCTTGTCCATCCCGACGTTGTTGGCTTTCCTACAGTCGGGTTTGGAATTGGGATTATCCCTTGGCTCTTTGAAAGGTCAAGTATCAGCACTTTCAGTGCTGTTTGACAGGCGATTGGCGCTCCTCCCGAAGGTCCGTCAATTTCTGCAGGGGGTGTCACGGATGGTTCCGCCCTACAAGAGACCTCTGGACCCTTGGGACCTTAACATGGTCCTGGCGGCATTACAGAGACCTCCGTTTGAGCCGCTGAGAGATGTTTCTCTATCGCGTCTGTCCCAGAAAGTGACCTTTCTGGTGGCAATTACGTCTCTGAGGAGGGTATCAGAATTGGCTGCACTATCGTGCAAGTCACCCTTTCTGGTGGTTCACCAAGACAAGGTGGTGTTGCGTCCACGGCCAGAATTCTTGCCGAAGGTGGTTTCAACTTTTCACCTGAACCAGGAGATTGTTCTCCCATCATTTTGCCCCGCTCCCGTTCATCAGGTTGAACGCGACCTCCATACTCTGGATCTCGTGAGAGCCATACGCATTTATGTGTCCAGGACCGCCTCCTTTAGGAGTTCGGATTCCTTATTTGTTCTTACGACAGGTCGCTGTAAGGGGTCCGCGGCATCAAAATCGACATTGGCCAGATGGATTAAGGCTTCCATTCAAGAGGCTTACCGGGCTTCTGGTTTGCCTCTCCCGGTGGGATTGAAGGCTCACTCTACCAGAGCCGTAGGTGCCTCCTGGGCTTTGCGACATCGAGCGTCTGCTCTACAGGTGTGTCAGGCGGCCACTTGGTCCAGCCTGCACACTTTCTCTAAGCACTATATGGTGCATGCCCATGCCTCTGCGGATGCAAGTTTGGGCAGGCGGGTTCTCCAGGCGGCGGTTGCCCACCTTTAAAAGGGAACCATGTGTTATCCGTCTTGTTGAGGAACTCTTCCCGCCCTGGGGTATTGCTTTAGGACATCCCCATTGTCTGGGTCTCCCATTATGATGACCAGAAAAAAGAGAATTTTGTTTACGTACCGTAAATTCTTTTTTCTTTAATCATCAATGGGAGACCCAGCACCCACCCAGTTGTTCCGTTGCATGTTTTGCATTTGCTCTGTTCTCTGTTGAGACAGTGTTTGCCGGGTTGTTGAACCGTCTGTGCACGGCATTCTTCCCGATGTTTCGGGTGTGGTTTATTTCCTCCTCGCAGCTTGTGGACCAAACTGAGGATGTTCCCTGCGGTAGGGGTTTATAAGCGGAGGAGGCGGTGTCTACAAACTTGTAGTACCTAGTGTGACCTCCGGAGGGCAGTGCCCTAAACCCCATTGTCTGGGTCTCCCATTGATGATTAAAGAAAAAAGAATTTACGGTACGTAAACAAAATTCTCTTTTTTCTCCGGATGGTTCCTTAAGGAGACTGCTCACCTCCAAGTTGTGTCTGGGGAGTAACGCCCCCCCCCCCCCCCTCTTGCTTCTATGCGAGCCATACTCTCTCACTGGAAAGAGGTGGCTGAGCAGTGGATCTACCTTCTCCCCGAGTGAAATTCACATTAGAGCCCTTTGCACATTCATCCTCTACTTAAATTTGGGAGGATGGGAGACAGAGGGTTGTGCTTTCTTGGTGACCTTCTCCATGGAGGGGTGATCCTACCCTTTGAAGTCCTCAGTTCGAAATTTCCTCTGACTGCCAATATGTTTTACCAATATGTACAGATGAAACACTGCTTGTCGTCTCTTCCCTACCTCAGTGGGTTGGGGGCTCCCTGGGGTATTCACTCACAATTTCAGACTTTTATCACAGCTGATCCCATTCGTAAAAAAAGCACTTTCCTCGTTATATAAAGACCTGATCCTTCCCCCTGCGCTTTCGAAGCTTAGTTATATGATTAAATCACCCCCCAACCTATTAATACCTGTCCCTGCACCATCAGTATGCTATTCTAGCTATCCCTTTGTGTAAAAATTGTGTATTTACAAAGTTTATAAAAGTGCTTGTATTACCTCCTGAACTGCGGCTTCTGAGCTCTTGAGAAGTCACAAAGGGCGTTCCCTGTGGCGCCTCTGCCGCCTTTACTGCAATTATTCACGCCCCAATGGGCGTGATAAGCCTAAGTGATCTTCCTCGCCCTCCTCCATGGGCGGTTTAACCGGTATGACACTAATCGCGTCATATCCGGCTATCATGACATCGGTACACCCATTTGGGTGTATTGAGGACCTCGCGATGCGCGCTCACATATATCGTTATGCTCCTATGTATGACAGCTTGCATTTGTAGGACTTCTTCCCTCCCCCCCCCCCCCCCCCCACCCCATGTTCTTTTCCCTTTCCTCTACGTAGCTCCGTTCTCCCATTCAGAGAGACGGCTACTGTTCCAGGTGAGTTGTATAAGACTCATGAGAGTACTTCGCGTCTCGCATAGTGTGTGTCTGCCCTAAAACCGAGTAGTCAGATTATAAGTTTCAATTGGCTACTAAGGGAAACGTGTATGGCAATGTCAAAAATATCAATTATATGAACTACTTGCCAATAGATATATTTTGTCTTGGCAGTTTACATGGCTGGAAAAGTGTGTAAGATGTGAACTTTTATATTTTTTGAAGGTGAATGAGATTTTGAAGGTATCCAAAAACAACATAGTAGTAATGAAATTGCTCGCTGGAGGCCATAAAAAAGACTCCAAGGTAAGTGGTAAAAAGTAACATTCCTGAGGTTGTGGGTTATGAAGCAACATTGCACTATAATTTGTGGGGCAGAGTAACGAAGAGCCGCTGTAATCTTGACTATACAGTCTTGGGGTGTGTGCACACAGTATCTTTATCAGGCAGATCAGGCTCATTAACCCCTTCATGACCCAGCCTGTTTTGACCTTCCTGACCTTGCCATTTTTTTGCAATTCTGACCAGTGTCCCTTCATGAGGTAATATCTGTGGAACGCTTCAAGTGATCCTAGCGATTCTGAGATTGTTTTTTCGTGACACGTTGGGCTTCATGTTAGTGGTAAATTTAGGTCGATAATTTTTCCATTTATTTGTGAAAAAATTGGAAATTTGGTGAACATTTTGAAAATTTCACAATTTTCAATTTTATTCTGTTAAACCAGAGAGTTATCTGACACAAAATAGTTAAAGAGGACCTGTCACCAAACCAGGCATGGTGATCTAATTACAGCACTGGATGTAGCATGTCTGCAGCATGCAGACAAGGGGTCCCCCAGCACTTGAGCAGCCTGTACCCCGAGATAATACAGTTAGAAAACTTACATGCTACAGCCGCTAAGGAGGTGGCTAGGGGCTGCAGCCAAGGGCAGATTTACACCCCTGCATGTTTCATCTGCTCACCGCTGCCAATCATTTCTCTCCCTCTTCAGCAGCATTTAAACAGTGTTGTTTTTTTTTCTCCCCGGAAAGTCTGTTTAGCCCCGCCCCCTGAGGGGCGGAGCCAAACTGCAAGTTCTGAGAAAAAAGAAAAACTGTTTAAATGCTGCTAAAGAGGGAGAGAATGATTGGCAGCGGTGAGCAGATTAAACATGCAGGGGGTGTGAATCTGCCCTTGGCTGCAGCCCTAGCCACCTCCTTAATGGCTGGAGCATGTAAGTTTTCTAAGTGTATTATCTCGGGGTACAGGGCTGCTCAAGTGCTGGGGGACCCCTTGTCTGGATGCTGCAGACATGCTGCATCCAGTGCTGTAATTAGATCCCCATGCCTGGTTTGGTGACAGGTCCTCTTTAATAAATAACGTTTCCCACATGTCTACTTTACATCAGCACAATTTTGGACAAAAACATTTTTTTGTTAGGAAGTTATAAGGGTTCAAAGTTCATCAGCAATTTCTCATTTTTCCAGCAACATTTACAAAACCATTTTTTTTAGTGACCACATCACATTTGAAGTCCCTTTGAGGGGTGTCCATGACAGAAAACACCCAAAAGTGACACCATTCCAAAAACTGCACCCCTCAAGCTACTCAAAACTACATTCAAGATTATTAACCCTTTAGGTGCTTCACAGGAACTAAAGCAACATGGAAGGAAAAAAATAGACAATTTTTCCAACATAAATGTACTTTTAGCCTCAATTTTTTCATTTTCACATTGGCAACAGGATAAAATGGATCCTAAAATTTGTTGAGCAATTTCTCCTGAGTACACCGATACCTCATATGTGGCCATAAACCACTCTTTGGGAGCACGGCAGGGCTCAGAAGGGAAGGAGCGCGATTTGACTTTTGGAGCTAATTTTCCATTCAAAAAGTCAAATGGCGCTCCTTCCACTTCTAGCCCTGCCGTGCGCCCAAACAGTGGTTTATGACCACATATGAAGTATCAGTGTACTCAGGAGAAATCGCCCAACAAATTGTAGGATCCATTTTATCCTTTTGCCCATCTGAAAATTAACAAATTGAGGCTAAAAGAATTTTTTTGTGGAGAAAAGTGTGTGGTTTTTCATTTTTACGGATCAATTTGTGAAGCACCTGGGGGGGAGCTCCAATGTTTAGGCACACAGAGGCTGGAGCTAATTTTCCATTCAAATTGCTAGCGGACACAATGTTGCGTATGGAGAACCCCTGTGTGGCCTAAACATTGGAGCTCCCACACAAGTGACCCCATTTTGGAAACTAGACCAGTTTGTCACCAGCACAAGGGCAACTGGAAGAGTCTGGGTACAGCACAAGAAAACGGCGCCTCTAATGAATTGCAATGCTGAGGATTCCACCTGCCAAGGTAGTAACCAAAAATACAGCAATACTCCATGTCATTTTATTTGTAGAAATAATTAAAAAAAAAAAAAAACTACGCGGGGCTTCACCATATTTTTGGCTCAGTTAGGTACAACTTGGCAGCTTCCCATCCAGAGCTGCCTCGTTGTACCTGGCTGGCAGCCAAAAATACAGCGAAGCCCAACTTTTTTTTTTTTTTTTTATATATTTCTAGAACTAATGTGAGAAGAAAAAATGACATAGGGCTCTGCCATATTTTTGGTCCTGCCAGGTACAACTAGGCAGCTGGCAAGCGTTCTGGGCCCCCCATGCTGGCAATTGCAGCCCGCAGCTGCCCCATAAAATGGCGCATTCATTGAAGCGACATTTTCTGGCGCTATACCCAGACTCTTCTAGTTGCCCTGGTGCCGGTGGTAAACTGGGTAATAAAGGGGTTTTTATTGGCAGCTGGCACTAAGCCCGAGATTCATAATGTCGGGCCAATGTTAGACCCGGTCATTAGGAATCTCTAATAAATAGTAAAAAAATACACCACACAGAGAAAAATCTTTTTATTAGAAAAAACACACATACAAATTCAGACTCCATCTTTATTACTCCCACTTTCTCCAACGTAGTCCAAAACGATGGTCCCACGACGTTCGACTGCCTTTGCTACATCCAGAGACTGCAGCAAGGGATCAAGTCTCCTCTTGTTGTAGTCTCGGGGGTCACAGTGATTGTGCAATGAATGGCAGATCATTGCCGTACAGTGCATAATCCATGTGACCCCAAAGACTACAACAAGGGCTCAAGCGTCCTCTTGTTGTAGTCTCTGCGGTCACAGTGATCGTGCGTTGTATGGCAATGATCTGCCATACAGTGCACAATCGCCGTGACCCCAGAGATTACAACAAGAGGATATTTAATCCCTTGTTGTAGTTTTTGGGGTCAGAGTCATGGTGCACTGTATGGCAATGATCTGCCATACCGTGCACCATGACTCTGACCCCAAAGACTACAACAATGAATCAAGTGTTCCCTTGTAGTCTCAGAGCAGCCGATCACCATGGCAATGATCACTCAAAGTGCTGTGATCGCTGAGAGGCAAAGCCACCTTCCATGTAGTAAACTACAGGTGCCCTCGTACCTGCAGGTCTGGTGACATTTTACCGATCATGGTCTCCCGACCTGCAGGAATGGGATCCCACCATGATGCATATGTCACGTCACGGGTCGGGAAGGGGTTAACCTACCTGAAAAATAAGAGTGAATATTTTCATAGGAAGAAAACAGCAGTTAAATTCCTGCAAAAAACAGCAGAAAAGTTGCTTAACCCCTTCATGACCCGGGAATTATTCATTTTTCATTTTCGTTTTTTGCTCCCCTGCTTCCAAGAGCCATACCTTTTTAATTTTTCCGTCAATATAGACATATGATGGCTTGTTTTTTGCGGGACGAGATGTACTTTCATATGCAATAATTTATTTTACCATATAGTGTACACGGAAATTGCAAAAGAATTCTAAATGCAGTGACATTGCAAACAAAGGTCAATGACACGTTTGTTTTTTGGGTATTTTAGTCGCCATGTTCACTATATGGTAAAACAGACATGACGGGGTGATGCCTCGGGTCAGTACGAGTTCGTAGACACCCAACATGTATACCTTTACTGGTATCTAGGTGGTGAAATAAAATTCAGAAGTTTGCAATAAAACAAAAACTGACTTTTTGCGCCATGTTCTGTGACCCGTAGCGCCCTCATTTTTCGGGATCTGGGCCTGTGTGGTGGCTTATTTTTTGCGTCTTGAGCTAACGTTTCTAATGATACCATTTTTGGGGGGATCCACAGTTTTGATTGCCTGTTATTGCATTTTATTATAGCAATGTTGAGGCGACCAAAAAAACGGTAATTTGGCGTTTGGAGCACTTTTTCCATTACGGCGTTTACGGCTCTCATTAACAGATTTAATAGCATGATAGATTGAGCGATTCTGAACGCGGCGATACCAAACGTATATTTTTTTTATTTTTTTTTTAATACTTTTATTGTGATTGGGGGGTAATTTGAAATTTTTTTTTTTTTTTTTTTTTTTTTCTATACAGGTTTTTAAAAACTTTTATTAATCAACTCATTCTTATTTTTACACTGCCTCTTTAAGGGGCACCTTGCTGCACAGTCCGATCGCTTCTGGTAGATACAGATGAGCTGCAGCTCATCTGTATCTCCCAGAATTGCGGACCTATTGTGGTTGGCAGCGCCTGCCAACCACAACAGGAAACTGCGCTCTGACAGCATCCGGGGTCTAGCCAGGACCCTAGGATGTCACGTGAGCGCCGGAGATCCCGCAATACTATCGCGGGATCTCCGGAGCAGGCGGGGAACAGTGCGTTCCCCGCCGCGCAGCCTTGGATCCCGCTGTGAGATATTGACGGCAGGATCCAAGGGGTTAACAGCGCCGATAGGATCCCGGATCCGATCGGTGCTGTTACCCTGACATCTCAGCTGATGAGATCAGCTGAGATGTCGGGGCTTTGATGTGAGCACCGCGCCGGAGCTCACATCAAAGCCCCCTTACCCGCCCAGGACGTTGTACAATGTCCTGTGTCGGCAAGGAGTTAACGTATAACCGCCATTTAATTTTTTGTTTAACAATAATAATGTAGAGCAAGTGATTATAATAAACTTTCAAATATACTTCATAAGTGAAATCTGGAAGAAACCCTTTCAAAAACTTTCCATAAGATGTCCCCCTCTAGGCTATTTCTAAACCTGACTTAGGCCCTTTCACATTAGCGTTTTGTTCAAATTGCTGCAGATCCTGCAGATTTACCGCATCTGCCGCCCTAAACGGCCGCACTTGCAGCACATTTGCAGCAAGCCCCATGCATTGTCTATTGGACCTTCGGCAGGTGCGGCAAGTGCGGTGTAACCGCGGTTCCGGCACTTACAGCCGCGAACAAAAGCGCGGTCAGCAGTGTTTTGTTTTTTTTTCGTGGCCACGCCTGCCGCATGTGGTGGAACAGCTGCTATATCGCACTTGCCGCAAGCTCCATAGACCATGCATGGGGCTTGCTGCAAGTGGACTTGCGGCCGTTAAGCGACAGATGCGGTAAATCTGCCGTATCTGCCGCAATTTGAACAAAACGCTAATGTGACACAGCTCCTTAGCTGATTGCATGGAGCAGATCCGATGTGAATGGAGAGAAGTTAGAGAAGGTCACAAGAGGTCTGTGCACAGCTGACAGCCTGACAAGGTAAGCTGCAGATACACCCCTCTTATATGGCTGTATTCAGTGTATAGAGCTGAAGACTGATTTCCCTGACAACAAACATATGCCAGGTTTAGAAAAAGCCTAGTGAGAACATTTTCTGGAAGGTTTTAGAAAGATTTTCTTCATTAGATCACTTATGAATTATATGTGAAAGTTTAGTATAATCACTTGCTCTACATTATTATTATTATTATTATTATTATTAGTATTATTATATAAAAAATTAAATGACTGTTACACTGTAAGGGGATAACACCTCTTGCATTTTTCTGAAGCATTTTCTGCTTACAAGAGTCGGTGAGTATACTATTGTGCAAAAAATATCATTTGAACATATGCTAAAAATGCACCAGCCACTTTGAACCAATGTGATAAATTCTGCATGTTACGACTGTCCAGTCTGAGTATTCATAGTTAAACCTTAGAATGTTCTATCACATCTGCTTAGTGTAGCATAGGCAGCAGCTCTGCTAGTCCTGTCAGTGATGATCACCGAGGATAAATTTAGGGAAGAATGTTTAATTTCCTGTATACTGTCCACAATTTCCTTCCTGCTTTTGATATTCTGATTTCTATAATAAGAAATAAAATTGTATAATAAATGTGCAGTCATCAGAGTATAGATCTGCTGAAGGCGCCTGAGTGGAATTGCACAACGACAGCTGTAGGTTTGCACGTTCGGTTATAGTTTAGGATTTTAAACAGTAAAGGTACCGTCAGAAATGTCAATTTTGCATGCAATTTCAGTGGCAACTTACTGGTTGCAGTGAAATCATGGACACATTGTTCCATTTTGTGGCTGTGTACAAATGTAACAATGTGTCCATGATTTCACTGCAACCAGTGAGTTACAACTGAAATTGCATGCAATGTTGACGTGTGTGACGATACCTTAACTCTTATTTCTCCTTCGCCTCATTGGGGGACACAGACCGTGGGTGTTATGCTGCTGTCCACTAGGAGGCGACACTAGGCAGAATCTGCAAAAGAGTTAAGAAAACTCCTCCTCTGCAGCATTACACCCCTGAAGCAGGAAGTGATTCTCCAGTTTTTGCTTAGTGTCTTGTAGGAGGCACACACAAATTTTATTGCTCCTAAAATTTTTTACTTTTTGGATTTTTTACTTCAAGAAGAAGAAAAGTGGGTCTCTAACGAGACTCCCGGCATGGTCCCTCCTCGGCCACCCACTGTTGGGGCGCCTGGTTGAGGTTGACTTTTCCCCCCACATGTCGCTCCCTCCTCGGCCCACCACTGTTGGGGGTGCCTGGTTGAGGTTGAGATGATGGTCTTCCTTCTCCAGCTCCCCACTGTTGGGGACCCTGGGTTGAGGTCGAGGCTACACAGAAGCCCTTGGATGATGGACTGCAGCATCCCTCCCTAACCACCCCTCATGGGGCTGATAGGTTGAGACACCGCAGGTAGGGCACTAACGTGCCGCGTGGTCGCAATCCAGACGCATCGGTGCTGCTGAATGCTTCTGATGGGCACGGGCTGCAGCACTGTGCCAGACTGCAGCACCAGGAGCCACAGCTCTGCTAAGTGCAGCTAAAGGGCTCAGGGGACAAGGCTAAAGGGTCAGCTGCATTGCGCAGCACACGCAGGAGACCTCAGCCTGGATGACTACTCCCCAAGAGCCCCAGTCCTGCCGCCACGAGACTGTTCCCTGGGGGTCCCCTAAAGGCTGCAGCAAACGTCCGTGTAATCCAGGAGATCAGCTTTTGCTGCTCTCTCCTGAGAGGGAAGGGAGCCCATACTGCAAGTGGGAGCACCGGTTTTTCTGGGCTCCTTGCAGGGTCCCCACAGTCCCTGGATGCCGGGAGACCCAGTTTTCTGGGATCTCCTGATGGGAGCAGCCACCCTACCCCTGAATCCAGGAGACCCAGTCCCCTGGGTTCTCCTGCTGGGGGCTGCGCTGGGCAAGCGCGCATGTGGCCACAGCTCCTGGGGTCCGGCCGGGTCCAGATCTGTTTCGGTCCCGGACCGGACCTCCGCGCCGGCCTGCCGTCATTTGCGGCTTCGCTGTTTACTTGAGGCCGCGGCTTCGGCCTAGCGCGAAGCCGCCGCCTTATCACCGCCCCCCGGCCCGCCCCCGGATGACGAGAATGACGCGGACAGCGTCATAACAGAGGGCGGGCCGGAGCTGCATAGCAATAGCAGGGGGCGGGACGGAGGATAGCTGGCGCGAAGCCTATGGCACGCCTTAGGATTCTGGTCCCGCCCTGCTGTTAGCAGCGGCGGCCATTATCCACAGGGCACAGTAGAAGCAGGGTTGATAGCACAGTGTGCACAACCCTTAGTGCCAGACTGTGTGGTTTGGCCACAGCTCCTCAATGGTACCTAGTACTGTGGCCATGACAGGGCTTCATCCCTGCTGCAGGGCTGAAAGTGAACTTGGGCCAGCGAATACGTGCGGTGCAGGACCAGATAAGGAGCTCAGCTGAGCTTCCTGCCTGCCTCAGCCCTTAGGACACTGCTGCCAAAGGTCAGGAAGTTCAGGGCAGCCCACCTGCGGCAGCCCTCAGGACGGGCAGCTGGAGCCAGGGGTCAAGGAACCCAGCAGGGCTCCCTGCCTGCGGCAAAACATCTCTAAGGCCGCTTCCTGGGGTTCCGGAAAAGGACTACAGAGCCTCGCTCTGTGCCAGTTCCCAATAGCGACGGCAGGACAACCAACAATGATGTCCTGCTGCATTTAGTCCTCACGCCCAGTGGCGTAACTTCAGGCCTCGGGACCCCGATGCGAGAGCTCCAACGAGGCCCCCAATTATTGCAAATCTTTAGTTCCCCTGCACCTATTGTAGTTACGCCCCTGCTCACGCCACACATGCAAGGAACGATGTCATAATAAGGGGCAGTGTAAATACGTCGGGTGATCAGTTACTGCCCTGTCCTACAGTATTAAAGTTACCTGACAGTACACCTATCACAACACCTACTGGCCAGACATTACGCATGCTTCTGTTTTCTATATTGACGCACAGACAGCACGTAGGTCGTTTTTGACATTCTCCAAAAATCATTGATTTCGTCCCGATAACAGGTTTAATAACTGTAAGGTAATTAAGATACGGATTCAATTCCGTCAGGCACTTCATGCTTCTGCTTTCTATATTGACGCACAGACAGCACGTAGGTCGTTTTTATGGCATTCTCCAAAAATCATTGATTTCGTCCCGATAACAGGTTTAATAACTGTAAGGTACTCCAGATACGGATTCAATTCCGTCAGGCACTATTGTTTCCTGCCCGCCGATCATACTCTGTGGCCCGAACGGCTCGAGTCGTTACCTCAGGACTATCTGATACATAAGTCCTGGACGCTGCCAATTGCTCTGCAATAACAGCGTCTACTGCCATCGCCAGTAGACGTGGCATCGGGTTACGTGGATGGGAGGCGGAAGTGGTCGTAAGGAGGCCATCACAGGTCTCCTATGCCTCACTAGACACCTGTTTGGAGAATTTCTGTACACCTCAGGCGCTAAGGAGGCAAAGATCGTTTTCCACCCCCAGAACACATCAGGACGGTTTTTTATCCGCCGTTGGCATAACTGATTCCGGTTCTTCGGAACCGTTAGGGTTGGTCGGAGCTTAGGCTAAGTCTGCCAAGGGATCGGTCGCCACGCAGGGACCTTTTTTAGTGGCGGACTTCCTTCAGGTTTAACTGACAGGTTTCTTCCTAGGCCCCCCACTGTTGGAGAGCCCAGTTGAAGCTGATATAACCTGCAGTTACCCGACAACAGTAAGGCGTCCCAGGACTGCTCACCAATTCTCTCCAGACCCCATAGCTGGAGCTCCGGTTGGCGGTGACGACAGCCAAGTCTCAAAAGACACAGGCTGAAACACCGTGATCCGCAGTGGCACGGGGAACTGAGCTAAGGGTCTCGGGAACCTGCGACCCATAGCATACTCCTTCCTCGCCTCCCCACTGTTGGGGACTCGGGTTGAAGTTGGGACCGCACAGGGTCTACCCGGCCTCCATCCCCGGACTATTAAAACGAAACTTTATGTTGCAGGACGTGGAACACGGGCCCAGCGGCCAATCTCCTCACTGTACCCATGTTGGGTACTTGGGTGGAGATAACACGCGTAATGCCCTCTGCTCAGTCCGTTTCGAAGCAGGACCTCGCAGACTCGCAAATGCATTAACCCAATGGATGGGCCCCTCCGGTCTCCCGTGTGGCTGTGGCCTGAACCTTCTTCCACGCAGTCAGTCCCTTCTCGTCTCAGGAGTTAAAAGTGACTACCGTGAGACCTAAAGCTCATAAATGCAGCCTGAAGTTGGAAATGTCTATACTGCATCTCAGGAGTCTCCCATATCAGGACGACTTATTCATCAATGCATGATTTTCGGAGTCTGCGAACGCTGTCGATTTCACTGGACACGTTAAGAAGACTCGGTTGGCGGATCACCCTCCATGGGTCTACCACAATGCCAGAGCACATGTTCCAACACAGAACACAAACTCAGGGAGTCCTATATGTCTTCCTGATGGACACATGCTGCAGCATCACATATGGCGTATCAGCCATATTTGTTTTTCCCAGACAAGGCACGGATTCTTCGTCTGGGAATTCGCTTCAGCGGTCTCCTCAATCTTTCACAACGGCTATAAGAGTCCTAGACAGGATAGTGGCAGCATGGGAGGCAGTTCCATAGCCTCAGCTGCACCTACGGCCTCTTCAACTATCCATGCTTAGACATGGCCCAGAAACAGGATGTGGTGCAATGTACTCCCATCACAATGCACGTGCCAATAGTCCCGCCCACACACGAGGATGCTCCCCAATCTACGAAGATTCGGGCAGTATTTCTAGTACTGGAATCATTCAGTGATCTTCTGGCAGTCGGTCTTGTTAGGATATAGTCAGACAATGCCACAGCCGTGGCATATGTCAACCACCAGGGTGGAACCCACAGTCTCCAAGTGATGACAGACGTTCGCCACATCCTTCCCCGGGTGGAATCCTTGAACGCTGTACTGTCAGCTGTTCTCATACCAGGCTAACCCGCCAAGGGACGGACTCAGGGAAGCGGCCCCTTCATCCAGATGTCTTCTGTCAAGACTGCCAGCGCCAGGAGACTACAGATGTGGACCTGACGGCCTCACGTGTCCAATGCTAAGGTTCCATCCTTTCTGGCCAGGTCCTAGAACCTACAGTCAATAGGACAGACATACCAGTCCTAGATGGGACCTGTCTCCGTCTCCCTATATTCTTTCACACTAACAGGATAGTGCGGAAGGTCAAACAAGACGGTTGCCAGACCTCCCTGTATTTTCAGACTGGCCCAGATGCGCTTGGACGAAAATTTCGTCCAACTCATACCAGCAGTACCAGGACAACTAAAAAGACAGTTCAGGCCTGCTCTCCCTCGGAATTCCTCAACTCTGACAATAGTGGCGTAGCCCTTGAGACCTGGAATTTACCCATGGGTTTTTTCCCTGGATGGTGTAGCGACCATGGTCGCAGCGAGTAAACCAGCCTTATCGACGATATACCATGAGTGTAATCGTTTTGTTTTTCTTTATCTCCGAGCACCTCTAGGGGTCATTCCCCTTGCCCTATTTCACGCAAGGATCTTTCGCTCCTTCCACTCAGACCTAGACTCAGGTCTGTCCTTGGGGTCTCTCCCACAGCAGGGTTTCAGCCTGTTTCACCTTCCAAAAAAAAAATAAATAAATAAATAAATAAATAAATTAATGTGTTGCCACCAGGTCTCTAGGAAAATCCTCCCTTCAAAGGGTCTCCCATTTAAGGTCTCCATACCACGGGTCTACTCCTGCGGGACCTGATCTTCGTCCTCATGGCTCTACAAGATCCACCTTTTGAGCGTCTATAGGTTTATCCTTAGCATTCTCATCCAAACAGTAATGTGTTTTGGTGGCAAATTATTTTTCTCTGCAGAGGTATCGGTACTTTCAGCGCTCTCATGTAAACCATTTTTTCTGGTCTTCTACCTGAACAAGACTGTTCTACGGCTGGTTCCATCCTTCTTAGGCAGTATACTTCTTCCACCTCACTAAAGACGTTTCTCTGTCATCGCTGTGACCGACTCCAGTCTGTCTGGTCGTAAAGGACCTACATATGCAGGACCTTATCAGGTCCCTACGCATCTGAGTACCCACAACCAGTGCCTCTCCACAGGTCGGATTCTCTTTCTCCCTTCTTCCAGAAGGCAGAATTAATGACATATCAGCCTCTAAGGCTCCTCTAACCAGGTGGATTCGTCTAACCATCCAAGACGCTTATACCGTCAAAATCTCATCCCTTACGGCAGCGGCACGGCACATTCTACTACGGCCGTGAGGACTTCCTGGTCCATTTGGCACCAGGTCTCAGTCCGACAAGTGTGTAGACAGCCAAAAGGGGTCAGTCTACACACATACTCAAGCCACTATAGGGCTTGACGTGCCCTCCAGGCGGCAGCGGGTCTGCCTGTCGGGGCATAGTTCTTCATTGACCATGCTCGGTGTCACTAGTTCCATTGTTCTTTCCCACCCAGGGACTGCTTTGGGACGTCCCACGGTCTGTGTCCCCCAATGAGGCGAAGGAGAAAAGGAGATTTTTGTGTACTCACCGTAAAATCCTTTTCTCTTAGCCTCTAATTGGGGGACACAGCACCCACCCTATTGCCCTGGTGGGCCTTTTTTTCTACAGTTATCACATAGCTTCTCAGCTGTTACATGGTTAACATGTTTACACAGGGTTGCCTATTATCACTCTGTTGATTGTTTAAACTTGTGCCTGTTTAGCTCCAGGCCTTGTAGTACTGTGAGCCTGTTTAGTTACAGGCCTGTTGTACGATTATTGCTTTGTTAACTCTTCACTGTTTTCCACATGCGCCTGCTTAGTTACAGGCCTTGTGGTACTAGTATTACTCTAACTATTAACTGTTTACACACGTGCCTGTTTGGTTCAGGCCTTGTTACACTGTTATTATCTTGTTGACTATATTTGTTTACACAGGTTGCCTGTGTAGACTTCCTGTGTCACTGTTATTATCTGTTAACTCTCCTACTGCTTTAGCACAAAACTGGAGAATCACTTCCTGCTTCAGGGGTGTAATGCTGCAGAGGAGGAGTTTTCTTAACTCTTTTGCAGATTCTGCCTAGTGTCGCCTCCTAGTGGACAGCAGCATAACACCCACGGTCTGTGTCCCCCAATTAGAGGCTAAGAGAAAAGGATTTTACGGTGAGTACACAAAAATCTCCTTTTTTATGAATAAAACAAAAGATTTATATTCTCATATATGCTCAATCCAGCATTTATTTGTAAGGTTAACCCATTCATGTCGTAGGCACATTTTGGCTTTGTTTTCCACCCCTTCTTCAAAGAGCCACACATTTAATTTTCTTTTGTATGAGCGTGTACTTTGCGGGACTAGTTGTACTTTTTAAAAGATGCCTTTCGCTCTGCCACATAGTGTACTGGAAAACAGTAAGAAAAACTTTTTTAGGGGTTGTCATTTTGACAGCAATAAGTTTTTCAAAGTGATTTTCTTTAAAAGGAAGACCAAACCTAAATTGGGTATCACCATAATCGAATTGACACGCAGGATGTAAGTAACATGTTTATAATACACGGTAAATGAAATAAAAATAACATTCAGATTTGTTTTCGTTCATCTTTTAATAAATGGTTTAAAAGGAAGCATGATTGAAAAGTCATATATACCCCTAAATTGGGCCAGGTAAAAGCTACAGCTTGTCCCACAAAATAACAAGCAGTCATGCAACTCGGTCTATGGAAAATGATAAGCTATGGATGTCAAAACAAGGAGACCAAAGATTTATTTATTTTTTTTTTTTAAGTATTTTCTTTGCACAAAACCTAAAAAATCCTATATACATTAGTATCCAGATGCATAATAAAGATAATAGTTGTACTAAATTTGATATGGTGTTCTAAAAAAAAATAATTTTTGTTCATTTTGCTGTGAAAAATCTGTTAAGTGATACATTCTTATGGTATAAGTTGCATATACCTAAAAAATGTAATCTACCCAAAAAAGAACCCGCAGATCTTCTGCCAGGAAAGTGAATATGTACAGAACAAAAAATAGTGTAAAGGTTAAAAAATGGGAAAAAAAATAATGGCAAAATAGCTGCTCTGTTTCCATTCACCCCAGTAAAGAGTTAATAAGTTAATAGTACTCAAATGATTCCAGTGACAAAAAAAGCGACCAGAAAAATAAAAGGTGGTTGCTCTTGGAATTTGACAATAAGAGTTAATGATCTGTCATAAAGACCAAAATTGGCTGTGATATCAAGGGGTTAAACAGTAGAGGAAAAAAGGTTACGATCTCAAAAACGGAAATGCAAACCATTTTTTCTTTTTTCAATGCAGCTATGATAGCTTATTTTTTATGTGACTTACTGATCTTTTTTTTTTATTGATACTCTTTAGGGTACATTCAATGATTTGATATTTTTTTATTACATTTTTTGGGAATTGCAGCTATTAAAAATGCAATTCTGACAGGTTTTTAATCACTCTTTACAGCACCACTACGACGGTTTTGTGTTTGCATTACTGGAGTGGTGCTTTAAATGTAAGTCCCCTGTCTTCTATTCGTCTTCCGTCGTCTTAATTCCTTTACAATGGTGCTCCGGGCAGTTTGTGGTGAAAAGCGACATACTGGCAACTCCATAGTTTCATGGGCACATTGGACATCACAAATCAATACATTTCTATAAGAGCCTTGTTCTGGCCTTATTCTGGCTCTCGTTGAGATGTATTGAGTGCTTGTGATGCAACTTCTGACTTCCAGTCGGTCAGAAATTACAGGCACAAGATGGTGCTGCGGGATCAGGACGGACTTAGTAAAGTATGGAAATGCTGGAAGACGAGTATAAGACGAGGGGCTACATCAGGGAAAAAACAACTAAATGGTGTAGTGGTGCTTCCATTTTATATTTGGATGGGTTGGACTGACAGAAAGGGCAATATCAAATATGAAGCAGAGCCACAGACTGCCCAGAACAAATAGTTGTGGTTGCAGCTGTTACAGGGAGATGCCAGCTTTCCTGATATAGACCAGTTATGGTGCAGGTTCAACTTCTAAGACCGCTGCCTACATGGGGACTTCATATACAAGGCATTATCATGTGCTTCACCGAAGGGGGTTACAGTCAATCTGTCAGGATAATATAATGTGCTACTCTTGGGTAAAACTGTAGAAGATCAAAACGTAAAAAAATATATATTTAGAGTGACATTCAGCATATCCTTTAATGAGGGACCATATTATACTGACTTAATTTAAATAGCCAAGTATCAGGTATGTAGTTTCAAGGAGCACTGGCAAAATGGATATGTGGAACTGATTGGGGGCAGTGTGTGACTTTCTTTGGTAGACGGTGAACCCTTTAGTCATACAGGTACTGCCTTTTTAGGCCCTAATATACATTAGACATACATGCTCCTTTGTTCTATGAGCGAGCCCTTGACAAAAGTTACCTGTTGCGGTTTATCTCCCAGGGAACAAAATAACGGGCCATTGGAAATCCAGTCTGCTGGCTCCTTCTCTTCCTCGACATCATATGGGTATTACTAATTGGGTATTATATGTATGGACTTAACACCAGTACTGGCAAAAGTTAGTTTTCTTCAAACCCATTTGCCAATAGTAAGGTCTCCTAGTTTTGGTAAATAGCTGAATCCTATTGATAAGAGAAGATGGTAAGAGGTTTTACAATATACCCCCATTTTTCCATAACTGTTTCTACCAGTCAGTGATATACCGTAACTCAGATGACAAAGAACCTGATTTCTTCTTGTACATATTCTGCCTTTAGGCCAATATTGGTAAAGCAAGTTCAGGTAGTATGTCCAGCAAATCTTAAACATTTCTGTTTTCTGCGTATGCATATTTATCTTTTTATTTTTCTTGTACAGGTACCCCCCGAGTTTGACTTTTCTGCACACAAGTATTTCCCTGCTGTGAAACTGGTATAAATGGTCAGCTAAAGACTGTAAGATGTTTTACAAGGAGCGTATTCTGGTCTGGTAATGTGTGCTGATTGCAGGACACATGTGAAACTAGACTTTTTATTTCCATTTTATTTTTTAGTGCACTGGTTACTTTTATGTAAAGCCACAAGGTGGACAATCTTTGTAAATTGGCTGTGTGGGATTTAATTCTTGTGTAATAATACCAATGTTTTCCATTAAATATTTAAAACATCTTCAGTGTCTTACTTTCTCCTATTGTCAAGAATACCCAGTTCAGGATGCTGCACGTTGTTGCATGACACAAAGTCTCCCACTGCATTTATAGTACAATGATTTCTTTAGAAAATTATAACTTTATCACTTAGTAGGTGTTTTAATGGGTATATAGTCTAATGTATTGACTTGCTTATCTTCAGTCAGCCTTGAGTAATAACTTATGCTCTAGTGCAGGTTTGCAGTTGCAGCTTTACATTATATTGATGAGACCTGATTACTTTTTCTAAACACACCCTATACAGAGTATGTATCAGAGTTACTATAGTGCAGACACAAGGCTCTATGTTGACACTACCAGGATGAAACACATTTCCGCTCTGAAGCCTTCACTGTCGTAAATGCAGCGGTTCACACACAACATAATATAATATAGAATCAAACTACAAACTCATCCAAAAGCTTACAATTTAATCTATTTAGCACATCTATTTTTTTTTAAATTATTTTATACAGATACTGGCTGTAGTCTCTGGCGTTCCCCGGCATAGTAACTAACTGTTCTTGGGTGTAAGACAATAGAATGGTAACAAAGTCTTGCTTCTCTCTGCTGAGATACACGGGCTGCAAGTGTAATACAGGGGCTATGTGTGGGCAGAGGTTTTAATACAGGGGCTATGTGGAACACAGACTCTAATACAGGGGCCATGTGAGGCACAAGCTGTAAGTGTAATACTCAGGCTATATGTGAGCTCCTGCTCGGATACAGATGCTATGTGAGGTCTCCTGTTGCAATACTGGAAGTCGTGTGCGGAATCCTGCTGTAATACTGGAAGCCATGTGTGGAATCCTGCTGTGATACTGGGGGCCGTGGGCGGCCTCCAGCTGAGATACTGGGGTTTGCGTGGCTGTTGCTTCCCTGAGTTATGTCCCATTGTGCGCCGGTTTCCTGAATTCTTTGCCCTTGGCAAGCTTCCCTGAATGATTCACAGACATGCATAAGCTATGCTATACTATGAATGTCCTTCGATGCCTATGTCAACAAATCAGAAGCTGAGCTATGATTGGTTGCTATAAGCCACCTGATAAACATCCAGGCTAACTGTGAAAACAGGCAAGGCAGTATCTATTACCTCACACATACAAGCAGTAAATGGACCTTCTTTTTTTTTTCTTGGCGGAGTACTGTAAAGCGTGGGGTTAAAACTTCTCCTCCTAACCAAGTCCGAGTCCAATGGGGTGGCTGTGCATAATTTTGTGATTGTAAATGCGATGGTGCGGATTCCTTTTGTGGACACACACACACACACACTCACCACACTCTATGGGCCCTTGTACCATTCTAAATCCTATAAAGACTTATGAATGGTTCTCACCCACCCCCACATCATTATGTATGCAGGTTCCCCATCCCGGTATGCATGGTCCTCATCCCGGTGTGCATGGTCCTCACCCTAATGTGTGCCCCAGTTCTGTCCATAATGCATATTTAAAACATTCTAATCAACTTACCTCCTCTCCCGTGTCGCCATGTGTCCTCTGTAGGCCAGTGCAAAGAGGCTGACTCTGCAGCCGACATCTGAGTGTGCGCGAAGGCTCATGACGTCACTGTCATGCGCTGGTAACTCCGACATCTGCTCCCAGCTGCTGTACCGGCAACATGTATTGCCATGCAAGGACCCGGCTGGACTCTGCACTGCAATGTATTTCACTGGATTTGCGTCTTTGCCAAGGATGCAGATCCAGCTAAAGCAGACTCTTGGGTTGGTTGTCCCCTGTACCCCATGCCTGATCTTGATTATTATGCTCGTGGCTCCTGCTCTTTCTTTTACGATGTTTTGGTCCAAGAAAGATCGTGCCCGTCCTGCGGGCCAGCCAGAACAAGTCATATATTGTGCATGTGCAGTCTTTGCTAATGAGTGTTCTGGACAATCTGAACTCTACTGTTCAGCTTTCCTATAGTGTTGGATCTAAATGACTGGTCAGCATTGAATGGTTGCTACAGTCACCTAATTTAACATCAATGGAATTCTTTCATTTTTGGGTGCCGTCAAGAATAAGGTTTTTGAGAGGAAGCCCCACACAATGGCCAAATTAAGAGTTCACCTCAAACATTTATGGACATTGAGACAGATCAGAATTTGTTGTACTGTCAGTGTACTAGACCGGTTTTAAGATGTTATGACATTGATTAATGACATCAGTACATATGAGATTAAATGGTGTTAAAGGTACGGTAATTAAATGCAAATAAATCTGTCACCCATATATTTTGCGATAAATATCCATTAAATATGGTAAATATGTATCTTCAAGTTACACCTACACATGTCACCAAGTTTAATATGTAAATAGTTGTAAATAGTTGAATATTTATATTAAACTTGGTGACATGTGTGGGTGTAACTTGAAGATATGTAAATAGTTGTAAATTGTTGAATATTTATATCTTCAAGTTACACCCACACACGTCACCAATTTTCAACTTAAAAGTTATTTTAAGGGTTCTAATGATATTAATTTCTCAGCCTACCCTCACAGGTGAAGAAATCAATCTCTAGATCTCCATATATTAAGTTGTGTAATAATGAAAAATGACACATCGAAAACTTGAGCACACAAAGAAAGAGAAGAAAGGCGTGACACAACAGGCTATTGGTAATTAGGCAACAATCTTGCCAGTTAGTGAAAATTAATATCAGCTGCTTCAACTGATCTGATAAAAGGTGTCTCATTACCAAGTTGCCACAAAAGAATATCTCATGATGGCTAAAACCAGCTGTCTTAAGACCTTCACAACCTTATTGTTGCAAAACATACTAATGGCATTGGTTACAGAAGAATTTATAAACAACGGAAGATTCCAGTGAGCACTGGTTGGGCCATAACCCGGAAGTGGAAAGAACATCTAACAATACTGGCCATGCCCAGGTGCTCCCTGCACGATTACAGGCAGAGAAGTGAAAAAAATTAGCAGACTATTTGTCCAAGAATCTACATTTGTTTCAAAGAAAATAATAAGACTCAACCACCATAACCTGCGTGCATTCTCCTAACTCTATTGCAGAACAAAAACATGTTCAAGCGCATTTAAAGCTTGCTAAACAAAATTTAAACAAGCCTGTGAAATAATTGGAGAATATAGTCTGGTCAGATGAGACCAAAATTGATCTCTTTGGATGCCATAATACACACCATGTTTTGAGGCCAAAAGACACCTTGCCAACAGTATGGGAACATCATGTGGGAACATCATGGTGTGCAGCTGTTTTTCCGCATACAGCACTGACAAAGGATGAATGGACAAATGTACCAATACATTCTTGGAAAAAAAAAAATCTGCCATCTACCAGGATGATTAAGATGAAACCAGGGTGGATGTTTCAAGAAGACCATGTATTCAATCACACAGTTAAGGAGACAATTGGTAAGAAAAAATAAGTAAAGCTGCTAGATTGGCCCTGCAGATCACTTCACCTGAACCATTAGAAAGTTTATGGAAGGAACTAAAAGTCAGAATTCATAGGTGCCACGGAACCATCAGTTTTTTTAGAATGTGAAACAATAGGCCAAAATCACACCTAAGCAATGCATGCAATTTGTTTCTATATACAGGTGTCTTGAAGCTGTTATCACTAACAAAGGCTTTTGTACGACAAATTAAATGTCAGTAAGCATGTTCAATACTATTTCTCTGTTATTTCTATTTATTACGCATCACTAAATATATAGACCCCTATGGTTTGATCAGTAGCGTAGCTAGCGGGGGGGCAGGGGGGGCGATCGCCCCGGGCCCCCCCCGGCTTGAGGGCCCATTGGCCGCCCTGGGGGGCCCCGCACTCCCTGTGGGGGCCCCGTGCTGGCAGCTGGCAGCCGCGCGACCGGAGGGGAGGGAGGACGGGACTTCCTGCTGTGCAGATCTGCACGCCCCTCCTCCCTCTCCTACAGCAGACGCACGCACGCAGGCGGCCGGCCGCGGTGAGTATCAGCGCCCTTCTGCACCCGGTCCGGTCCTCCTCACACCTCCACCCCACACCCCGGTCCTCAAATCCCTCCACCAGCACAACCCCCCCCGGTCCTCAAATCCCTCCACCAGCACCCCCCCCCCGTCCTCGCATGGGGGGGCCTGGGCGGTGATCTCGCCCCGGGGCCCGAAGCTGGCCAGCTACGCCACTGGGTTTGATTTCTTTTTCTGTGTAGACTAGGTGGCTGACATCTGGTAAGAAATTCATGTCAATAGCACCTTGAGAAATATATTAAATATAGTTACTTAAACTGGTGACGTGTTCTATACTTTTTCCAACTGCTATGCGTGTGTGTGTGGGGCCATGGACATCTTTCACTTGGACAAGACAAGTTCATGTTTATTTGTTAGTGGTTCATTAAGCTTTAATCTGCAATCTTTCTATCAAAGGAATTTCTCTCCCAGGAAAATAGGCATGTGAGCTTTGTTTTTAGCCAGAGTATCATTGCTTACATTAACTCACCAGCCTAGCTTGTATCATACATTAATTTCCTCTTCATGTACTTTCTTACCTTTAGTATAACCTATTATACTTTCTCCTGTCTCCATTCCTTCCTTTCCCTGCTGCAACTTTACGGCTCTATTCACACTTTTGGTACTCTCACATGTGTTCTATCCATTTTGTTTTCTGATTTCTCATTTTGTTTTCTCATAACACCCATTATAATCTATGGCATGGCTGGGCAATTAATTTTTTCAAGGGGCCAAATGAGTGTGTGACTGGTGTGGAGGGTCAAATCTTTAAGCTAAAATTAATTCTGTTCAATATTAAAAGTTACAAATTATAAATATTATTTTATAATATTACTTGTATCACTTAAAATGAACCTGACAGCTGATACATCCATATCTCAGACTATGGCTGTATGGTTCCAGCTATATATGTTTAAGTATTGAGCAGAATTAAGTATGCTGACTCGCCCACATATATACAAGAGTCCACAGAAATCAGGCGTCAGGTTTTCATAAAAATAAAATCCATTTTACTGATGCAGCATAAAATTTGCCATGTACATCAAATAGGCACAAGGAGTGTGTCAGCAGAGACTCTTTTTGACAGGTAAGGGCAGCTTCACACTGCGGTGTGATTTGGTCCGGGGCTGTCCGGGATGACCCTGACAGCCGCGGACTGGATCAGCACACAGGACCGGAGGGCTAATATGCCCTCCGGACCGGTGTGCAGCGCACGCAGCTGCAGCCACTGACAGGTCAGGACCGCGGCGCCCGCGGTCCTGACTTATCAGCAGCGGGAGCTGCGAGCGGCTTCACACCGGACTGGAGGGCATATTAGCCCTCCGGGCCTGTGTGCTGATCCAGTCCGCGGCTGTCAGGGTCATCCCGGACAGCCCCGGACCGAATCACACCGCAGTGTGATAGTGCCGCAGTGTGAAGCTGCCCTTAGATGTCTTTATCATTAACATACAAAGGCAATAGTGCTGGAGAAAGAACATAAACCATTAAAAACAATTGCAGACACTTGGAGAGTAAAGCCCCCGTCACAAATAACAAGATCGTTGGCAAGATGGCTGTAACGTCACAGGTTTTGTGACGTAACAGCGTTCGCTCTAAGTGTGACACTTGGCAACGATCAGGCCCCTGCTGTGAGATCGCTGATCGTTACAAAGTGCTCTGGCTCATTTTTAGGTCGTTAGTCTCCCGCTGGGCAGCACGCATTGCTGCATGTGACAGCGAGAGACCAATGATCAGCGATCTCACAGGCTGGTAACCATGGTAAACACAGAGTATCTAGACAGCGCATGCTGCCTAGATACCCGGTGTTTATCATGGTTACCAGCGCTAAGCAGGGAGAACGCTGTTAATGATAAACAGTGGGTATCAAGGCAGCGCGCGCTGCCTCGATACCCGCTGTTTATCATAGTTACCAGTGATGTGGAGGTGGCTTTCTGGTTGCTGGGGAGATCTGCCTGTTTGACAGTGCCCCAGCGACCAGGTAACGACGCACCAACGATCCCTACAGGATCGTTGTCTGGATCGCTGGTGCGTCATTGTGTGTGACAGGAACTTAACAGGTGAGAACTAATAGAATTAAATACAAGACCTTCAGTAACATTAGTAGAATATACATCCTCAATACAACATTTCATATATTAATGAAAGGTCAGACTTAGAATTCAGCCAAAAAGCTTTGCATGAATTACCATTAAGAATCCAAAAAGTCTTTTTTTTTTTTTCTTTTCCCCACCGCTTTTTAAAGATTCAATTTTATTTATAGCAATGACTTTAAGCCCAGAAATATTTCCATTATGTGTGGTCAAAAAGTGCTGCTATGTACCTGGCAGGCTTCTAGTGGTCTTGTTTATTATATCAAAAATATGCGCAGATATACGCCTTTGAAATGGTCTAGTGGTGAAACCTATGTATTTTATATCGCATTGTGTGCGCAGTATCATATACATAACATAGGTACTACTGCAGTTAATTAGTGATTTTATAGTGAACTCTTTTTCTCCGTTTGCTGAGAATTTTTTATTCTGCATATAGGGGCACAAGCCATTGGTGTTTTGACCACATTTATTATACAATTCTGATTTTATGCTGTATCAATAAAAAGGATTTTTTATGATAACCTATTTATTCTGTGGACTCTTGTGATAGAAGTTTGGAACTAGACTTCATTTGAGTACCATCAAGGTTTAAATCCTTCCCATTATATGAAAAAAAATCACGGTGAGCAGATTTTTTTCTATGTGACACCACGTATATACAGTGTGATCCTACGCAGCCCCTCTAAATACAACACAGGTCTGCACACAGTCCCTGATGTAGTATGATCTGACACACAGCATCCCTATATACAATGAGGTTTTCTTTATCAGATAATGTTTTTGAAAACAGACAAAACCCTTTTTTTTTAATTAACATTATTTATTATAAAAATATATATGTTTAGTTTCAATACATTTTTATTGAGCTTTTGGTGATAAGGAATACAGGTTTAGCTGGACCAAAGAGATGGGGAGGGGATAAGACCAGGCATAAAGGGAGCCATCGCGGAGCAGAATACAATAAAGTACAAACAAACATCAGTAGTATCAAAATGAGTAAGTATCAAGTAGTTAATGTGAAAATCGGGGCTGCCAGTGGGTGTTGTCCCCATATAACCCACCCTTTCAAGACCCTCTGTTTGGTGTCGTTATCTAAGGATAGAAAAATAGAAAAAAATTTGTGCTGAATGATGGAGTTGTTTTTTTTCGATCGCCTCCTTGAATGTAGTGGGTAGGTGAGACTTTCATCTAGCCGCCAGACACAACCTGCCTGCTATTAGGACATAAGAGGATTGCTCCCCGGAGATCAGGGGGGAGCAGATCTATACCAACATTCAAAATCCCAATTTTGGGGCAAGAGCAATAGAACTACCAGAGAGGGATCTGATCAGACTAGCAATTACTTTCCAAAACACGGATATCCTTGGGCAGGACCACCACATGTGTGTCAAGGTACCCTCAAGCCCACACTGTCTTCAGCACAGCGGAGACTGGCCGGGAGCGAAGCGAGCCGGTTGGAAGGGAGATAGGTACCACCGGAGGTAAATCTTTTTCAGATTTTCCAGATGGTTGACACACCACATACCCCTGTGAATCCTTGACAGAGCCGCCTGCCAATCTTCGTAAGAGGCAGTGAAACCCAGGTTCATCTCCCACCTTTGCATGTAGTTTAATTTGGAGGGGGGAAATGTCTGATAAGAGAAATTCTCTATAAATGCCTGAAAGGCCTTTGGTTCGGCGTGGGTCAGACAGGAGAAATCTTTGGAGCATAGAGGAAGTACGCGGGGCCTGAAATCTTTCATGTATGAGGTGGAGACTAGGAAGTGCTTTAATTTTAATAATTTGTTAGTGATATCTGTTCCCCCCCCCCCTCCCCTGGAAACTCCTTTTTTTCGAATGAGGTCACCAAGGGAGGACATCCCCATCTCCTCCAGCCACCTCAAATTCAGAAAAGAGATGTTGAGACAAATGGCCCTGTGGGGGATCTTCTCAGGGGGAAGGAGAATCTATTTCCCCACCGCATGCTTCCAACCAGAGAGGAGGGTGCACATGGTGGGCAATGGGAGATGACGTCCAGTGGGTCCAAACATTTCCAAAGCCAGTAGGGCCCTGACGGTGGCGTCCCCCGCAATAGTGGATTCAATTTGTACCCAACCCGAGGGGGAGGGATGCCACCAATTTTTGGCTTCCTCAGGTATAGCCGCTGAATGGTACCCTAACAAGTCTGGGACCCCCATTCCTCCAGAGCAGAACGGAAGAAAGAGGACCAGTCTGGCAACCCTCGGTTTATTAGCCCACACATACCTCGAGATTAGGTTTTGTAGTTTGCCATCCCTAGGAGAACTTTGCTCAATCTGAATACATTTGCAGTAATGTAAGATTTTTGGGAGGAGTGACATATTAAATGAGTGAATCCTCGCAAACCAAGACAAGGAGGATAGAGGGTGCAAGGAGATCTCCCTCCCAAGGGTTGACATGAGGTGGCCAAAGTTACAAGCTATGGTTTGGTGCGCGGGAGTCTCCCACCTGAAAGGGAATTTTGTTTGAAGGTTGTCAATAGTAAGTTGGGGAACCAGGACTGGGAGAATCATAGATTTCTCCATTCGCCTTCCACGACAGCATTGGAGGATGTCGTCCACGCCCTATTGGGGGACAGGAACACAGAGGTTAAAAGCCCCTCCCCTTCCTCAGTACTCCAGTGTCTTCCTGTCCCCCTTGGGGCATGAAGAGGTTACAGTGCTGTCAGGCCGGCAGAGGCAGCATTGGGGTGTACTTACAGCCGGGCCAGGGATGGACGTCGGGGGCGGCCTCCTCCTCCTCGGGGCTCCCGTGGTGGGACCATCTGGCCTTCCTGCGTCCTACGGGGCAAAGCAGGCCGTGTATTGCAACGCCAGAGGCCTGTTCAGCTCTCTGGCATCTCCCTCCTCCAGCTGCAGTCCCTGGGGCATGCATCAGAGGTGCCGTGGAGGCACTTCCGGTTTCGGGTGTGGCACTTCCGGTTCCGGGATGGCACTTCCGGTTTCGGGCGGCGGCTCCTGTAAGGGCTGTGACAGGCTGGGTGCGGCTCCAGGGAACCCAGCAGGACTTTCGCGCGCTACTGCCCACGGCCGGTGACCAGGAGGAGGGAGGGAACAGGTGTTCCTCGTTGGGGGCACAGTACTTCTGGATAAGTACCCGCTGGAAGCTACACCCAGGTAAGGCTGATCCCTGAAACATGGAGGGTGATAGGCTTCCACCTCTGCTTCTGCAGAGCCCAGCGGTCCCCCAGCTCATGTAAGTGTTTCTGGGGGTAGTCACAAGGGGTAGAGTTATTTAAGCCCTGCACTCACACTGGGACCCCCTTCTCTTCCCTTTTTGTCTATAGGGAGACGAGGGCCGTCTGTGAAAAGGAGCAATAATGTGGCTGCGGCACAAAATTTCCCTCTTCCTACAACAAGGTGTCGGCCATGACTGACAGGGTTGTCAGGATGGACTCCCCATCCTTGCTTGAGGAGCTCCAATCCATTAGGGAAGAGGTGCAGGCTTCTATCTCGGCACTGCGGGGTTTTGCTGCAGCTTCCGGGCCTTCCCCTCCGTAAGAGAGGAAGCTCCAGGATTGTGACTCTGTGGATCTCATGGAGGCTGGCCAGAGCTCAGCGTTAGAGGACGGTGAGGATATTGCCGCTGTTGCCTCTGTCCAGACACGAGAATCTGGACACTACTATTTTTCTACGGAGTCCATGGGTGCATTGGTGGACACTGTCCATTGTACCATGGGAATAGAGGTGGTGGAATCCCCTTCTTCTGTGCAGGGCTAAATGTTCAGAGGCCTGAAGGCTAAGCGGCTCACCCCATCCGAGTGGATTGGAGGGTGATGACTGTCTGGGAGGTCCCGAAGGTGGACATCCAGGTGGCCAGGGTAGCAATCAGCTGCCATTGTAAACCCATTGTGCATACCCTTGACACACTGTTGAAGCTAAGCAACAGTCACGGGCTAGATGGGAGACCTCATGAGAGACCCAATGGGAATCTCTATGGAAGTCTCTATAAAGTCAATGGGACTTCTAACATGAAGGTCTATGGCAGTATTCCATTTGGGAAGCTTAGCATATAAGACCGCGTTGCCTTTTGAAGATTCCTCCGGGTTGAAGGACCCCCTCGTTCGTAAAATGGAGAGTGTCCTCAAAAAATCCTGGGAGGCGGCAGCTATGTCTTTAATGGTGTACATTTCCTCTACATGTGAGCAGGTCTCTCTTTAAGTGGCTCACCCAGCTGGGAGAATTCATCCTGCAGGGTACTCCCAGGGAGGAGCTTTGGACTCCATTCCACTTCTGAGACGTGCTACGGGCTTCCTGGCCGATGCCTCTGCTGAGTCGTTCCGCGTTGGCGCCAGATGCGCAGTGTTGGCTAACACAGCTCGCAGGGCAGTGTGGCTTACAAGGTGGAATGGGGAGGTCACGTCTAAGCTCCAGCTGTGTGGCCTCTCCTTGCAAAGGGCATTGGATGACATCCTGGAAAAAGTGTCAGACCGGAAAAGGTGTCTCCCGGAACAGGAGCCCTTTCGGAGGCAGTCCTTTTGGCCTGAGCGCAGCCAACCCTCCCAGTCTAAAGGGAAGGGTAAGTCTGGTCGCTGGGCATTCCAGTATGGGAACAAGACCCGTAATATCTTGCTCCCCCAGCAGCGGCATCACCAGCCGCCCCTAAACAAGGTCGCCTTCCCCATTGCGGGGCGGCTCCTGCGGTTTCTGCCACAGTGGCAAGCAATCTCCTTGTGCCCTTGGATCCTCTCGACCATTTGAGAGGGACTACACTTGGAATTCGAGAGCCAGCCCCTCCGTGTCTTCGAGTCCTCTCCCTTCCTCAGGGGGACTCTCGCACGTGTGGAGTCCCCGGTTTCTCCTGGAGAGGAGGGCCAGGGGCTCTACTCCAGGTTGTTGTGGACCTCCAGAACACGTATTCTCATGTCCCCATTCACCCGTCCCACAAGCGCTTTCTGCGATTCACGATCTCCGGGGCAGGCGGGACGGTCCATTCTCGGCTTAATGTGCTGCCCTTTGGGATTTCGTTGGCCCCAGAGGTTACCAAACTCATGGGGGAAGCGATCACATTCATCCAGACCCAGGGGATATGTATGCTTCCCTATTTAGCCGACATGTTGGTGGTGGCTCCTTCGGCAGTGCTTCTGCGCACAAAGGTCTCCAACACATTGGAGATTCTTCAGTCCCTGGGATGGGTACCCAATATTCGGGAATCGGAACGGGTGCCTACAACCCGACGTCAATTTTTGGGAGTCTTGCTGGCCTCCTCCAGACAGACCTCGTTCCTTCCTGCGGCATATCAGCTTTTGCGCCACGTGAATCTGACCCGCTTCCGGGCAAGGGGGTCGCCCTCCTTGCGGGAAGCAATGTCCCTGTTAGGGGCCATGACGGCCTGCATTCAGTCAGTAACATGGGCTCAGGCTCCTTCCCGACTGCTCCAGGAACACATACTGAGTTCCTGGGACAGACGTCAGGATTCCTTAAACTCGCGGGTCCGGACCCCGGGGCGGGTGGTAACCTCGCTTTCCTGGGGATGAATCCCAGACACCTTCCTGTGACCTCCATTCCCACTGATGCCAGCGGTTCCGGTTGGGGCACGATGGTAGTTCGCACACCGTTCCAGGGGATTTGGAGTCGCTCGGTCAGTCGCCAGTCTTCAAACTTCTGGCAGTGGAGGAAGCGCTTCTTGCTGCAGCTCACGTTCTCCGGGGTCATCATGTCAAGGTCCTGTCAGACAATGTGACTACGGTTGCTTTCTTGCGGTACCAAGGCGGTACTCGTGGCTTACACTTGCAGGGGCTGGCAAGACTGTTCTTTTTGTGGGCAGTACGCCATCTTCTCTCCTCTTCGGCAGTACATCTGAAGGGAATAGCCAAGGTACAGGCAGATTCTTGAGCCGCACGGAGGTCCACCCAGGAGAATGGTGCTTCCATCCGGAAGTATTTCGCTCTCTTACGGACAGGTGGGGTGTCCTTTCGATCGACCTGTTCGCTTCGGGCTCGAATACAAAGGTGCCAACCTTTTTCTCCCTGACGCGGTTGGACCATCCTCGGGGGCTGGACGCTTTTGCCCATTCCTGGGACTTCCGGTTGGTGTATGCATTTCCTCCAATCCGCCACTTCCCAAGACGTTGCAACGGATTCGGGCGGAGGGGGTGACACTATCCTGGTGGCTCCCTGGGGCCCAAACTGGCGTGGTACGACGCCATCCGAGACCTGGGCCTGGAGGGACCGATTATGTTAGCCCAGTCTCAACCTACTGTCCCAGGGTCCTCTGTTTCACCCGGGCCCTCAGTGGCTCATTCAGGCGGCCTGGCTGTTGCGGCCGGGATCCTGAGGACCAAGGGTCTCTCCTAGGCAGTGATCCGCACGCTTCAGCAGAGCAGGAAGCCTGTGACAAATGCTACTTACAGGAGGGCTGGAATCGGTTCCTGTCCTGGTGTGCTCCTTCCATCCCGACCATGCATCATCCTAATGTGGCCCAACTCTTGGATTTTTGCAGCGTAGCTTGGATTTGGGGCTTCGGCCGAGCACTCTAAGTCCAGAGGTCGGCACTTGGGGCGGTTTTTGCCCAGGATCTTGCTTCCCATCCATGGGTCAAGCAGTTTTTTAGTTCTGCTTGGGGGTGGCGTCCCCGGATTCGGCCTTCTGTCCCTCCCTGGGATTTGATGCTTGTTCTCCAAGGGCTAGCTCGAAGTCCCTTTGCACCCTTGTCTGCTGCATCGCTTACGTCTCTCTCTCACAAGGTGGCGTTTTTGGTGGCCATCACTTCTGCTCCCAGAGTTGGAGAACTGCAGACACTCTCTGTCTGGGCTCCGTGCCTCGTGGTGTTCGTTGTTCGCATTACGCTTCGGTTGTATTCATCTTTTCTTCTGAAAGTTGTCGGCTTTCCATCGGTCCCAGGATGTGGTTCTGCCTTCAATTTGTCAATCTCCTGCTAATGCGGCTGAGGCAGTGTTTCACTCCTTGGATGTTCGTCGGACTGTCCTCCTCTATCTCCGAGAGTCTGCTTCCTGGAGGTTAGATCAGAACCTGTTTGTTCGGCTTTTGGGAATAATACAGGAAAGAAGACTTCCCAGGCTACCATCACTTCCTGGATCAAGAAGGCGATCTGTGAGGTCTACGTCGCTCCGTTCCTTGCTCCTCCGGTGGGGTTGAAGGCTCCTTAAACTCGGGCTGCTGCTACTCCCTGGACGGCGCAGGCTGGAGCTTCATGGGAGCTGATTTGCAGAAGCGGCTACGTGGTAGCCTCTCCTCACTTTTTCTTGCCTCTATAGGTTAGATCTGTCGTTCAGTCGGGATCTGTCCTTTGGTAGGAGAGTCCAACAGGCAATAGTCCCACCCTGAGGAGTATCGGTGGTATTCCTCCAATGCTGTCGTGGAAGGCGAATGGAGAAAACTGAATTAGTCCTTACCGGTAATTCCTTTTCTTGGAGCCTTCCACGACAGCATTAGTTCCCCCCCTTGTTGGTGTTTGGTTCCGGTTTGTATCAGATAATCCATGGCTAAGGGTGATCTTGGTAAACACTGGAGTACTGAGGAAGGGGAGGGGCTTTTAACCTCTCTGTGTTCCTGTTCCCCAATAGGGCGTGGACGACATCCTCCAATGCTGTCGTGGAAGGCTCCAAGAAAAGGAATTACCGGTAAGGACTAATTCAGTTTTCGAGGCATTAGATTTATAATATAAGAGTGCGGAATAGGAGACCAGGGAGGGTAGGGCTGCCGAAAGGTAAGGAGAAATATTTGTGCAGGTTATGTCGTCGGCGTACAGGTCAATAACATGATTCTTGGAGCCAACCCGAATACCCAAGATGTCCTGATTGGATCAATACAGCAATAGGCTCAAGAGCAAGGGTGTAAATAATTGGAGAGAGCGGGCACCCTTGTCTGGTCCCGTTAGTGATCGGGAAGCTGTGTGAGAGAAAGCCCGAGGAACGGACCCTGGCATTAGGGTTGGACTACAGCAATAGGACCGCCAAGAGGAACGGACCAGTACACCTGAACTGTCTCAACACCTGTCAAAGGTCCTCCCAGTGCACCCTATCGCATCCTTTTTCAGCGTCCAGGGAGCCCCCCTCAACTCCGCCACACGGATTAGATCTAACATTCTCCTCACGCCATCCTTAGCTTGGCAACCCGCCGCGAAGCACACCTGGTCTGGGTTTACCAACGTTGGGATCACCTCGAGCAACCGATTGGCAAGGACTTTGGAAAAAACTTTTACGTCACAGTTGAGGAGAGAGAGGACAGTAGCTTTCTGGGGTCTCAAGGGGCTTGACAGATTTTGGGATTGTAATTATGGTGGCCTCGAGATTAAGAGGGCGAAGACTCAGAGGTCTGAAAATGTGTGAAAGTTCTGGAGAGGAAAGGGGCTAGAATATGGGGAAATGCCCGGAAACACTCATTGGGGAAACTGTCGGATCCAGGGTGAGAGTGACATTTGGTAGATTTAATCACCGCCACAATTTCAGCAGTGGAAAAGGGAGCATTAAAGCATTCTAAATGGAACGGTGACACCTTGGGAAGGTCAAGACCCGACAAGAACAGATCAATCTCCTCTATAGAAGGTTGGTGCATCTGGGAGTCATCTTTAAGGTTGTATAGTTGGGCAAAAAATTGTGCAAAGACTTCTACAATATCTATGGGGTTTTTAACTACTGCTCCGTCATTGTTGGTTAGCTTGTCTATCACCCCTCGACTTGCTCTTTTATTGATACGCCTCGCATAAAGTGCCCCGCCTCTATCTCCAGATGCATAATAGGAAGATTTAAGGTGCCTAAGGGACTTCTCATGTTGAGCAAGAAGAAGAGAGAGCAGTTGGAATCTAACCCTGAGAATCTGTTCCGTTCTCTGGGGAGAAGGATCCGCCTTATTAGCTATCTCCAAGGTTTGTAGCTGAGAGATTAGTGCTTGATGACGGCGGCTTTTTGCAGAAAAATACCCCTCATGCATGCTTTGAGAATCTCAAAGGGTCTGATCAGATACCTCTCCGTTATCATTTAGTTATCATTAGATTCTTTTGAATGTCATCTGTAAACCCCTGATCTGACACAAGGCTGGGGTTGAGTCTCCCAGCTCTGTGGGGGGGACCGCCGTTCAACCAACTGCACCTCCAGACTCACCGATGTGTGGTCCGACCACGTGATCAGTCCCACCTCCGCACAGGGCGGCAAGGTACAACGATCTACCAAAAAATTCTCAATCCGGACGTATGACCTGTGCCTGTGCAAGAAGAAGGAATAATCTTTCTGATGCATGAAGGTAGCGCCAGACGTCGTGGAGGCGGAGCTCCCGGCAAAGCGGCCCCCAACTCCCGCCCCACCGGAGCTGAGCTGGATGATGAATCCAAATTCCTCTGGGGAGGAATGTTAAAATCTCTGCAGATGATCTGTAGGCCTCTAGACACATCCCTTACACTCTTAAAGAAACCCTGGAGAAACTTACGTTGGGCATGATTTGGAGCATAGACAGATGCTAGCGTAACATCAGACCTAGAGATACATGTCAGAATTACAAATCTACCGGATAGATCAATAAATTAATCAACCTAAATTGCACAGAGTTATTGATGAAGATGCAAACTCCCGCCTTTTTTTGGGTGTGGTTGGAGAAAAAGGTGTGTGGGAATAAACGGTGATGGAGTCTCGCATTGTCCTCCTGTATTAGCTGTGTCTCTATTGAATGCACAACAGATCCACTTTTTTGAGATTCTCTCCAAAACATGGAGCGTTTTACGGGCGAGTTAAGTCCTTTAACATTAAGGGACACAATTTTTATACTCCTGATGGAAAGTCTAAGTGAGCGCGAACAACCCCGATGGCAGATAACCTGGCTAAAAAGGAGAAAGGGGAGAGGAGAGGAAAGAACACAGTGGAACACATATGTAAACCTGGGGTTCAGGCAAAAGCCTGGTGGAGGGGGCAAAAAACATGTGCATAAGGGTGCACAGGCAAACCACCCAGCCTGGATGGGCATAGGCAAAACAGGCGCGAGAGCTGAGCTACCTCTGGAGGGACCCTCACAGGTTTGGCACCCAAAGAGGAAAAAAAAAAGAAAAGTGTGCCAAAAAGGAGATGGGGTAGGAAAAAAATAGTCATGTCAGCGTTTAGCCAACTTTTTCCCACTCAGAAGTAACCGACCTCTTGTATGGCTGCAGGGAAGGGTTGGAGGGGCTTGATCCTGTAGTAGCGAACAAGTTCCAGGACTTTAAGGCCTTCCCCAGCTGTTTGTGGGAGTCGAACACGTGATGAGAGCCCTTATATACTTGAAGCTAACTTTAACAGGGAAACCCCAACTGTAGAGAGAACTCCCTGATCTTGTAGGACCTTGGAGTAGGGTGCAAATTTTCTGCCTCTTGCCAAGATGCCTGGGGAGAAGTCCGGTTGACAGAGAATGCAGCAAAGGTTTCAGGGAGGCTGGACTTCCTCCTCTGGGCTAGTAGAAAGGTTTCCTTTGTGGTGTAGCTGTAGAGGCAGACTAGAACGTCTCTGGGCAATGATTTGTTCACATGAGGCGGCTTAGGCAGTCTATATGTCTTCTCTATACGTAGATCACTCACGGGGGTCTAAGGGGGGACATGCTAGATAAATGCTGTAGCTGTAGAAGCAATCTCCCCATTTCCCACTGTTTCAGGGACCCCCGCAGGTGAAAGTTGCAACGCCTGGTTTTATCGTCCAAGTCCCACATTTTATATTTCAACTGAGCCATCTCCTTCTCCATGATGGAATAATTTTCTGCCAAAGCATTATGTGCTGAAGCATAGTCGGCCATCTTCTCTTCTATGCGAGAAGTGCGCTCCCCCAGTGATGATATGACTCACCCTAGCCGGGTCTTCACGTCTCGGGCGTTGCTTCTCCCGTCATGGTTCCGCGCCTGATGCTGTGGGGCCCGGTGGTCAGATCAAAAAGGGATTGGTTAAACGGATAAGGGTTTCATTCTTACTTGTCGTGACGCCACCTGCAGGAATCCGGTGATTTCACCGGCACTGCTTGGGCCTTCGGGGGATGTACTGCAGCTAGATGGGACGCTCCCTACAGGATGAGCGGGAGTCCCTGGGGCCAGGAGCTGGGCCTTGATGGAATATGGCAGCTTCGTATTACTTAAAGTGTAGATTTAAACAGCTCTGAAGAAAACACGGACACCAGATTCCTCTGTAACGGGTATTGACTGTAACCGGTGAGATGGTACAAGGTATACAGTCAACAGGTAACGGACTGGGTGGTCCCAGCATTGACTGGTGTTAGCTCAGAGCTCCGCAGTGTTCCTTCCTTCCTTAACTTCTCTCGACGGGTTGCCGGTGTTGCCTTAGAATACCAGGTCAGGGTACTTGGGAGACTTCTGGTTGGTACCTAGCTAATCAGGCTAAAGGTCCTGTGTCCCTTGTGGTGAGTCCCTGCTGGCAAGAAGACTTAGGTTGCGGCTGTGGTGAGAGGCCTCTGCAAAGCGATTCTTCACCCTGGTTTGCGGAGCTGCGGTGAACGACTTGCTCGCCTCGGAACCAGTGCACGGAACTGTGCAGAGCCCCGCTTCTTCTACATTCCTCCTTCTGACTCCTACTCCTCTCCTACTTTACTCTCACACACTACTGCTACACTCCTCCCACCAGGACCTGATTGGCCCTCTATTCTAGTGGTGCATTTAGAGTATGGAGCTCTGAGTGTTAACCGTGTCATTACTGAGGCAGAGAATATTGCATCTGCAGTATGGGATGCAATACCCTCCTGTGACCACTCGTTGCGGGGCGCCACAGATATATCCCTCCTCAGCTCCCCCAACATACCTTTGAGGTTGTCTTGTAATGATTTCCTGGGTGATCTCAGAAGGAGCTGCATGTGCCTCTTGGTGATGGGGGAATCGTCATCATCCTGTTCTGTCCCTGCTGCAGGGCTCCAGGAGAGGAGCAGGAGGAGGATGAAGAAGAAGCAGGAGCCACGCTGGAGGAGGGGGCAGAGGGCCTCTCTAGGGAAAAGAAGTCGGTTACTTTCTGTGGCTCTTCCACTCTCCTGGAGGATCCTCTGGACATGATGAACCTGACAGCCCCGGACCGGACGCTGCCGTGGTGTGAAGCCAGCCTAAATCGCTAAAAAGTGAGCAAAAAAAGTTAAAATGTGATGTGGGAAAAAATGCAAAAGTGTGTCTTCCTTTCCTGGGGCGGTCCTCATGTGAGCTAGTGGCTTTGTAGCGCTTGATGGTTTTTGCAACTGCACTTGGAAGACACTTTCAAAGTTTTCCCAATTTTTTGGACTGACTGACCTTCATTTCTTAAAGTAATGATGGCCACTCGTTTTTCTTTACTTAGCTTGCCATAATACAAATTCTAACAGTCTATTCAGTAGGACTATCAGCTGTGTATCCACCAGACTTCTGCACAACACAAGTCATGGTCCCAACCCCATTTATAAGGCAAGAAATCCCACTTATTAAACCTTGACAGGGCACACCTGTGAAGTGAAAACCATTTCCGGTGACTACCTCTTGAAGCTCATCAAGGGAATGCCAAGAGTGTGCAAAGCAGTAATGAAAGCAAAAAGGTGGCTATTTTGAAGAAACTAGAATATGACATATTTTCAGTTGTTTCACACCTTTTTTTTAAGTAAATAATTCCACATGTATTAATTGATAGTTTTGATGCCTTTAGTGTGAATCTACAATTTTCATAGTCATGAAAATAAAGGAAACTTTGAATGAAAAGTTGTGTCCAAACTTTTGGTCTGCACTGTGTATATATAGCAGGAATTACAGAAAGAAAAACTATTTCCACTAAGTCAATTTGGCACAAGGGTGTTCAGCGTATAAAATCCATCTAGATTCTCTTTGTGCTAGAAGTTTTTTAAGATCACCCCCCCAGTACTTACCATTATCCAATCGATTGCATGAATCTTCAAGCCAATAGGATCACATTTATGAACCAGCTTGAAGTGACAAGCTACGAATGTGAGTTTTGACATATCCTCCTCATCTGCTGCAGCAACCACCAAAAGGACATGTTCTCTTGCTCTGCGCCTAAATTCGCAGATATTAAGCCAACATATTTTAAATTGCAGGGACAAGATACTTGATATATAACCCCTTTAGAATCACGAAATAAAGTATGAGTGATTTTATATTCTTTTTTTATTCAATGAGTCAAAGAAATTGTTGACTTTTCACATTAGAGCAGGCTACACATCCCCCACAAGGTTTAGAGCCTCACAGCTTTTTGATGAATCCAAAAAGGAAAAACGCTGCTTACCAACATGATGGCTGTGTACAAGTTTGTCTTTTAAGTTTTCGGATCTTTGGTATGTTATACTAGGTTTGTTGGGTAGATATTTAGAAAAAACTTGATCTGTGAGGAGAATATCCCAATATTTTTCCAAAGCAGCTCTCTCCTCTTTTGATCTTGAAATGAAGGTGGAGATATAACAAACCAAGTCATCCTGATTATTCTTACATACACGGGTTTTTAATAATTTCTTTCTCTCCACGGTCTTAGCTAGGACATACCCTTGGTTGATATCCTTGGCATTATATCCACGCTTCTTAAACCGCTTTTTAAGATCCTCAGTTTGTTTTTCAAATAAGTTGGTATCTGAACAAATACGTCTTGTGCGCAAAAATAGCCCCTTTGGTATATTTCTGATGTCATGCTTTGGATGTGCTGACTTAGCATGGAGGATGGAATTAAAGGATGTTTCCTTCTAATATAAATCTGACTGGATTATTGAGTTGTCCCCAATTAGAAAGGAGATGTCCAAAAACTCGGTTCTTTTCTTCCTAACTTTGTGGGTGAGTCTGATGTTGCGACTGTTATGATTTAATCCTTCCATAAACAAATCCAATTCCTCCACACTGCCCTGCCATACAAACAATATATTGTCAATATATCTTGTCCATATCTGGACATGGTCAGAGTCAGGTACAGTATTGGAAAGAAAGATGTCCCTCCACAATCCCAGAAACAAAGTAGCATACGATGGGGCACAGGTGGCCCCCATTGCAGTTCCCTGGAGCTGTAGGTAGAGGACGTCCTTAAAATAAATGAAACTGTCTCTAGACAAAATCAAGGAGTTCTAGGACAAGTCCAACTAAATCTTTGTCAAGGTTAGATGTATTTATAAAAAAAAAACTCACCGCCTCAATCCGATCTTCATATTTGATCAAAGTATAAAGTGATTCTGTATCCGCTGTGACCAGTAGCATGTCTTCATCCAATTGCAGCCCTTCCATCCTGTTCAGGACATCTTTTGTATCTTTTAAAAATGATGGCAGTGTCTCGTCAATCGGCTGCAAATAGTGGTCGACAAAACGACAGATTAGTTCACACATTTTCCATTGCCTCACACAATAGGGCGCCCAGGTGGTATATGGGGTTTCTTGTGTATGTTAGGTAATAGATACATAGCTATTCTAGGATGATTTCTGGTCAACGCATCCATTTCTTTTTTTTGGTTAAATCAGATTTTATTTAAAGTGTGTAAGTACATGTTAAGAACACAATATACATTGTACACACGGCAAAAACATGTTTCATATTTGCTTTTTCAAAAAACATAAAACATTATAGAGTAAAACAATGAAAGCGAAATATTCAAATTTTGTCATAAAATCACTATATCGCAGATTCTTGGTGACATTGAATCTCTTGTATTGTCCCTTGCTTATTCCAAGACAATTTGTAGGTAGATAGTTATTTCGCCGGGTCTTACATTCAGACCCCTATCTCTATCTCTACCTCGTCCTCTCTAGACCTAGAATCGCTTTATTAGGTGAACATATATAAACATTAAATCGTGATATATTAATTATAAGAGGAAATTATAAAGATTGATTAGAAGGAGAAGAGCAGAAGAGAAGAAGAAAGAGAAGAAGAGGATTCCCACAAAGGGAAGAGATTAGTCGTTCTCAATATAAATCAACTAAAGTCGAATATCTAAGTGGTGTACAAGAGAGGGTTCAACCAAGTATTCATGTGGTAAGTAGCCGAGTACAAATGCCCATAGTAGTTCCTATGTGTGAACCGCAGGAGATGCGGAAGACTAATCCTCCCCATCCGCGGGCCCCGGGATCCCCGTCCACCTCCACATCCCCCATCATCCCGATGTCAGCCACCTTTTTAGTGATTCAGACTCTCTGAAGAGGATCCAAGGAGACCACAGGCGGCAATGTCTATCTATTGCTTTTGGATCTGGAGAGCTCTGGCCAACTATATCCTCCATTCTACACATGTGGTTCAGCTCAGAAATCAAGTCAGTTCGATCTGGACGTTTCTCATTCCTCCATCTTCTGGCTATTAAAGTTCTAGCCGCTGAAAGGAAATATCTGATCATATTAGTTTTGTATTTTGAAATAGACATATCTAGTAAATTCAGCATGGCTACACGGGCCGTTTTGGGAACACTGGCTTGTGTAACCATGTTATACAGGTCAAATACCTCCTCCCAAAATGGGCGGATTAGAGGACAGTCCCAAAAAAACATGTAAGTAGGTGCCACAATCTTCAAGACAACGCCAACAGCGGTCCGACACCGATGGGAATATTAAATCTAGGTCAGCCGGACACCTATACCATCTCGCCAACAGCCTAAAGTTCCGTTCCAATAGCGCCGCCGATGTAGCTGATTTGTGTGTGAACAATATTACTTTATCCCAATCAACTGGTGAGAATTCAGTATGGAAGTCTCTCTCCCATTTTAATTTATATTTGGCAGAGTATTTGTCTCCCGTCTCCATAGAGTTCTGGAATATGACGTGTAGAGCTGAAATCGCATGGGGGATTGGGTCTCTCTCGAGGCAAAGCCTTTCGAAAGCTGTTGGTTGTCTAGAGATGTCTGACCAGGGTAGGGACTTAATATAGCTACGCAACCTGGCGTGCTGAAGCCATGCACCCGGGGGGGCAGGTGACGTATGGTAGAAGTCTTCCAGTTTCTTTACGTCCCTTGGAGTGATGTAGTTGTGAATTGTTGGATGTGCTTTTCTATGTATACCCAGAAAGGAGTGTTCCCCACTCTCCATACCAAAAGCCGGGTTATTAAATATGGGGGTTAGAGGGCCAGGGTTCGTGGTCATATGTAGCAACTGATTATGGTTTTTCACGAATAATGCCAATTGGGATATTATAAAGGAGTGGGGGGCGGGGGTTTAGAGCCATGGAACCAGACCCTTGCCAGAGGACATAATGTATCGAGTGCATATTCTACTTCAACCCAGCGTTGTGTGGCTGCTTGCTTGTACAAGTCCAAGATGCACTTGCCCAAAGCAGCCTTGTGGTAGATTAGAAAATTTGGCATGCCCACTCCTCCCTCCTCCGGCCTTCTACACAATGTGCTAAGTGCTATTCTAGCTCTTTTATGATTCCAGATATATCTGGTTAAAAGAGTCTTGAGTCTGGAAAAAAAGGATGCCGGAAGAAGGATCGGGACGGCCTGGAGAAAATACAGAATTCTGGGGAGTAGGTCCATTCTAACTGAGTGGATTCTACCCCACCAAGAGATCGTGAGTCTATTCCAAGACCTAAGGTCTGCTTCCAAGGTGGTCAGTAGGGGCACAAAGTTTCTAGTGTAGAGATTCAAGGGGTCCCTAGTCAGTTTTACCCCTAGATATTTAATTTCGTCTTGTTTCCATATGAATGGGAACTGTATTCTTATTAATTTAGCCACCAATGCCGGGATGGAGATGTTGAGTAACTCCGATTTAGACTCATTCATCTTGAAGTTGCTCAAGTCTCCATAAATGCTTAATTCCTCCATTATGTTTGGTAGAGATATGAGAGGGTTGGTCACAAACAGGAGCACATCGTCTGCGAACAGTGCAAGCTTCTGCTCCGTGTCCCCCTTCTCAAGTCCCCTTATCGACTTATTAGTCCGTATAGCTCCCGCCAGGGATTCCATGCACAAAATATATATCAGGGGAGATAAAGGGCACCCCTGGCGTGTACCGTTCTGGATGGGGAAGGGGTCCGATAGGGACCCATTAACCCGCACTCGAGCTGACGGAGCCGTATAAAGGGCCTTAATTCTGTCCAACATCACCCCACCTAATCCAATATGTTCCAAAGTGGTGAATAGGAAGTCCCATCGCACCCTGTCGAAGGCCTTCTCGGCATCTATCGACAGGATGCACATGGGAACCCCCCTCCTCCTTGCCCCGTCAATGACCGCTACGGACCTGATGATATTATCACGAGCCTCGCGTCCCGGGACAAAACCCACCTGGTCTGTATTTATTAGGGATGGTAGAAATTTTCTTAATCTATTTGAGAGTAACTTAGCGTATATTTTAATGTCTATATTCATAAGGGATATGGGTCTGTAACTACTGCAGAGTGACGGATCCTTTCCAGGCTTCGGCAAAACCACTATGTGGGCCAACAAGGCCTGAGGAGGGAAAGCCTCCCCCTTGGAGATGCTGTTGCATACTTCCAGAAAACGAGGGTTTAAATATTCCGCTAGAGATCTGTAGAAGCCTGAAGAGTAACCGTCAGGGCCGGGGCTCTTTCCTGGTTTAAGTGATTTTAATACGTCATCTAGTTCTTCCATAGTAAAGTCTGAAGTCAGTTCTTTTCTAATGTCATCAGACAAAGGGGGTGGACCGTTTTTCCCAATATATTCCCTTAAATTACGGACATAGTCAACATCAGTGGGCCTTTCTATATTATATAAGGATGAGTAGAAGGAGCGGAAGCACTCCATCATGTCTTTAGTGGCGTGCACCCTTGTCCCATCTGACTTGGTCACGTGAGAAACATATGTGCATTGATTTCTCGGGTGGAGCGCTCGCGCTAATAGTCTCCCAGATTTATAACCCAATAAATAAAATTTTGAATGTATTCTGTCTCTTTGGATTTTATCTTTTTGATCTAATATTGCAAGGAGTTTGTGACGAGCTGTAGATAATTGGGTCGTTAAAATGGGTGTTGGAGTCTGTTTATGGAGGCCTTCCAGCTGAGAGATTTCTCGGAGTAAATCCTTCACCTCTTGAGATCTCACCCTTTTTAGCCTTGAACCATGAGATATTAAAACGCCCCGAAGTACTGCCTTCAGGGCCTCCCATTGTATTGGACGTGAGGTAGTGTCCCTAGCATGGTCTGAGTTAAAATTTTGAATAGCGGAGATCAAATCTTTGAAGCAAGTTGGGTCTCTTAGTAAATATTCATTAAGACGCCACGTGTATTCTTTTCTATCCTGGGGCCCTATCCTCAAGATTAAATGTATCGGTGCATGGTCTGAATGTATTATGTTTCCGATGTATGACTTGACCTCAAAGTCTAAAAGGGACTGGGATATGTGGAATCTGTCTATCCTGCTATACACTGAATGTGTGTGAGAAAAGAAAGTAAAGTCTCGTTCCCCAGGATGCAGTAATCTCCATATGTCCACTGTGCGCAGCGACTCCATGTGCCCTGCCAAACGTTGGAGAGACGGTACAGGAAGGCATGACCTACCTGAGGATGTATCCACTTTCGGGTCTATAGGGTGATTGAAGTCACCTCCCAATATAATGGGGACTTGTCCTGCGAATTTCTCCAGCAGACTTTTGACTTTCGAGCTGAATCTCAGTATATGCCTGTTGGGAAAATATACGTTAGCCAGAATATATAAGCGAGAAGACCAATTAATTTTTAAGAATATGTATCGACCTCCAGGGTCAATTTCCTAATCCACGACCTCAGGGGAGAAAGATTTGTGGAATGCCACAGAAACTCCCCTAGATTTGGACGTGGGGTTGGTACCATGGAACCAAACTGGAAATTCCCGGGAGCCGCAGACAGGGAGAGCATCAGATCTAAAATGGGTCTCCTGTAGCATCAACACAAGAACCTTGGACTTTTTTGCGGTCATTAATATTTGACGTCGCTTTTCAGGCTTATTCAAGCCTCTCACATTCAGTGAGCAACACCTAATTTCTGACATAGTATGACCCTTTTCTCAAGGACCACTTTTGAGTAACGACTAAGGAGAGACAGAAAAGACATTTGGAGAGAATATAGAGGAGAAACAGGAAAAGGAAAAGGAGAGAAAAGAGAGTAATGGGTAAAAACCCAACAAAGGAGTTCCATGTCAGGCTGAAGCTGTGACATGGCAAAAGGTGCAGAATATGGACAAACCTTGTCCAGCACTTGGGAGTCGTGGGATGACTGGGGAGCAGGTGAGCCCACCGCACACCTCCAGCCGTCCCATCTCACAGTTTATAAAAATTTTTATAATTAACTTATGTAAGTTGCCTTAGTTCTATAACATATAACTATATGGGCTGTTGACTAACTAGAGGATTTAGCCCTGTAAACCGAACATTGCAGATGTATGAGACTATTATACTTAACGAGTATCTAAAATACCTTCTGAAATGTATAAACAAATAAAAGGGAGGATTATAGATAGGTAGGGAAAAGTGATAGAAGTTTAATAAGGATTTCTGGAGCAGGGAATGGAAGGATTGAGAGGAAAATGTAGGGAAGAGGATAGACACAGAAGTCATATGTAGAAGACGTCTTCACATGTCCTATATAAGTCTCCCCCACCGATAGCAAGGGATTAAGTATATCAGTAATAGATTGTGAGAGTTAGAGTGAATTGGTGGTAAAGGAGGATATAAGAGTGCCAAGAGGGAAAAGTAGGTGTATGGTTATGGAGAAGGGGTTATGTAGGGGTTAGAGAATGGAGGAAGGAACCAGGGAAAGAGGGGGTAGGGGGAGCTGAGGAGTAGTGATTAAGAGGGAAGAGAAAGATATATGAAAAAGAAGGAAGAGGGTGTGGGAGAAGGGAAGGGGAGAAGGGGAGGAGGGTGATTAGAGGAAAAATTACTCTAAATATACAACACTAACGAAGAGGGTAACCCTCGGATGTTTCTGTTAACAGCTTAACTAAACCAGGCCAACAACAGGCTCTTTATGTCTCCCGGGACATCCGAGCCAACAGGGTCATGACCCCATCCATGTAATGTATACCGAGGTTCGCATCATGTCCATTCAGGTGGGGGCCTTTCCGGAATGTCCAGCCCTGGGTGATCTGCTCCAGCGCAACGGTGGGTCAGGAAGGGCCTGTAACCTGGGCCAGTCTGGTAGATCAATCATGGGCAAGTCAAGGGCTCTTGTAAATGTGGGGAGGTCTCCTATTTTCCTGAGGGAGGCTGAGCGGCCATCTTTAGAAGCTATGAGTTGAAAAGGAAAGCCCCATCTATACTTTATCTCCCTATCTTTCAGGAGATTCAGTAAGGGCCGTAGACCCCTACGTTGGAGGAGGGTTCTCCTGGCCAGATCAGGGAGCAATGACACGGTATGATTTTCAAAAGTGATGGAGTTTGATTGACGTGCAGCCGTCATTATGGCATCCTTAATGGAGTAAAAATGAATCCTGCGCACAATGTCCCTTGGAAATGCCTCGGGTGATGGTCTAGGGGCTAAAGCCCTGTGGACTCTGTCCATGTCGATATCAGGGCCCTCCGGATCTCCTAATATCTGTTTGAATAAGCTCTGTACAGTCTTTGGTAGATCCACAGGCGAGACAGTTTCTGGAAGCCCCCTAATCCGTATATTGTTTCTGCGATTCCTGTTTTCCAGGTCCTCCTGGCTATATAGGAGGTCCTCCAGGAGGGCAGTATGTGATTCTAATGTCTCCCTGTGTGCTCTAAGCTCATCCAGGACCGCATCCTGAGCCCTTTCCACCTCCTCCACCCTATTAGTAAATTCTTGTTTTAGTGTCTGTATCTCTGATTTGTATGTATTCTCTAATCTGCATGCAAACCTCTCCAGATCCATTTTTGTTGGTAGGTTTTTTATATAGTTACTTATCTCCAGGTTAGAAGCATTCTCCGGGGGTAGCTGGGGTCCTCCCGTGGCCTCGTCCTGCATCGCGTCGTCTCTGAGACAGTCGAAGCGGTTTCCCCTTTGTCTGTTGCTCCGGTCTGATCTGGGAGCTGCCTCGCGCTGTGAGGAGGACGCGGCCGCCATTTTGGAGGGAGACTGTGTCTGGGGAGCGTCCTTTCCAGACCGGAGGAATCGGTCTATAGCTCCTCTGTGTGGCGTCTCAGCGGTTCCGGGGGCTCCTGAAGCCTTCTTGTTTTTGCCCATTCAGGTTTGGAGGCAATCTGTGAGGTAGGGAAGCGGCACGGTCAGTGGCGGGAAGCGGAGCTCCTTCACCGCGCTGCTTCTCCAGTCATGGGTAAACCACGCCCCCCCATTTCTTTTTTTTAACAAGATTACCATTCTCAATTGCTTTACTTAAGATTTTTTTAAGCAATGTCTGGAAATCAGTAAGCGTGTTGTATGTCATACATTTGTAACAATTACTGTCTTTCAGCTGCTTGAATACTTCTTTTTCATACATTTCTGGGGTCACACTACTACGTTCCCGCGCTTTATCAGCGGGTTTTATTACTACTGATTTCATTTTCATCAATTGTTGGATAGCTTCCCTCTTTTCTTTCGTGCAGTTATCATTGAGGATTGGTCTAGGAATGTTTTCAAACTCTTTTTTGGCCTTTTTTTAAAATAAATAAATCTATAGTAGGTAGTTTGTTACCGGGGCAAATTTAGTAAATTTAGTTAGTAAGGATATTGGTAGCTTACCATCTAATGAACCTTTCGCTAGTTCCTCCAATACCCTTATGGTTTCTCTTTCTTGTATGCCTGGAAATATCTTCTTTGTTTCATTATGGAAAAACATCTTAAAATACAGCTTTCTAGCCAGTGGCGTCACAACTGTTTGTGACGCCCGGGGCGGTCGAAAAATTTTCCGCGGCTGCTGCCCCTTTGGTCGTTGATATTCCGGAACCATCCGAAGAGCCCACACTACACTCAAAGATCTAATTTTTAATCTGCTACTAACACTGCTGTTATTATAGTAGTTATATTCTTGTACATAGGGGGCAGTCCAGAATAGTAGTTATATTCTTGTATATACGAGTCCTATATACAAGAATATACAGTGCCTACAAGTAGTGTTCAACCCCCTGCTGATTTAGCTGGTTGACACATGCGGAATTAACTTGGCATTGTGACATTTGGACTGTAGATCAGCCTGGAAGTGGGAAATGCACTGCAGCCAAAAAGATTTTTTAATTTTTTTTTTTTTTAAAGCGTTAAAAGTTAATTCAGAGGGTCATTTATTATTCAACCCCTCAAACCACCAGCATTCTGTTTGGTCCCCCTAAAGTATTAAGAAGTAGTTCAGGCACAAAGAACAATGAGCTTCACATGTGTGGATTAATTATCTCTTTTGCCAGCCTTTTCTGACTATTTAAGACCCTCCCCAAACTTGTGAACAGCACTCATACATGGTCAACATGGGAAAGACAAAGGAGCATTCCAAGGCCATCAGAGACAAGATTGTGGAGGGTCACAAGGCTGGCAAGGGGTACAAAACCCTTTCCAAGGAGTTGGGCCTACCTGTCTCCACTGTTGGGAGCATCATCCGGAAGTGGAAGGCTTATGGAACTACTGTTAGCCTTCCACGGCCTGGACAGCCTTTGAAAGTTTCCTCCCGTGCCGAGGCCAGGCTTGTCCAAAGAGTCAAGGCTAAACCAAGGACAACAAGCAAGGAGCTCCGGGAAGATCTCATGGCAGTGGGGACATTGGTTTCAGTCAATACCATAAGTAACGTACTCCACCGCAATGGTCTCCGTTCCAGACGAGCCCGTAAGGTACCTTTACTTACAAAGCGTCATGTCAAGGCTCGTCTACAGTTTGCTCATGATCACTTGGAGGACTCAGACAGACTGGTTCAAGGTTCTATGGTCTGATAAGACCAAGATCGAGATCTTTGGTGCCAACCACACACGTGACGTTTGGAGACTGGATGGCACTGCATACGACCCCAAGAATACCATCCCTACAGTCAAGCATGGTGGTGGCAGCATCATGCTGTGGGGCTGTTTCTCAGCCAAGGGGCCTGGCCATCTGGTCCGCATCCATGGGAAGATGGATAGCACGGCCTACCTGGAGATTTTGGCCAAGAACCTCCGCTCCTCCATCAAGGATCTTAAGATGGGTCGTAATTTTATCTTCCAACAAGACAACAACCCAAAGCACACAGCCAAGAAAACCAAGGCCTGGTTCAAGAGGGAAAAAATCAAGGTGATGGAGTGGCCTAGTTAGTCTCCTGACCTTAACCCAATTGAAAACTTGTGGAAGGAGCTCAAGATTAAAGTCCACATGAGACACCCACAGAACCTAGATAACTTGGAGAAGATCTGCATGGAGGAGTGGGCCAAGATAACTCCAGAAACCTGTGCCGGCCTGATCAGGTCTTATAAAAGACGATTATTAGCTGTAATTGCAAACAAGGGTTATTCCACAAAATATTAAACCTAGGGGTTGAATAATAATTGACCCACACTTTTATGTTTAAAATGTATTAAAATTCAACTGAGCAACATAACTTTTTGGTTTGTAAGATTTATGCTTTTGTTAATAAATCCTACTCTCGTTTGCAGTTTGAAGGCTCTAACTTATTTGCATCTTATCAAACCACCTAAATCTGCAGGGGGTTGAATACTACTTGTAGGCAATGTAGCTACTATACGGCCCCTATATACAAGAATATAACTACTATACTAAAACACAAAGAGAAGGGGCACAATTGGGGGTAAGTATTGGGCCACTCACCTATTGGGGTTGTCACTGTGCACCACCACCTCTGCACAACACCAGTGTATGGCAACAAGCAGGACTCAAGGAGGGCTCGGGGTTGGAGCAATTTTCGCCGCCGGACTCAAGAGGTGTCTTCCCTTCCGTCATCCGGCTGGGTAGCGGTCACGTGTTGCGATCACGTGACTCAGGATCTCCAAGTCGCGACGTCACCACAGGTCCTATCACTAATCACCAGGGGCTGACCCAGACTGTAGTGGACCCCTCTGCAAGAAATTTTGCACAGGGCCCCTCATAGTGCAACAAAGTTATGTAAACATATAGATTGTAATATTTATTTATCAAATCTAAATAGTAAAGTTGTTTAATTTTTTTCATATGATCCTAAAAACTAATAGGAAGATAGTTGTTCGGGTTTGCCCATCACTAGTAAATATGCAACATGTGAGGGCGTCTTCATATAGGCAAGTTTTTTTGTATCCAGCGAGATCAGGCGAAAACTGCATCCGACTGGACATGGTTTTAGCCCTTAAACCAGATGAAACCGTAATGGAATTATACCTGATTTGTATACAGTTTCCGTTGGGACCTGTTCGCACGATACGTATTTTGCCATGTATTTGGTGCATATACACAGCAGATCTGCAACAAATATGCAGCTGTGTGATTTCCCAGCAAAGCTTAGGGGTTTGCTAATTCCTGTCCACATGGTGCCACTAAAATATACAGCCGATATGCTGCGTGTTTTAGTGCAGGAAAATCTGCACATATCAATTCTTGCTGCGGTTTTCCCACACTAAATGTACTGTATATATAATATTGAGGTTATGCAGGGCTGTATATTATATGTGGAGGCTGCTGCTGGGCTGTATATATTATTTGCCAGTTGCGGCCTTCAAATAATATCTACAGCCCAGCACCGATTCCAAATAACATACACAACTCAGCATAGCCTCCAGGTAATATATACAGTCCACCACAGCCTCCAGGTAATATATACAGCGCAGCACAGACCCCAGATAATATATACAGTCCAGCACAGCCTCCAGGTAATATATTCAGTCCAGCACAGCCGCCAGGTAATATATACAGTCCAGCACAGCCGCCAGGTAATATATACAGTCCACCACAGCCTCCAGATAATATATACAGTCCAGCACAGCCTCCATGTAATATATATAGTCCAGCACAGCCTCCAGGTTGGGGGATAAGCTTGGATGCATCAATGAAGGGGGGGTCCTGGGGCCTCCAGGACCCCCCTTTGGAATGGGGGTCCTGGGGGAGAAGCTCAGCTGCATCAAGGAATGGGGGCCCCTAGGACCCTCCTTAATGTAGTTGACTCAGCTGAGCTTCTCCCCATCTGAGCCCTCACCTTTCCCCCAAATCATGTTGGTGGTCACTGTTTTTGTGTGCATCCTCCCTCCAAAGCCCTGCTCTGGGGCGCTTACCTGGAGCAGCAGGCCAGGAGGAGGATCAGGATCCCTCAGGACAGGTCGGGTCGGGTGATCATGATGGCTCAGCCCACCGGTATCACAGCGCTGCAGTGTCACTTCCGGGTGAGGGAGAGCTTCCCCAGCCTCCATGGATGAACCCGGAAGTGACACTGCAGCGTCAACTCCCAGCAGTACTAGTTTTCTCAGACCAGTCACTGTGAGGAGTTGGACGCTTTGAAGCTGCAGTGCTGCGCAGCCGCCACTGCTTTGCCAGTCCCGCAAACCGTAGTATATATATATATATATATATATATATATATATATATATATATATATATATATATATATATATATATATATATATATATATACAATCCCCACAAATATAATCCCTCTTAGTCTGTCTTCGCCTGTGCACTGTCTCCCCACCTGTGCCTCTCTCCCCCCTGTGTGCTGTGTCTCTACCCTGCTTCTGTGTCTCTCGTGTATGATGTCTCTCCCCTATGTGTGCTTTCTCACCTGTGCACTGTTTCCCCTCTCTGTGCCCATCTCCCCTGTGCACTGTGTGTCCCCCCTGCGTCTGCATGGGCAGTTATTTTGCGCCTTTTTTGCCCAACACGCTTCTTGCGACCATGTTAGCCATTTGCCATTTGCCATGAAACGCTTGAAATGCTTGACTGCTCCATCCTTCTGCAAGACATCTCACAATTTTGGACTTTTCAGAGCCCGTCAAATCTCTCCCTTCTGACCCATTTTGCCTAAGGAAAGGCATTTGCCTAATAATAAGGGTACTGTTACACGATGCAGTATTGCATGCAATTTTAAGGGCAATTTGCTGGTTGCAGTGAAATCATGGACACATTGTTCCATTTGTACACGGCAACAAAATAGAACAATGTGTCCATGATTTCACTGCAAACAGCAAATTGCCAGTGAAATTGCTTGCAATACCCTTTAGCACACCTTATGGTGTTGATGTCATTACACCACACCCCTCCTCATTACAGAGATGCATATCACCTGATTTACTTAATTGCTAGTTGGCTCTCAAGCCTATACAGCTTGGGGTAGGACAACATGTATAAAAAGTATCATGTGATCAAAATACTCATTTGCCTAATAATTCTGCACACAATGTACATGTAATCCCTTGCGGGGGCCGCCAGACATGCTTTGGGGGTGTCTGTCCCCTTAGTCGTAGGCTCACAATATAACAAAACACATACACATATATACATACAAGACAAGCCCACACTCTTGTGAACAATTTTTAATCAATGATACTAGGTCTTAACCCCAGATATGCTAGTAATCCCAGTTGAAAAACCCCATTCATATGATCCATGATGCATATGAATTTATGTACAAAATACGCATTCAAGTCACAGAAAACAGTTACCATGACCTATATTATATGAGACAGGTTCATTACTGGTATGCAAAAAAAATACACATGTTTTAATTGATGCTTGTATGTCGCTTCCCGTGCACATTATGTTATACCGTATGTAATACCCCCCCTTCCCCAAATAAAATACTTTAAGGGTATGTGCACACTGGGCGGGTTTTCGGCGGTTTACCTGTGTAAACCGCCGTTTTGCATACATTAGTTTTATTTAAATTTATGTTAATCCAAACCGGCGTTTGGATTAACATTGAAACTAATGTAACCCGCCCAAGCCTGTGCACATACCGGCGGTTACCCAGCGTCATCCGTTGCTAACCCGCAGGTTTCCCAGCGGGTTAGCAAAGAATGAGCTTGTTCTAAAAACCGGCCGGTTCTGCAGCGGCTGCAAGCAGAATCATGTGCTGCTTCCAGCCGCTGCAGATTCGCCGCCGAGAACCCGCTGGGCAGCCGCCGGATACCGCCCGGCTCCCGCAGCTCATACCCGCCAGGAAGCCGGTGGACGGCGCCGGAGCTTCCTGGCGGGTCCCGCCAGCAGCCGCCGACCGAACCGCCGGGTAATGTGCACTTACCCTTAGGCTGGCTTCACACTTGCAGATGCATCTGCAGCGTTTTGCAGATGCATCTGCAAGTATCAGCATGCAGACCGCGGCCGTGGTGTGAATGCTCTCATTCATTCCTATATGTGAGCCGTAAGCAGGCGTATGCCTGCTTACAGATCACACTCTCCCCGCCCGCACTATGGACGCGAGATGTTGCGTCCAAGGTGCGGGGCGGGAGAGTGTGATCTGTCAGCAGGCATACGCCTGCTTACGGCTCACATATAGGAATGAATGAGAGCATTCAGACCGCGGTGCGCCCTATTATACACATAGGGACCGCGGTCTGCATGCTGATACTTGCAGATGCATCTGCAAAACGCTGCAGATGCATCTGCAAGTGTGAAGGCAGCCTCAGTTTTTCCCCTTCCCCTCTTCTTTCCTAGAAGTTGCTTAGATCTATTTCGGGACAGCAATATACGAGTATGATAGAATCTTTGGTGCCATATGTTTTTTTCGAAAGTAATAAATGTATAAATTTCATCACTCTTATCTTATTTTTCATTTTCAAAGTTGTCTTTATTCACTTAGAAAGAAGATGTAATGGAAACTATGGCAGACATTATTTTTCTTTGTTAGATTGAACCATGAGGGGAGGATTTGGAGAACGTTAAAATAAAAACAAAAAAAAAACAAAAACACATTTCTCTTTTTGTTTTTATTGGGGGCCACTTAGATCTATTACGGGATAGGAATATGCGAGTATGATGGAATCTTCATTGTTTTCTTCCCTTTTTCAATAAAAAGATAATAAATAATTTCTGAAATTCAATCCCTTTGGATTCTGGGCATCCAAGGCCATCAGGAAATCAACTCCCAATCTCAAATCGCTGTTACCCCTACCTCTCCCCACATTTCCTCCAGCTCACTCTCCACATTCGACCCAGTTACAGAAGAAGTCTCCAGGCTCCTCTCTTCCTCTCGTCTCACCACATGCACCGCTGACCCCATCCCCTCACACCTACTCCAGTCTCTCTCTCCGGTGGTCACCACTCACCTAACCAAAATCTTCAATCTTTCCTTCTCTTTTTGCATATTCCCCTGCGCCTTCAAACATTCTATCATTACTCCATTATTAAAGAAAACTTCTCTCGACCCATCCTGCACAAACAACTACAGACCAGTCTCCAATCTCCTCTTCATCTCTAAACTCCTGAAGCGTCTGGTCTACTCCCAGCTCACCCATTACCTCTCCATTCACGCTCTTCTAGACCCATTACAGTCTGGTTTCCGCCCCCTACATTCTACAGAAACTGCTCTCACCAAAGTGACCAATGACCTTCTGACAGCAAAATGTAATGGTGACCACTCTGCTTATTCTTCTTGATCTCTCTGCAGCCTTTGACACTGTTGACCAGCATCCCCTACTCTATGCTGCACTCCATTGGCACAAAGGACACTGCTCTCTCCTGGATCTCTTCCTATCTTTCTGACCACTCTTTCAGTGTATCATTTCCTGGCTCCACTTCCTCCCCTCTTCCTTTCACTATTTGGGTCCCTAAGGGTTCAGTTCTTGGAACTCTTCTCTCTCTACACGGCCCTCATTGGGCAGAGCATCAGCAGATTTCATACCATCTTTATGCTGATGACACACAACTATACACTTCTTCCCCTGACCTTACTCCCGCTCTAATACAGAACACCAATGACTGTCTAACCACAGTTTCCAATATCATGTCCTCTCTATCTGAAACTCAACCTTTCCAAAACTGAACTTTTGCTCCAGCCCTCCACTAACCTCCCTAAATATGACATCTCTCTGTGTGTGGCACCACGATAACGCCTAGACAGCATGCTCGCTGTCTGTATATATGGGGTGAAGGAAAGATCAGAGTCAAACATAACACCCAATCTCTCACTCGCTCTTGCACCTGAAGAACATCTATAGAATTCTCCCCTTTATCACCTTGGAAACCACAAAAACCCTCACTGTGGCCCCGATTCACTCCTGCCTTGACGATTGTAATTCTCTTTTAATCTGCCTCCCCTGCACTAGACTCTCCCCTCTACAGTCCGTATCCTTAATGCAGCAGCCAGGATCACCTATCTAGCTAACCATTACTCGGACACTTCTGCTCTATGCCAGTCATTGCACTGGCAGCCTATACACTCTAGGATCCAATTCAAACTGTTTGTTCTCACCTAGAAAGCTCTTCACCGTGCAGCACCTCCCTACCTCTCCACCCTCATCTCGGTCTATCACCCCACCCATTCTCTTTGCTCTGGATGCGACTTTAGACTCACTTTTGCATTAATCCAAACCTCCCACTCCCGGCTCCAAGACTTCTCCCAAGCTGAACCAATTCTCTGGAATGCTCTACCCCAAGAAATTAGGTGTATCCAAAACTTACACAGTTTCAGGCAATCCCTAAAATCACATCTTTTTAGGGCGGCCTATCATGATCACTAGTCAAAGTCATTTAGACATAGCCTATCAGTTCCACCTCTCTCAAGTGGATCACAAATATTGGTTGGTGGCCACTTATACTGCTCCTAACTGTTCCCCAAATCCTCAAGTTGACTATACAATCATTGTAAATAAGCACCTGTACTTTGTGTCACCCCCACCTCATTGTTAGATTGTAAGCTCTTATGAGCAGGGCTGTCATTATTTTGTGCTAATTATTGTATTATGCTTTGTATTGTATTTTATAGTTTTTTTTGTATTGTATTGTATTTTCTGGTAACTGTTTCTTATGATTGTTTAAATATGAACCTCTGAATTGTGAAGCGCTGCGGAATATGTTGGCGCTACAGTGGTGGCCAAAAGTATTGACTCCCCTGCAATTCTAGTAACATAGTAACATAGTTTTTAAGGTTGAAGAAAGACTTTAAGTCCATCTAGTTCAACCCATAGCCTTACATGTTGATCCAGAGGAAGGCAAAAAAAAACCCCATGTGGCAACACTAAGCTCCACATTGGGGAAAAAATTCCTTCCTGACTCCAGGTACGGCAATCAGACTAGTTCCCTGGATCAACGCCCTATCAAAGAATCTAGTCTAGTATGTATAACTGGTAATATTATAGTTTTCAAGAAAGGCATCCAGGCCCTCCTTAAATGTTAGTAGTGACTCACTCATTACAACATCATGTGGCAGAAAGTTCCATAGTCTCACTGCTCTTACAGTAAAAAATCCGCGTCTGTGATTATGATTAAACCTTCTTTCCTCCAGACGTAGAGGATGCCCCCTTGTCCCAGTCTCAGGCCTAAGAGTAAAGAGATCATTAGAAAGGTCTCTGTACTGTCCCCTCATATTTATACATTATTATAAGATCACCCCTAAGCCTTCGTTTTTCCAAGCTAAATAACCCCAAGTTTAATAACCTGTCTTGGTATTGCAGACCCCTTAGTCCTCTAATGACCTTTGTCGCTCTTCTCTGGAGCCGCTCTAGTTCAGCTATGTCTTTCTTATACACCGGAGACCAGAATTGTACACAGTATTCTAAGTGTGGTCGCACTAGTGACTTGTATAGAGGTAAAATTATGTTCTCCTCATGAGCATCTATGCCTCTTTTAATGCATCCCATCAGATAATACTCAGTTTCTTCCTGAAAATGTTTGCAATCACAAATTCTTTGGTATTTGTATCTTTATTTAATTTGTCTTCAATGAAAAAACACAAAAGAGAATGAAGCAAAAAGCAAACATTGATCATATCACACAAAACTCCAAAAATGGGCCAGACAAAAGTATTGGCACCCTCATCCTAATACTTGGTTGCACAACCTTTAGCCAAAATAACTGCGATCAACCGCTTCCGGTAACCATCAATGAGTTTCTTACAATGCTCTGCTGGAATTTTAGACCATTCTTCTGTGGCAAACTGCTCCAGGCCCCTGATATTTGAAGGGCCACCTTAGAAGTCTCCAGTGCTTTCTCTCAAACCTCAAACCATTTTCTAGTGCTTTTTGAAGTGTGTTTGGGGTCATTGTCCTGCTGGAAGACCCATGACCTCTGAGGGAGACCCAGCTTTCTTACTCTGGGCCCTACATTATGCTGCAAAATGTGTTGGTAGTCTTCAGACTTCATAATGCCATGCACACGGTCAAGCAGTCCAGTGCCAGAGGCAGCAAAGCAACCCCAAAACATCAGGGAACCTCCGCCATGTTTGACTCTAGGGACCGTGTTCTTTTCTTTGAATGCCTCTTTTTTTCCTCCTGTAAACTCTATGTTGATGCCTTTGCCCAAAAAGCTCTACTTTTGTCTCATCTGACCAGAGAACATTCTTCCAAAATGTTTTAGGCTTTCTCAGGTAAGTTTTGGCAAGCTCCAGCCTGGCTTTTTTATGTCTCTGGTAAGAAGTGGGGTCTTCCTGGGTAACCTACCATACAGTCCCTTTTTATTCAGACGCCGACGGATAGTACGGGTTTGACACTGATGTACCCTCGGACTGCAGGGCAGCATGAACTTGTTTGGATGTTAGTCGAGGTTCTTTATCCACCATCCGCACAATCTTGCGTTGAAATCTCTCAATTTTTCTTTTCCGTCCACATCTAGGGAGATTAGCCACAGTGCCATGGGCTTTAAACTTCTTGATGACACTGCACACGGTAGACACAGGAACATTCAGGTCTTTGGAGATGGACTTGTAGCCTTAAGATTGCTCATGCTTCCTCACAATTTGGTTTCTCAAGTCCTCAGACAGTTCTTTGGTCTTCTTTCTTTTCTCCATGTTCAATGTGATACACATAAGGTCACAGGACAGAGGTTGAGTCAACTTTTATCCATGTCAACTGGCTGCAGGTGTGATTTAGTTATTGCCAACACCTGCTAGGTGCAACAGGTAAGTTACAGGTGCTGTTAATTACACAAATTAGAGAAGCATCACATGATTTTTCTAACAGTGCCAATACTTTTGTCCACCCCCTTTTTTATGTTTGGTGTGGAATTAGATCCAATTTGGCTTTAGGAGAATTCTTTTTGTGTTTTTTCATTGAAGACAAATTAAATGAAGATAATACCAACGAATTTGTGATTGCAATCATTTTCAGGAAGAAACTGAGTATTATCTGACAGAATTGCAGCGGTGTCAATACTTTTGGCCACAGCTGTATATAAATAAAGATTTTTATTGTTATTATTATTATTATTATAGACTTCCATTATGAATCTTGACATTTAGTTACGGATCCGTGGTTGTTAATGTCTGTCCATGATCTTGCAGATTTTTCATGCAAGCCCAAAAATGCAACTTTTGCGTTTTTGGGTGCATGAAATATATGCACACAAATAGATCCATGACAAAATGGATACACATGGATGGCCAATCTATGCCCATAGGATAACATAGGAGCCAAAAATCGGATCGGTGTCCATCCATTTGAAAACGGATGGAAATGGATTGCAAAATACCCAAGTGTGAAACCACCCTTACTCCTTAACGTCATCCGCCGTACATGTACACCACAAGTCAGGAGCTGGTGAATGAAGCAGGCTCACAAGTTGAGTCCACCCCATCCCTGGCAAATAATAGCTTTGTGCCTCTAAAAGCCACAGGTAGACTTCAGCCCTGTATGCAATCCCATCACTCTCTGCTGAGCTGTGTATCTACTCTCATGATGTTTGATACAGCCGCTGTATCTAATTCCACCATACCATGAAGGACTACATGGCAGCAGGTTTAAATCAGATATATTTTTATTAAACATACAGTACAACAAACAGCAAGCTCTAAAATGCTATGCTAATTTTTTGACATTTGACAGTTGCAATTATTTCAACAAACCCCAACCACCCTCCCCTCCCAAGGCAATTGTTCTCTCAGAATATATTTTCACCTTTTCATCATTGAGGACAAAGCCTCACATTACAGTTGAGCTTCCAGACATCACCTCCCACACAGCACTACCACACACGCCTTCACCATCTTTTTCACCTTCTTTACCAGCACAATATTTTCCTGAATATTACTATTCTCCCACAGTGCCCACAAATTGTCAAACATTTTGGTATTTCGCTTCTTTGCATAGATTTTCTTCTCTAATGGTATAGTGTAGTCCGCCTGTTGTATAAACTCCCCTCTGGAAGGAAGGCCCTTGCTGATTCAGCATCTGGCCATCAGCTTCCTAGCCATGTATGTCTTGCAATTGCTATCTTTCTCGTATTTTCAATTTGCATTTCTTCCACAGGGAGGGCTATGACCGCAGTGAGGACCTCTTAATAAGATCCAACTCAGACTACCTCTTAACTGCAAAGTTACTAAAGTCTTTTTTAAAGCTTACAGGGTGGGCTAGAGGCATGGGGGACCCCTTCCCTGAATGCAGCAGACATGCTGCATTCAGTGCTGCATTTAGTTTGCCATGCACCAAGGGGTCACAGGTCCTCTTTAAGCACAGTGTGGCCATTATTAAAGAAAGCCCCATCACTTCCTTCATCTATCCTCATGACATTCGACTTATCTCAATTAATTTTTAACCCCGACAGGCCGCCAAGCCTTACTATTATATCTTTGGCACCTCAGGGACTCTCCGGGATCCTGCAAAAAATAACAAAATGTCGTCTGCATACAGTGCGATCTTTTCCTCCAGCAAACCATACCTAAAGCCCTTCACCACCTCTGCCTTCCTAATCTGAACCGACAATGGCATTACTGCTAGAGCAAATAATAGTGGAGAGAGGAGGCACCCCTGTCTTGTACCCCTATACAGATAGAACCCAGATGACAGCTGCCTGCACATTCGCTGCGAAAGTGAAATAAAAAATGAACAGTAGAAAAAACAAACAAACAAAAAAAAAACACTTACCTCTCCACAGACTGTCCCGGGACACGTCGGTTCGGCCTGTCGGTCAGCTGATGTGTCACCTGACAGCATCAGCTGATCGTTTAAACCAGCTGGTAAAATGTCTTACTCATTTAAACCGGCCAGAGCTGCGCCAAGTGTGAAGTCCGATGACCCCAGCGACGGCACTGCAATCACTGCCAGAAGTGAAGTGAGAGAAGCGCTCACTTTCGGCAGTGTTGACGGTCACGTCAGAGTCGGGATTACCCCAGTTCATGCTGCCTCAGCCTGTGCCTGCTTGTCTGACGTCACCGCCAACACTGCCGGAAGTGAGCGCTTCTCTAACTTCACTTGTGGCAGGGATTGCGGTGTCGTCAAGGAAGATCTTCTCCTGTGGACTACTTTGGAGTGGGGAGGTTTTTTTCTTCAATAAAGATGGAGTCGCCAATTGTGTTTTCTCTCTAATAAAAATATTTTTCTCTGTGTTTTTTTTTTTGATCTTTACTAAAATTTCATGGTGGTCATGTCCTATATTGGAAAGACACCATGAATCTTGGCCTTAGGGCCAGCTGATAATACAAAGTTGGTCCTAACCCCATTTAACCCAGCGAACCACCCGGCACCAGGGCCGCTGGAAGAGTCGGATACAGCGTCAGAAGATGGCGCTTCTATAAATGCGCCATTTCTGGGGCGGCTGCGGACTGCAAGTCGAAGCGGGCGGAGGGGGAGGGGGGGCAGAAAGCTCAGGCCACCCTGTGCTGCGGATTCCAGCCCCAAGCTGCCTAGTTGTACCTGGCTGGAAATAAAAATAGGGCGAAGCCCACATGTTTTTTTTTTTTTATTATTTCATGAAACAATTAAAAAAAAAAAAAGGGCTTCCCTATATTTTTGGTTCCCAGCCAGGTACAACTAGGCAGCTGGGGGTTCGGTGCAGCCCACACCTGCCTGCTGTACCTGGCTGGCATACAAAAATATGGCGAAACCCACATTGATTTTTTTTTTTTTATTAAATTCATTGAAAAATAAAATAAATAAAAATAAAACACATTTAGGGACTACATCTTTATTAACACCTCAACCCTCATCTCTGTGCTGAACACTCAGCTCTGCTTCATCATAGACCAAAGAGACGAACAAAGCTTCTATCCCCTTGGTCCCTGAAGGAGAGCCTGGGGTGCTGTGCCATCGTAAGGGGGCTTAACTCAGGTCACCCGAAGAAAGCTCAGGTCATACCACCTGAGATGTCCTCGGGTGACCCATTGTCTCCCCGGTTACAATGCCGCAGATCGCGCTCCTTACGGCCTTTATGTACTAAGCTGTCTGAAGATTGCGCCCCTTGACAAGCTCAGTACGTAAATGGCGTAGGAAATCCCGATTTGCTGCAAAAGCCAACATGACTAAACAATGTTTATAATAAAGTAGTGGGTTAGACCCACTACTGCAGCCCCTCACCAGGCGCCACCACATTATATACATCCATCCAATACATTTTATTCATATGTACACAGTATAAACATAGGGCAACAAGCCCTTCTTGTCAGGCGAGGTATTTAATAACTTAAAAAAATAGTCTCCTCTGAGAAAACAGGCAATGACATCAAAGACCCTTTTTTTGTTTTCTCAACAATCTTTATTACTTACTGTCATTTTTAAATGCACAATGCAGAAAAAACACATCTGTAAAAAAAACAGCTAAAAAATGCAGCGTCTGAATGCAATGCGTTTTTTATACTTGCGCTAAAAAACGGATCATCAAAATGCAGGAAAACGCATCCTCAAGCAAAAACACAGCCCGTGAATGCACCCTAAGAGAAGGAGAGCTGTGCTTCCCTTCCCACCACAGGGACCTTATCTCTCTCAAGTGGATCACAAATATTGGTTGGTGGCCACTTATACTGCTCCTAACTGTTCCCCAAATCCTCAAGTTGACTATACAATCATTGTAAATAAGCACCTGTACTTTGTGTCACCCCCACCTCATTGTTAGATTGTAAGCTCTTATGAGCAGGGCTGTCATTATTTTGTGCTAATTATTGTATTATGCTTTGTATTGTATTTTATAGTTTTTTTTGTATTGTATTGTATTTTCTGGTAACTGTTTCTTATGATTGTTTAAATATGAACCTCTGAATTGTGATCTTTACTAAAATTTCATGGTGGTCATGTCCTATATTGGAAAGACACCATGAATCTTGGCCTTAGGGCCAGCTGATAATACAAAGTTGGTCCTAACCCCATTTAACCCAGCGAACCACCCGGCACCAGGGCCGCTGGAAGAGTCGGATACAGCGTCAGAAGATGGCGCTTCTATAAATGCGCCATTTCTGGGGCGGCTGCGGACTGCAAGTCGAAGCGGGCGGAGGGGGAGGGGGGGCAGAAAGCTCAGGCCACCCTGTGCTGCGGATTCCAGCCCCAAGCTGCCTAGTTGTACCTGGCTGGAAATAAAAATAGGGCGAAGCCCACATGTTTTTTTTTTTTTTATTATTTCATGAAACAATTAAAAAAAAAAAAAGGGCTTCCCTATATTTTTGGTTCCCAGCCAGGTACAACTAGGCAGCTGGGGGTTCGGTGCAGCCCACACCTGCCTGCTGTAATCTTTATTACTGTCATTTTTAAATGCACAATGCAGAAAAAACACATCTGTAAAAAAAACAGCTAAAAAATGCAGCGTCTGAATGCAATGCGTTTTTTATACTTGCGCTAAAAAACGGATCATCAAAATGCAGGAAAACGCATCCTCAAGCAAAAACACAGCCCGTGAATGCACCCTAAAAGAAGGAGAGCTGTGCTTCCCTTCCCACCACAGGGACCTTATCTGAAAGGTGTTCATCATCTGTGCTTTCTCATCATGCAGCAAATCATGTTGTCTGTCATTACATCTTACACCTGAGACACCTGCTCTAACCTTTTGTAGGGTGGTTTTATTTTTCAGTGTTACTGCCTGCTTATGAATGGTCAGTGTCATACAGAGAAATGCACATACACCAAGTGAAAACTCTGATAACACTCACTTGCACGTTATTAAAAGGAAACAAAGAAGTTAACTCATTAGGCGTCAAATATTTTGATTGCTAATATCTTTGCAACGGAGGTGTAGGATAGACAGACAAAAATAAATAAAAATAAATGTTTAATTCTGCACTATTCAACATGAAAGTTTTTCATTTTTTGTACGGGTGAGCCAAATGTCAACCAAATAAAAAAACAAAACAAAAGAGAAACACAAAAGCAATATATATATATTTTTTTAATCTACTTTAATACTTAATAAAAGTTCATAAATTAAACATTTGCTGTACACTTACATCTCAGATAATTACACAGTACCAACCCAGTTAAAGGGAATCGGACAGCAGGATTTCACCTTTCCAAACTATTAATGTATATAGCATATAGCGCTTTCAAACACAAGTCCTGTAATAATTTTACATGGCGAGTTTGTTACAGAGAAATCAATGCATGAGATGAGGTGGAAAATAGGCTAAAAAGCTATATGCAGATTTGGAGCCTCTGTCACTCCAGATGTATTCTTCACCCAGTGTGGCATCCACTTCCTGCTTGACAGCCTCCTTACTGTGTAACTTCAGGGAAATGAACCATCAGTCAAGCAATAGGGGGTGGTGCTGTGGGCAGGGAATATAGCTCGAGTGACTGAGGCTGCATATCTACAAAGAGCTCATCAATATCATTTGCATAAGAAATACTGATTTCTCAGTTATGGAGGAACACACTGTCTAGGTATAAGGTTGTTCCTGGACTAGTCCATGAAAGAGCTACATGTATGTATAGTTTAGGTGGGTGAGGGGAAATCATGGTGACTGATTTATTTCAAATTAATTAATTATTCCGTGCAATTTAAGAAAAAAAAAAAAAATATTGATCTTTATTCTCCTTCACTCTTTGTATTATTTAATCAAACCCTTTCTCATGGCTTGTTTTAAGTTTAATTCACATTTTATAGAAGCGACAGTCATGTAAATAATTACAGGATTACATTATAGATGCCATTTCTGGTAAATCACTGCACAGCAGTACTGAATAGATGTGATACAAAGGAATAGACAACAGCAGTATAGCAATATGTCATGTAATCTTGTGATCATGAATTATCAGGATCATAGATGTGGAGTGCAACTGTTAAAACATTAAGGCTATGTCGGCACTGGGATAATATACTTAAAGGGGATGTCTTGTCTAAAATGATAATTCTTCAACCACTTGATGTGACTGCAGACATCAATCCTCCCAGCACCTGCCCTGTGCGCTGCAAGGATATGTGGTTTCTATACCAAGAATGGATCGCAATTATGCAATATGCCTGTTCCCCACTAGTGGGAGCAGCCTCACTCTATAGAAGCATACGAAGCAAGGCGCCGCCCACTAGATGGCTATACACACTAGTCAGACATGCACACTCCATACACTTATATGAAGTGAGGCCATGCCTACTAGTTGGATTCTGGCCGGGAACATATATATTGCATAGAAACCAGCGAATCCTTGCAGCATGCACTGGGAAGACTGAAAAGTTTGCAGTCACACTGATTGACTGCAGAGTTATCATAATTTTAGACTGCAAAACCCCTTTCTAATATATTTTTCTGCATGCAATTAAAGTGGAGGTTGAAGAGCCATTAGGCTTACATTTTCAGCTACTAAAATACACAATGTACTAGTTTACACGGCTGTGTAACACTTCCATATGGACTCAGTTGAAAAAAAAACAAACAGTCTGTGTAATGCCGCATTGTTTTGATTCCGCTTTCATACTGGAGAAGCACAATTGTTTTCTGTTGGATTCATATGCGATATGCACCAATAGTCGTCATATTCTCCAACTGATACATATCGCTACAATGCAGAGTTGTACAAGAGCCCTACATATTTCAGTTTGATGAAGTTATCAATGTGAAACAAAGAGGGATATTTTTCAATGGATCTCATTTTGTTTTGATATTTTTTAATGGCAAAATGTTAGAATTCAGAACTTGCGACTTGTGGATGGATCATACAATAGTACTAGTGAGCAACTCTTGCAACATCACTGTAATTTACTAAATGGTACGCAGAGACAACACGTGCCAACAATTTGTACATGATGTTGTCACTTTGTTTATTTTAATGTGCAAATGGCATCAAGACACTACTACCTCAGCAGCAGTCTAGCAGAAATAGGAAAAAAGAAAAAAAAAAAAATGATGTGCTGAACCTATAGATGTCAATGTCACAAGCTGGACCCCTACCTAAACTTACATAGCAGCAACATGTGCATATGCAAGATTAAAAACGGATTTCCATCTTACCCCCATGATATGCCATATATGTACGTCTGATAAACAAGTTCTCAGGTTTAAGATCTTGAACATTTGGCTTACTTGCTTGTTTTTTTTTTTTTTTTTTTTCTTTTTTTAAGAGAATTGTGAAAACAGCAAGGTCCAGGAGAAATTTATGAAAATGACAGAATAATTCCAGGTTAGGATACAAACGTAAAAAAATCAAGGTTGCCCCTTTAAAGTGACTACACACACACCTCATCAATATTTTAGGATCATTCAGTGTTCGGTTGAAGATAGGGATCGTCAGACTTGATTTACTGCCTACAGGCCATTGTCAAAGAACTATATAATGTTACTACTTTTCAATAAAATATCACTAAAAAGTGATGTATAAAATAAACTACCACCAGAAAACAGGTGATCGGTCCGCTTTATTTTGGTGGACAAAATCCCATTTGCATGTTTATTGCTAATATACCTGGGAAGACGTATTAGAAAACACATATAAAGGAACATGACAAGCAACCAATTACTTACATTTGTGTTCTCATTAGCCTATCTAGCACTCGACAAATAATCGATAACCCGTCACTTAGCCTTGGTGTTACTGATAAGATTTTCATACTTATCTGCATTCTTGTCTAGCCCTTAAAAGAAAAGCAATCACCAAAGTTTCATCAGCATAAAGGCCACAATCAAAGGAGGCAAACATTTCTCAGTCTAATGTCCGGTTACGGCCTCTACATAGGATCTAAGTGCATTCAGATGGCTCTTGTGCAATATGCCTTTGCTGTGATTTATTATTCAGTCTGTAAAAAGGCTTTAATGTGTAGAAAAAAAAAAAAACAATTTTACAAAAGTCCCCGATTTAAAAATGAAAAACCTCAAAGAAATTTAAAAAAGGCTCCAAGTTTGTGTCTGTGTGCTAAACCAATCTCCAGTTCCCTAAAATCACCTGCATTTTGGCCCATCTTAAGGCATCTCATGTTAGGGGCCAAACCAAATGTGGTAAATAGTTTAAGGTGTGGGTCCAGTATGTTATTTTAGTCTTGGATCATCAGCTTCCTCCGCCTTTTGCTTGACTGCAAGTTCATTCAATTCATTTCCGCTTTTCATTTCTATTAAAAAGCAATAAAAAAATAAAAATAAAAAAATTCAGTGAAAAGTTATAAGTAATAACAGAATGCTATTAATATTATGTTAGGACAATCTGTATGGAAAACAATTGCTCAGATCCTAGGATGTAAAACTGTGTATCAAGAAGACAGAAATTTGACCTTTTCCTCAACTCTGAATAAACAAAAAATGGATTTTTGTGTACTCACTGTAAAATCGGTTTCTCTGAGCCATCATTGGGGGACACAGGACTATGGGTGTTATGCTGCTGATCCATAGGAGGCTGACACTAAGTAAATGTGAAACAGTTAGCTCCTCCTCTGCAGTATACACCCCCTGGCTGGGCCAGACCACACCAGTTTTAGTGAACAAGCAGTAGGAGCATATAACAAAAAATGAAAAAGAACATTGAACAATGCAAACAGAAAATTAATTCAAGAGAAACAAGAGCCAAACTGGCCAAAAAGGGAGGGTGCGGTGTCTCCCAATGATGGCTCAGAAACAATTTTATGGTGAGTACACGAAAATCCGTTTTTCTCTATCGCCTCATTGGGGGACACAGGACCATGGGACATCCTAAAGCAGTCCCTGGGTGGTAAAGAGAACCACGGCCCAAAGAGCAAGGAAACAGTCCCAGATTCCCAGAAACCCCTACTAATACAGGTGCACCACCGCCACCTGAAGGTTCTACCAAGGCTATCATCAGTGGAGGCTTGGGTATGTACTTTGTAGTGTTTTGTGAATGTGTGCAGACTAGACCAGGTAGTGGCCTTGCACACTTGTTCAACTGAAGCGTGGTGCCGAATGGCCCAAGATGCACCAACCGCACGAGTGGAATGAGCTCAAAGTCCGCTAGGAATGTGAACATTTCTTACACACGATGGATTCGTTCTGCTATCCAGGAATCCTAACGGGTCAGGGTGGCCTTGGAGGCGGCCTGCCCCTTACGATGGGGACCCTCAGGGATAATAAACAGGCTGTCCGACTTTATGAAGGAAGCTGTCCTAGAAATGTAGTGTCTGAGGGCCACTTACGAGGTCAAGGGTATACAGTGCCTTCACCACTCGATGCACCAGAGCCGGACAGAAAGACTGCAAGATGATATCCTCATTAAGGTGAAACGCCGAAGTCACCTTGGGAAGGAAGGTGGGAACGGAGCACAGTACTTCCTTGTCTTGATGAAAAGACTGAAAGGGCTCACAGCAAGAGAGAGTCGCTAACTCAGAGACCCGCTTGATGGACGTAAGTGCCACCAGGAAGGCTACCTTCCTTGACCAGAGATGTAGAGAAACGTCCCTTAGGGGCTCGAAAGGAGACTTTTGAAGTCCATCCAGGACTAGATTAAGGTCCCATGTCTGTAGCGGTCTACGGTAGGGGGGGAACCAAGCGAGAGACACCCTGAAGGAAAGTTCTGACTTGGGTTTTAGCGGCAAGGTGGCATTGGTAAAAGACTGAAAGAGCAGGGATCTGCCCTTTTAGTGAACTCAGAGCCAGACCGGATTGTAAATCAGTCTGTAGGAAACTGAGAACGACTAGAATGGACAGCGGAAGGGGAGAACAGGCCCGATCCTTGCACCACGAGAAGAAAAACTTCCATGTACGGTTGTAAATACGAGACAAGGATGGTTTCCGAGCCCTGATCATAGTATAGACGTTGTCGGGAGGAGAAGCCGGCGCGCATCAATACCCAGGTTTCAACAGCCACGCCGTCAATATAGGGCCCTGGAATTCTGGTGGGAAATGGGACCCTGAGTGAAGAGATCCGGTAGATCTGGGAGGCGCCAAGGGACGTCTGCGATGAGCTGCACCAAATCAGCGCACCAGGCACGCCTGGGCCAGTCTGAGGCTATTAGAATTACCGGGACCCTTTCTTTGATCTCCCTTACTACCCTCGGGAGTAAGAGGAGCCGAGGGAAGATGTATGGCAGACGGAACTGACGCCAGGAGCATACCAGTGTATCCGCTCCTATGGACAATGGATTACGTGACCAAGCGATGAACGCAGACACCTTGGTGTATAGCAGAGACGCCATCCCCCAGCGGCGGCATATCTGGTGAAACACTTCCGGGTGGCTAGGCCTTGGCGGCTGAGAAAGTAAGCCGCCAAATTCTCTACCCCTGGAATGTCCACCGCAGACATGATCGACTCCGCCAAAAGGAGAATCCGCTTGACTTCGTGAAACGCTGCTTTGCTGCGAGTGCCGCCCCGGTGATTGATGTAGGCTACTACTGTAGCATTGTCCGACTGAATGCGGATATAGCTGCCTGCCAGAAGATACTGATAGGCTTTGAGGGCAAGAGAGATTGCTCGAATCTCCAAAAGATTTATAGGCTGACTCCCGGATAGTCCACCTGCCGTTGGCAGTGTGGTGACGGTATACTGCTCCCGAGCCTAGAAGGCTGGCGTACGTGGTGAGGACTAGCCAGTCTACCTGAAAAAGGGAGCGGCCCTTGGATAGGGATGCAGGGTGAAGCCACCAACGTAGAGCATGCCTGACCGTAGGTGTCAGGCGGAACGTATTGTCCAGGGAAAAGCGGCTCTTGTCCCAGGCAGGCAGGAGAGCCAGTTGCAGTGGTCGCAGGTGAAATTGGGCGAAGGGGAAGGCTTCTATAGCCACAACCATCCTTTCTAAGAACCCCATGCAGAAACTAACGGAGTGTGAGGAAGGACTGAGAAGAGTGAGGACTGCCTAGCATAGGGTAGACCCCTTGCCCCGAGGGAGGGAGACCAAGCCTCGGTAGGTGTCTAAGGTCATGCCGAGGAATGTGATCGACTGCTGGGATTGGAGACAACTTTTGCAGATTTACTAGCCAACCTAGGCGAGACAAGGTGTCTACGGTGATCTGGACACTGTCTGTGCACTCCTGAAATGCTTGATTAGGAGATCATCGAGGTAAGACAAGACGACTACTCCTCTGGAATGCAGGACACTCATGGCAGCCACCATGACTTTCGTGAAGACCCTATGGGAGGTAGCGAGGCCAAAAGGAAGGGCCACAAATTGGAAGTGAAGGTCCTGTACCGCAAAGCGGAGGAATTGTTGGTGAGCCTGAGCAATGGGGACATGCAGTTATTCGTCTCTTATGTCTATGGAGGTTAGGAATTCCCCTTCCTCCATATATGCGATGATGGAGCGCAGAGACTCGATTCTGAACCGCCGGATGCAAACATATTTGTTCAGATGTTGGGAGGTCCAAAATGGGACTTAAGGACCCATCTTTTTTGAGAACCACAAAAAGGTTGGAGTAGAAACTTCTGAAGTGCTCGGGTTTCGGTACAGGGACGATTACGCCTGCCTGTTGGACCGAGTGTATCGCTTTGAAGAAGGTCCTTTGGTAGCTTCGGGGGGTTGGAGGGGAAGAGCCGGTATGGTGGACGTGAAATAAACTATGTGGTAGCCAGAAGACACGAGATCTTGAACCCATCTGTCTGTGGCAGATAGCCAAACTTGACTGGACAGCCGTAAGCGGCCGCCGACCGTGGGGTGTCTTCCAGCGAGCAATGAGAGTCAGGAAGAGGAGAACCGATAGGATCGGAACTCTGTAGGTTTAGATTGTCTCTGTCTGGGCTGCCAGGAGAATTTGTTTTGAATGATGACTGGGCATGTCTGTCCCTACGGGGAGGTCTGGCAGAGGAGGGGGGCGGTCGGAAGACCGCCCATCCGAAGGAGTTGTGAAAGAAACAAAATGTAGACTGAGGTCGTCTGGAAAAGGGGCGTTTGGCTTATGTTGTGGAAGGGAGCTACTCTTTCCACCCGTGGCGTCCAAGATGAGCTTGTCAAGGCGTTTGCCAAATAAGTGATCTGGAAGATAGGGGAGACCGGTGAGTGATTTCTTTGAAGCGGAGTCAGCTCGCCACTGTCTGAGCCAAAGGGCCCTACAGATGGCAATGGTATTGGAGACAGCGAAGGCTGCGCAGATGGATGAGTCTAGAGAGGCCTGTATGAGGTAGTCCGCCGCGGTGGAGATCTGAGTGGTTATGTCAGTGAATTGTTGAGGAAGCTGAGAGTCTTGTAAGGATTTTTGCAGGGTCTCAGCCCAGACCATAATTACCTTGGCAACCCACACGGATGCGAAGGAGGGCGAGTGGGAGGATCCTGCCACCTCAAAAGGCAGAAAGTGCGAGCTGCTACACCTGTCAGTTGGATCCTTGGAGGATCCATTTGGTAGGGATAGTGGTGTTTTGGCCGCAAGGCGAGATACGGGTGGGTCGACAGATGGCGACTCCGCCTAAGCTTTGGGAACGGCCAATGCGAAGGGTTATTGGGCTTTGATGGTCTTGCGGTTACTGAAGCGCCTGTGAGGCTTCTCCCTCTGTTTAGTCAGAATAGCCTGAAATTCTGGATGGTCAGCAAAGATTTTTTGTGGTTTCTTTGCTCTCTTAAAGTACACTGCATGGTCCAGAGTTAAGGAGGGAACAGTGTCCGCATTTACGGTAAGGTTAACCACTGCTATGAGCACATCAATCGACGCCTGATCATCAGAGGGGGCCGTGTCAAGGGAATCGTCTAGGCCTAGCCAACATTCACCATCTTCTGGTTCATCAGAAGAGGTAGTGTATGGTCCTTGATCCCGGGAAGGGGAGCCATGAGATCCATGAGAAGAGACAGGAGACACGTTCCTATGGGACATTTTCCTGGCCTCGACTGCAGACGTGGTATGCAGCCCGCAGGCCTGTGATGGACAGGAGAGAAGGAGGGAGCCTTCCGCTGGTAAGCCTGCGCTGGCCGGTGTGTGAGCCCCAGAGGGGGCAGAGACACAAAAGGGCTCACCTTAATGATGGCCCTGTATTCTTCACATCCTCAACCCAGGCTGCCAGAGGTGGACTAGGGAGTGCAGCGATGCAGGCAGGTACAAAGCCTCAACACAGGCTGGGGAGCACAGTGAGGCAGGCTGTTGCAGATCCTCAATCCTCAATCCAGGCTGCCAGGAGGAAGACTGTCCAGATCCAGGGATGGTGTATAAACGGTCCTCGCTGCTTGAAATAATCAGTCAAAAGTCTTTAAATGAAAGACTCCCCTTCTTTATTTCCACCTACGCGTTTCAGTACCACTCCGGGCACCGTCATCAGATGCCCTGATGACGGTGCCCGGAGTGGTACTGAAACGCGTAGGTGGAAATAAAGAGGGGGGGTCTGAGGTCTTTCATTTAAAGACTTTTGACTGATTATTTCAAGTGGCGCGGACCGTTTATACCCCATCCCTGGATCTGGATATTCTTACACGTGTTGGCGGTGGAGGTCCTGCAAGCAGCTTCTAACTACATGCCATCTAAACTAGTTGTGGGTGCACACAACTAGATCAGGTGAGTGCTCCTCTTTGTGATCTGTGTGCACAGTAAGTGTCATATTAATAGGGCACTATTGCGCCTCGTTTGTCTCCTTTTTTCTTTCCTATAGGAGGAAGACTGGGGAGTGCAGCAGTGCAGGCAGATGCAGACTGTGCAGATTTCAACCCAGTTCCCTGTGGGGGAAGACTGGGGATAGCCAGGCTCAGACAAATCGCTGCAGTGCAGGAATCTCCGCTTGGTACGGAAGGGGATACGGGGAGACGACACTCCGCGTTCCAGTCTGTTTTCAGTTGCGGGAAATCGGAACCCTAAGGAACCGTCGCCCATAAGTGGAAAGAAGCGTAGTCCCGGTGATCCATCGTCGCAGGAGGGGGTACGTGGAGATGACACTCTGCGTTCCCGCCTGTTGTAGGTTGTCGGAAAGCGGTACCCCAAGGGGTGCCGCCGCCCTTCTCAGGAAAAATTCCAGAAGCAAGAAGGATAGATGTGCCTCCTACAGACACTAAGCTAAAACTGGTGTGGTCTGGCCCAGCCAGGGGTTGTATACTGCAGAGGAGGAGCTAACTGTTTCACATTTACTTAGTGTCAGCCTCCTATGGATCAGCATCATAACACCCATGGTCCTGCGTCCAGCAATGTTGCGGTAAGAGAAAATGTTAGGATACACCTTCATCATCTCCTGAGTTGACTACTGCAGTATCTGTGTCCTGCCATCTAACATGCTCACGCTCCACCAATCTACCTGTAACTCTCCTTATCAGTTTACCTCCACCCTCACGAATCCTCGGCCCTGTGCCAATCCCTTCATGGACTTCAAATTACCTTGCAAATTCAATTTAAAATCCCAGCTCTGACAAACAAGGCATAGGATTGGGAGAGAATGAAACGTTGGCTGTCCTTTCTATTTCCAAATGCTGACTTATCAATAAAACGTAACTACATACTTGAGTGCCAGAGTTCTTTGCACTAAAGTCCTAACTATCACATACAAAGCTGTCGGTAATCTGTCACCTCCATACATTTGCAACTAGCCTCTATATATCACTCCACATATTTTCAATAGTCACATAAATTCCTTCACCCTTATATCTCCCTCTTACAACTGTCTGACATCTCCTGATCTTCCCTCATACTCTGGAATTACTACCTCTGCACTAAAGATTCTTCTTACATAACTGAAGGATTCAGATGTAACATAAAAACACATCTTTTCAAGAGGTCCTACAACCTGTAATAGCTCCGCCATCTCATTACCATCAGAGCGTTTCCAACCCCACTAGCCGTCTTTTTCCCCGCTAGCTTCTAAGCCTGCACCAACGCATTGAAAAATTAATATGAATATGTACAATTCATAGATTTTAGTCATAAAATTTGAATACATGTATTCTACAGTAGATCCTTGCTAATCAACTTTGCTCCACAAACATCCAGGGTGAATAGATGTAGGTGCTCAGTAACAATGTTAGTCACGCGTAGGCTAGTTTAGGATATACCTACCTCCTATTCTCTGATCATTAGCTCTCAACTCCACTTGTTTATCAGTCTCAGATTCGGCTTCATTTGCTTCATCTCCATTGTAATCATTCAGTTTTTCTTCGGCCTGCTGGTTTGGTTTTGCAGCTTAAAAAGAAAACAAAATCATTTTACACTTTCTAGACTAGGATGGAAATGGATCAGAGAATGGCTTTTACTAATTTTTGAAAATTATGCAAGTTCATAACCAAGCATAACCTAATACAGTGCCTTGTGAAACTATTCGGCCCCCTTGAACTTTTCAACCTTTTGCCACATTTCAGGCTTCAAACATAAAGATATAAATTCTAATTTTTTTGTGAAGAATCAACAAGTGGGACACAATCGTAAGTGGAACAAAATTTATTGGATATTTTAAACTTTTTTAACAAATTAAAAACTGAGTGGGGGCTTGCAATATTATTCGGCCCCCTTGAGTTAATTCTTTGTAGCGCCACCTTTTGCTGTGATTACAGCTGCAAGTCGCTTGGGGTATGTCTCTATCAGTTTTGCACATCGACAGACTGAAATTCTTGCCCAATCTTCCTTGCAAAACAGCTGGAGCTCAGTGAGGTTGGATGGAGAGCGTTTGTGAACAGCAGTTTTCAGCTCTTTCCACAGATTCTCGATTGGATTCAGGCCTGGACTTTGACTTCTAACACCTGGATACTTTTATTTTTTAACCATTCCATTGTAGATTTTGCTTTATGTTTGGGATCATTGTCTTGTTGGAAGATAAATCTCCGTCCCAGTATCAGGTTTTTTGCAGACTCCAACAGGTTTTCTTCCAGAATTGTCCTGTACTTGGCTCCGTCCATCTTCCCATCAATTTTAACCATCTTCCATCTCCCTGCTGAAGAAAAGCAGGCCCAAACCATGATGCTGCCACCACCATGTGTGACAGTGGGGATGGTGTTTTGAGGGTGATGAGCTGTGTTGCTTTTACGCTAAAACATATCGTTTTGCATTCTAGCCAAAAAGTTTGATTTGGGTTTCATCTGACCAGAGCACCTTATTTTACATGTTTGGTGTGTCTCCCAGGTGGCTTGTGACAAACTTCAAACAAGACTTTTTATGGATATCTCTGAGAAATGGCTTTCTTCTTGCCACTCTTCAATAAAGGCCAGATTTGTGCAGTGTACGACTGATTGTTGTCCTATGGACAGACTCTCCCACCTCAGCTGTAGATCTCTGCAGATCATCCAGAGTGATCATGGGCCTCTTGCCTGCATCTCTGATCAGTCTTCTCCTTGTTTGAGATGAACGTTTAGAGGGATGGCCGGGTCTTGGTAGATTTGTAGTGGTCTGATACTCCTTCCATTTCAATATGATTGCTTGCACAGTGCTCCTTGAGATGTTTAAAATGTGGGAAATCTTTTTGTATCCAAATCCAGCTTTAAACTTTGCCACAACAGTATCTCGGACCTGCCTGGTGTGTTCCTTGGTCTTCATGATGCTCTCTGCACTTGAAACAGAGCCCTGAGACTATCACAGAGCAGGTGCATTTATATGGAGATTTCATTACACACAGGTGGATTCTATTTATCATTACCAGTCATCTGTAGACTGTGAGCCCTCGTGGACAGGATCCTCTCCCGTCGTGTATCAGCAAGCATTGACTGCTCATGTGTACTGTACCTGTCGTTGTTACCCCCACTTCTTATGTAAAGCGCCATGGAACCAATGGCGCTATATAAATAAATAATAATAATTTAGGACAACATTGGATCATTCAGAGATCCTCACTGAACTTCTGGAGTGAGTTTGCTGCAGTGAAAGTAAAGGGGCCAAATAATATTGCACGCCCCATTTTTCAGTTTTTTATATGTTAAAATATCCAATAAATTTTGTTTCACTTCACGATTGTGTCCCACTTGTTGATTCTTCACAAAAATATATTGAATTTATATCTTTATTTTTAAAGCCTGAAATGTGGCAAAAGGCTGAAAAGTTCAAGGGGGCCAAATACTATCACAACGCACTGTATTTGTATGGACCTAACAAATCTTGACATGTATATGCTTGCAATGTAAGCTGGCTGTTAAATTCAAAGGCCAAGTGCCCACGATCAGGAAATGCTGTATGCTAGACTCAGTTTTCTCTGACGGAGACGCTAGTGTCTTGTGCAGGAGAACGCACTGTCAGTGACCATGATCGGGATTATTGATGCAGTGTATATTCACTGTGTTCCCCTCCTGAGAACACTACCATCTCCACAAGAATTGACATTCTGCGGCGAGGCTTACAGAGTGTCTAAAAGAAACACAATGAGCATAGTATTTCTAGAAGGCTAAATTCACACGTGACGCTAGCTGTCCGCTAGTTTCCAGTGGAATGAAGTGACGTTTGCTGTCCCAGCCAAGTCCATGCATTTCACAATTCTGCTTACAGTCACTGAGTTTTTTACGGATCCGTTCTTGGGCTCAAGAATGCATCTGTAAAAGGATGAGCATGTCAATTTTTGGGAGTTTTACGCCTACGCTATTTACTCATCTCGCCGCACTCCCCTGGTGATCTGTGGCGATGCCCCCTCATACCAAGGCTGCAGGACCTGCAGGAGGACCTGCCACTGCACCATGTGACTGGGTGATGTCACTCAATCAAATGCATAGCCTGCAGGGTTCTAAAGGCTCAGATTACTGCAGCTTCTGGGAATTAGAAAACATCGCTAGAGATCACCGGGGGAGCACGGCGAGGTGAGTAAATAGCGCAGCAGCACCAAAAACATCCTTGCAAAATGCAAAAAAAGCGCTGTGTGTGAATGTAGCCTAAATCCCATCCACTGTGCTTGTACTGCAGAATGCAGAGTTTTGGGTGCAGCCAAAACATGCTGTGTCCAAAATACTGATAACACTGATCGTGAGCACTCACCCTTAAAGGGAATCTGTCACCACATTTGATTTACCTAAACTATTACTATAGGCATACAGGTTATAGGATGCTGGAAAAAATCCTACCTCTCTGCCTCATATCAGATGCTTTGTTGTGAAGAAATCAGCTTTATCACTATACGAAAATTACCTCTTTGAAACTCGGTCACTGGAAAATAACTTTGCCTCCGGAACTTAATGTTAAATAGAAGGAGGCCTTACCAGTGTGATCAGTGATTGCTGCTCTCTGCCCTCCTGATCTCACTATAGAGTTCTGTGTGATTATAACAGACACATTTGCAGATTCCTCTCAGCTTCACAGGCAGACAGGGTGCAACATTTATACAATACAGCACAGCTCAGTAAGGTGCACAAACTGTGTTTGACACAGAACAGAACTGAAATTTGTTTTCTTGTAGTTAGGCTACTTTCACATCAGCGGTTTCTGACGTTTGCGGCAGATCCGGCAGATTTTGCTGCATCTGCCGTGTAACAGCCGACTTGTGGCAAGCCCCATTCATTCTCTATGCAATTTATGGTCAGGTGTGTCAAGTGCGGTTTTGCCAGATCCAACAATCCCGGCACTTGCGGCCATGCGAGAAACCCACTGCAGCGTTTTTTTTTTGCGCGGCTACATGTGCTGGATCTGGCAAAACCACACCTGCCCGCAAGTTCCCTAGAGAATGAATGGGACTTACCGCAAGTCGGCCGTTACTCGGCAGATGAGGCAAAATCTGCCGGATCTGCTGCGAATGGCAGAAACCGCTGATGTGAAAGGTCCCTTACTTGTCTCACACATGGTAACTTCACCTCCTATTTATATTAATCTCTGGAGGCACAGTTCTATTCCAGGCAGCATCTGCCCCATAGCCTAGAACAGCTAATTTCTATAAAATGTTAAAAGATGATTTCTCTACAACAAGGCATCTGACATGAAGCACACAGATATGATTCTTTTCAGCAATCTATGACCTGTATGCCTATATTAATAGCTCTGAAAGGTCAAAGTGGTGACAGATACCATACTGCAGTGAATAAGCAAAAAATGTAACCGTGTTTCCGTTAAAACTCATTTTGCAGTTTATCTAGAACAGCTGAAGCTGACTATGGGGTCAATTTTGTTGAAGGATACATGGATAGGATGCACTATAGTATTAACCTTTTTCATCTTCAGGCGGACTATCCATGTTTATTAGATTTTCCCTCTCGACCTCTTCATTTTCAGTTTCTTTATTAGGATCTTCAATATCTTCTACTTTGGGCTCATCATCCTCCTCATCATTTGGAAGGTTAGGATTTACATCATTGAGGACCTCTTCCTCATTCTCATCCTTGTCCTCTTCCACTTTAGATTTTTGAGGGGAAGGACTTGGTTTTTTTTTCATCGACAATATTAACTTTCTTAACGGTTTCTGAAAATAAAGTATATTTTGTATCAATAATCAATGTATAACAATTAAAAAAAATTGAAGTAGGTTGAAATGGTAAAAAGTATGAAAATCAGCCATTGTTTTTTTGTATGCGGATTCTGCAACATTAAAAGATATATCCAGGACAAAAAAAAAAAAAAAAAGGAAAAGAAGAAAAAAACTACGTGCTTAAGCACTAACAGGCAGGTAGTTGCTGCCTATCTGCCTATTGTGCCCGGCACTCTTCACCAGCGGCACAGAGTGGTCACAGACCACTCTTGCTGGTGATAAAATGGCTGTATTAACAGAGCTGTGACTTTTTCGCTCTGCTCTGTAGAAAGGGCGGGACAGCCGACGTCATTCTGCCCACTGCCTAATTAAAGGAGGCGGCTCTCAATTGGGGGAGCCGTCTGGATTCTCAGGACAATAATCCAACTACTTTCTGCAAATAGAAGATGTTGGATATTTGACTGGTCCAAAAAAATGGCGAGCAGAGTATGAGAACGTCAGTCAACAGATTACAAGGGAAATGCTAAAAAGTGTAAAAGTGGATCAGATCAGCAACACACATTTCCTGAGTTGGAATACATGATCTGTGAGGGCCTTGCAGCCAGAAGAACAAAGGCTTTGGTTTGGCTATGACTATAGTTGAATAAATGTTGATTTTTTTCACTCAAGAATAAATGCAGATTGTTGTTTAAGGAAAAATAAGACATCCCCTGAAAATAAGCCAGCCCCTAACACATCTTTTGGATTAAATATTAATATGAGACCTATCATATGAAGTAGAAAAAGCCGGGCACTAACAACTGTGTATAAGGCTGTACTCACTCTCGTGAGTGATCGGCTGCAGGCTGCCTAGCGGTGCTAGCATATAAGTCCACAATATGTAGCCAGGAAAAGAAAAAATAGCCGCACTCACCAAGGCAGGGTTTTTCAGTCTTTATTCTCCTTATCAATCGTGGCAGTACACCGACATAGCAGGGAGGGGGAGCGGGGAGGTGGACGACGGTTCACCGTTTCGCGGCCGTCTGCCGCTTCTACGGGTCCTCTACCAGGAGGACCCGTAGAAGCGGCAGACGGCCGCGAAACGGTGAACCGTCGTCCACCTCCCGCTCCCCCTCCCTGCTATGTCGGTGTACTGCCACGATTGATAAGGAGAATAAAGACTGAAAAACCCTGCCTTGGTGAGTGCGGCTATTTTTTCTTTTCCTGATTAATATGAGACCCTGTCTTATTTTTGGGGAAACACAGTACATATACATGTATTGTGTTAAGGGGTTTAATATGTATTTAGTCACAAAAAAACAAAGGCTGATGACAACATTTCTTCCCTCCACTGCATTTCAGAGATATGGGATTTTTAAATTAAAGATGCCCAATATGCAATATGTAATGCTGCAGAATGAAAGTAACATTTGATACATACAAATGTCTGAATCTATCCCTGGTATCGGAGCATTATTCTCCTGATACCTGGGCTAGACCCAGAGTGTTTCATTTTAAGACATTGCACCACAGTTCTTCTCTATGCTATAATGACACGATGCAACAAGAGTCAGCAGTTCTCAGAGTGTTCAAGACTGACATCAGTCTCACTAGATCACATTCAAAAAGCCTATTCTCTAGAGGAGATTGTTTAGGATTGGGTAACATCATACAGGGGAAAAAGATAAAGCCCCCAGAAGAGAAAATAATCTCTGTTAACCCCACCCCATTAGGTGAAGGGGATATCTGCATACTGGAGAGCCTATACGCAATAAAGCCCACCTCTTCAGAATGAAAAAAAAAAAAAAGTTTTATGGAACCCCTCTGGCCCTTTTTACTATTTAAGATAAAAAATATTGTGAAAAGTCTTTTTTAACATCTAAGAATCGCTATTTATTCTTGCAACAAACATTGGTATACTTTCACAAGTGACTAGAACATTGTAGTGAAGTGAGATTTCAGACAAAGTGTATGTAATATATTTAATCCACTATTTCTGAGAGCTCGTCTTCAGTATATGCTGCATTATTTAGTGATGGATCAGTAAAAGCACACAATCTTTCAGATTGTAAATGTGTGAGCAAGGCCCTTATTTCTGTAACTGTTGGACAACATTACTTTGTATTGTCTTTATTGTCTGTAAACAGGCAGCACTCCAAAATCAAGTGAACATAAGGTGAATATTTACTGATCCATGGCAACGTTTCAGCAGATTGCTCTGAATCTGCAGTTAAATAGTGATACAAAGGGTTTAAAAAATCAATACAAATTCTACAGTGTACAATAATATAAATCAAATAGTACATATTTCATTTACATATAATGTGCATATACAATGAGTCATGTGCATAAGCCGAAATACCGGGATTTATAAAAGTAGACATCTGCCTAGTTTGTTTGAATGAACCAACATCAGATTTTACAAGTCTGTCTATTTGTCTATATAGGAGACAGACTGGTAAAATCGGATGTTGATTCACTCAAACAAACTAGGCAAATGTCTTTGACAGGGATACAAAGAAAGGGACATTTTCCCTGTTTGTCATGTATTAATTGTTCCCAAATGATCAAGGGGTCCACTTTTTAAAATCCAAGGTCAGGAGAGGCAATGAAAATTAAACACTTTCTAATGTGCTCATCTGAGTATTTAATATATTATTTATTTTTATATTATTTATATTATATTTATATACTATATGATTTATATTATTGTACAATGTAAAAGTCTATAATTGATTGATTGTTAAACCCTTGTATCACTATTTAAGTGTAGATTCAGTGTGACCACGTTGCTTGAGAAAGGCAGAGCAATCTGCTGAAACGTTGCCATGGATCAGTAAATATCCACCTTATGTTCACTTGATTTTAGAGTGCTGCCTGAATTTTTCCTGATTGAGGGATTGAGGGTTCAGACACTGCCCCCCTTCAGGTTTGCACCCATAGTTATTATTTCGGTAGTGCTGGTCATTTTATATTTTGTCTATAAATATAAATCTGAAGGGTCCCTGTCTACACTTAAAACCTCTCTCGTACCCTAGGGGTCTCTGTTACAATGGGCAGTAGCAGGACACATACCACATCAGATAGCCCCCCGTGGCTTAGTAGGAAGGTTTTTATTTGGTCTCAAAAAAAAAAAACCAAAAAAAAAAAACACATCTACAAACTTCATCCGGAAACATTATCAAAACTATGATTTAACACATGTGGAGTTATATACTTAACAAAAAAGTGTGAAACAACTGAAAATATGTCTTATATTCTAGGTTCTTCAAAGTAGAAATCTTTTGCTGTGATTACTGCTTTGCACACTCTTTGCATTCTCTTGATGAGCTTCAAGAGGTAGTCACCGGAAATGGTTTTCACTTCACAGGTGTGCCCTGTCAGGTTAAAAAATTGGATTTCTTGCCTTATAAATGGGGCTGGGAAAATCAGTTGTGTTGTGCAGAAGTCTGCTGGATACACAGCTGATAGTCCTACTGAATAGACTGTTAGAATTTGTATTATGGCAAGAAAAAAGCAGCTAAGTAAAGAAAAACGAGTGGCCATCATTACTTTAAGAAATGAAGGTCAGTCAGTTCAAAAAATTGGGAAAACTTTGAAAGTGTCCCCAAGTGCAGTTGCAAAAACCATCAAGCGCTACAAAGAAAATGTTTGTTTTGAACGATACCGACTTCTTCCTGTACCACTGCTTGAAGAAGTTGTCTACCAGAAACTGGCAGTAGGTCTGGGAGTTGAGCGTCTCTCCATCCTCAACCCGAAAAGGTCCCACAAGTTCATCTTTGATAATATCAGCCCATACCAGTACGCCACCTCCACCTTGCTGGCGTCTGAGTCGGAGTGGAGCGCTCTGCCCTTTACTGATCCAGCCTCTGGCCCATCAAGAGTCACTCTCATTTCATCAATTTTAGCTTATGTTTCTTGTCATTTGGTGGTCATTTTTCAGCCTTTTTTTACCTTGGCCATGTCCCTGAGAATGGAACACCTTGTGCTTTTTGATACTCCAGTAACGTTGCATCTCTGAAATATTGCAAAACTGGTGGCAAATGGCATCTTGGAAGCTTGACGCTTGATTTTCCTCAATTCAGAGCCCATCAAATCTCTCTTCTGACCCATTTTTCCAAAGGAAAGGAAGCTACCTAATAATTAAGCACACCTTCTATAGGGTGTTGATGTCATTAGACCACACCCCTCCTCATTACAGAGATGCACATCACCTGATTTACTTAATTTGTAGTTGGCGCTCAAGCCTATACAGCTTGGAGTAGGACAACTGTATAAAAAGTATCATGTGATCAAAATACTCATTTGCCTAATAATTATATTTTCAACTGCCAACATACCAATCCCAATAGCCTCAGTACAATGGGATAAAACCAAAATCTACCGTCCTTCCAACGGAAGACAAATGAAACTACTGTCTCTAACACAATTGATTCATTTTATTAATATTAGCAATTAAATACATCAAGGTACCCAAATTGTTACAGGTTAAAATCCATAATATTAAAAATTCCAATATAAATACCTCTCAAAGCAAACAACAGTATAATACGGGGTGCACCTATGTAGTATATATCATCAGGTAGCTTAAATTCAGGTGCTAATATGGATTCACCATCACATACAGCCTGGAACCAACCTAATATTTACCAGGGGGCACAGTCAATACCCTACTATACACTAATAAGCAGGGTCCCCCAGCTGCACATTAATTAAGACTCCTGTTGGTAATTACCTTGAGTTCAAGGCTGTGATAATGCTGTTCTGCTACACAGGCTCCTCACCCCTCCTGTATGTGCAGCTGGGGGACCCTGCTTATTAGTGTATAGTAGGGTATTGACTGTGCCCCCTGGTAAATATTAGGTTGGTTCCAGGCTGTATGTGATGGTGAATCCATATTAGCACCTGAATTTAAGCTATCTGATGATATATACTACATAGGTGCACCCTGTATTATACTGTTGTTTGCTATTAGAGGTATTTATATTGGAATTTTATAATATTATGGATTTTAACCTGTAACAATTTGGGTACCTTGATGTATTTCATTGCTAATATTAATAAAATGAATCAATTGTGTTAAAGAAACAGTAGTTTCATTTGTCTTCCGTTGGAAGGACGGTAGATTTTGGTTTTATTCGTTTAGAGTGAAACAGAGTATTATCGGACAGTGGATTTTATTCAGTACAATGGGAGCCTGAAGTTTCACTATGGCTCACCTTTGAACATCAGTTTACATATAGAAAGAGTCAGTAACTTGATGCTTATGAGCCACAAAATGGTATAACCATCATGAGTGTTTGATAGTGTTGGTCTTTTAACATGGGCCAACAGTACATTTTGACCCCCTTTTCCACACAAAGCTCCAAGACCCAGGTGCACCTGCACCTAAGGCACCAACTTTAGTTACACCTCTGGAAAGAGTCTATCAATTAATCTGGATGCAAAATGGTAAGTGTAATCTAGAGTTTCTCTAGTACTCTTCAAGAATTATAGCTTTTCTTGTAGTCCTGAATTTAACTCACAAATGTTTGGGATACAGATCTAAAACAAACCAAACATTCCATTCATGTTCAATGTCTGGACAGAAGTCTGCAATGAGAGACAGACTCTCCCAAGGTTAACTTACCCCAGCAACTTTGAGAAAGCGTTGATAAAAAATGTTTGATACATTTATTTCTATTTTTGTTTCTTAATAGGAACATACCATTGTTTTCTGATGGAGATGCACCCGCCTTAATTACATTTTCTGAAGGCTTCTCAGCTGTTGGTAAATCAGTCTTGGATTTCTGTTCCTCCTTTCCATCAACGACTTTCAAGTTAGTATCTTGCCTTGACGTCACAACCTAAATGGACACAGAAATTACACAAAGTGGAAGATTGAGCATAATGATATACATCTCTTGCCACACTATAGTTCTCCTTATAGTTCCAAGTATGACTCAAAATATTACATATTTGCCTGGATGCATCATTGCCCTTGCGACTGTTTTCCATGTACTTTTTTGCACCTCTTTTTGAAGTCTATTTTATATGTGACTTCCTGTTTTTTTGTTTTCGGTTTCGTAGGCAGAGTCTAATCACTGCAGATATTTTCGCCAGAATCATCAAATGTAACTTTAAAAGATTGCAATATTTCACGCAATGTCATTCCAGTTGCCCCTTGTTTATTTTTGAGTAAGCCAATATTTTGGCACAGTTTTTGTAACTACTGGTGCAAAAACAGTTCAAGGCAAGAAGACAGACCATTGATGATTTTGCATCAAATTAATAAAATTATGTGTGCCATTTAGATAAATTTGGCACCAAAAATGGCAACTATTACTACGACAAGACAAAAATGGAGAGGGACTAAAAAAAAAACACCTGGAAATGATGAACCAAGGTCAAAGTGTCATACAAAGCCTTATTAGCATCCATTGGTATACAACTGAAAATACTAAAAAACCTAAATAATTAATTTTCAACGTAACAATGGCTCAACTGCGAGAAAAAGAGCGTGGCCGACAGGAACAGCAGACGTTTTTCATCACACAATATGCCTATGATATACTGTACATATCAAGGCGCCACATGCGAACAGAGTACAGGAATTCCCCTGTATGAATATGTGAGTAGGAAGCAAAGGGGTCCAGACAGGGAAAGTCCTGTACACAGTTTCAGTTGTGAATGGATATTTCTTGCTGATCAGCAGTTGAAAGGAGTATGAAATGGGCATACATGTGTAAAACTTACTCAAAAATAATCCCATCCCATCTTTACCTTCTCAAACTTAATTGCATCTTTTTCTTCATCGTCATTTCCTGGCTTTATATTTATTCCAACCAACCGGCGGATCTTTTCCTCACATTGCTCTTTCACCTCCGCAATCTTATTACTGCACTGTGCACTTGAAGTAACAAGAGAAAAATAATAAAGGTATAAATGCTACAGTTAAAAAAAAACAATTCTATTATATACACGAATCGTAGAATTGGGCTGGGCAAAATATCAGCTATTAAATTATATCATCTGCTCTTAAATACCTATTCAACCCCAATTGGTGGTCATTTTATGGAATATTTGTATCAACTGTATATTTTAATATGGTCACATCACATCCAGGAAATAGAATTGAAAAACATATTTGAAAAGCAGTGCTGGACCTATGCAGCAGCTCCATGTAGCTGTATGTATATACAGGACTCAAAAATTGAATTGGTAAAACAGAAATGGAATGCAGAGTTGATTATGATTTTCAACATGCATAAAATGAGAATGATTAATGGACGTTAGCTCATATAGAATGAGCAGAGCTGTAGAATGACACAGCTGCCAAGGCAAAATAAGACGATGTTTTTTTTTAAATTCTTAGTTGTTCAGACCTCCCTCTATATCAGTAGTTTTCTGCTTCTTCTCTTAAATTTTAATTTAGCCCCAAATACCATTTGCCCTGTTATGGTTTTAACCCATTTCTGACGCAGCCAATTTTCATTTCTGCATTTTACTTCTTCCCCACTTTCTAAGACCCATAGCCTATTTTATTTACTTTTCAATTCACAGTAATATGAGGGCTTGTTTCTTTGCAGGATTGCTTTACATGATATGTACATATTACGAAAAAATGGACACAAACTGGGTATTGCTGCGTTCGGAGCGATCCAATCTATAAACTAGTCACACTAAATAACCCCTTCAGTGAACTCTGTAAAAGAAATTAAAAAAAAAAAAATGATGACAAAAACGAAGCTTTTTCATCATACTGCTGAAAAAAATAAAAGCGATCAAAGTCACATGTAAATAAGAACAGTAATTGTTGAAAACGTCATCTTGTTCTGCAATAAATAAGCCCCACCTCAGCCGAGTCAAAGGAATAATAAAAAAAACTATAGCTTAGAACAAGGGTCTCAAACTCAGCTGGGTTGGTGGGCCGCACATAGAAAAACATTTATAGCGGGGGGGGGGGGGGGGGGGGGGGGGGGGGGGGGCGGCATCCCTTGTAGGGGCTAAGTGATATTTTTTAGTAATACCAGGATTTTTTGCTCAATGTAGTATAAATCCTGATCCCCTTCTTGTAGTAATGTCCCCATCCTGTAGTAATGTCCTTTTCTACTGATATCCCCCATCCTGATACCTTTTCTTAGTGATGTCCCCCATCCTGATCCCTTTTCTACTGATATCCCCCATCCTGATCCCTTTTTCTAGTGATGTCCCCCATCCTGATCCCCTTTTCTAGTGATGTCCCTCTTCCCTGTTCCCTTTTGTAGTGATGTCCCCATCCTGATCCCTTTTTCTAGTGATGTCCCCCATCCTGATCCCCTTTTCTACTGATATCCCCCATCCTGATCCCTTTTTCTAGTGATGTCCCCATCCTGATCCCCTTTTCTAGTGATGTCCCTCTTCCCTGTTCCCTTTTGTAGTGATGTCCCCCATCCTGATCCCTTTTTCTAGTGATGTCCCCCATCCTGATCCCCTTTTCTACTGATATCCCCCATCCTGATCCCTTTTTCTAGTGATGTCCCCCATCCTGATCCCCTTTTCTAGTGATGTCCCTCTTCCCTGTTCCTTTTGTAGTGATGTCCCCCATTCTGATCCCCTTTAGTAGTTATCTCCCTCATCCCGATCCCCTTTTCTAATGATTTTCCCCATCCTGATCCCCTTTAGTAGTGATGTCCCGCATCCTGGTCCCCTTTTGTAGTGATGTCCCCCATCCTGATCCCCTTTTCTAGGTATGTCCCCATCTTGATCTACTTTTATAGTGATGCCCCCTCCCCATCCTGTTTTACCTTCTTTTTACACACTCACATGCACACTCACATACTCTCATACACACTCACACATCTAAAAATCCTCATACACACTCTCACACACTCATCCTCACTCACATACACACACCCTCACACTTTTATCACTTTAATGATGCATCGCTACAGTGCATCCCTGCTGTGCTGACTTCCGGCCTCAGCTGTGCTATGACTTCCACCAGCCGCCACTCAGACAAGTTCTGTTGCTCAGCAAGATCAATGAAATCTGCCAGCCAGAAGACCACAGGTGACGCCATATTCCACCATCAGCTGCGGGCCTCTCATTGGCTGACAGCTTGCATTGATCTTGCTGAGTGGCACAGCTTGTTAGTGCCGCGGACGGAAGACCTCACACAGCGGGGACTGTAGCGGCCCCCTGCACTGGGGCAATGCATCATTAAGTTGTCCAAGGTGCCGCAGGCCGCATAGTGAAGCCCCAGGGGCCGCATGCTTGAGACCCCTGGCTTAGAATATAGCAATGCAAAAACAAATCTTCTCTATAAAATTGTTTTTGAGTTTGCATGTAATAAAAAAATAAAACAACAAAAAAAAAACTATTCCTGAATTGCAGTTTCATGTTCATTCTGCTTGACAATTAAATAAAAATCATGTGCCTGAAACAGTACCAATAAAAAATTCAACTCATCAAAACATGGTGCAGCTAAACTTTTTTCTTTGTAAGGTTACTTTCACATCAGCAATTTTCGCCATTCGCGGCAGATCCAGCAGTTTTGCCTCATCACAGATCACTTGCGGCAAGACTGCGTTCGACCTAATTTATTCCCTATGGGGCTTTTGGACAAGAGCGGAACTTGCAGTTTTGCCGGACTTGTGTTGTGTAATAGTTGTGTATTTACTGTACCAATGTTTAGTATATCATTACCGTTACTGTACCGCTGTTCATTTTTAATTATAACATTTTTTGTGCATGGATTTTTTTTATCTCACTTATTTACTAATAAACTATATTTGATTATATCAATGAACTTTTTGTGTCGGTTTTTCTCCTTTCCCATACAGATATAATTTATATACCAAAATGTTCTGTTGGTTCATAATTATCTGAATATATCTATATATCCCTATACCTTTACAGTATGAGATTTAAATATATACTTTATGAAATTTACATAGTAATTTGGATATATTTTGCACTTTATACCAGGGCTGCGGAGTCGTGGAGTCGGTGGCCATTGTTGTGGAGTCTGAGTCTGAGTTGGAGTCGATGTAAAATGGACTCCTAAAATATCTAATAAATTGGGTGCAGTAGTTCAATGCAGAATGTGCTGAATAATATTAGTATGAATTATTATGGTCTATCTAAATATCTTGATTATTGTATCAAATGATTAAGGGTGCCTTCACATTGGCGTTTGTGTCTGCATGCTGATCGCATGCAGACACAAACGCAGTCAAAAGCATGTAATTTTGATGTGTCCGCAGCAGAGAATGTCCGCCTGCGGACACATCACTGTGCATCCCGGCCAGCCAATCGGAGGTGTCCGATCTCCTCCTCCCCGCCGCTGGTAAGCTCCGGGACGTGTCGGCGGGGGGAAACAGCTGATTTGACAGCTGTTTTAATCTCCCGCGCCGACACCGAGAGGAGATGTCAGCGCGGGAAGATTCAAACAGCTGTCAAATCAGCTGTTTCTCCCCGCCGACACCGCTAGTAGATTACCGGCGGCGGGGAGGAGGAGATCATCAGAGGCTGAGCTGATCTCCCCGGGGCCGTTGGTGATCTCCTGTGACATCACCGGCGACCACCGGGAGAAATTTCAATGGGTCTACAGCGTTCTCCTGCGCTGTCAAGCGCAGAACACTGCGGACCCATTGACGCCAAATGCTTTTTTTGTGCGCTTGGGGAAGCTTTCTGATTTTCCAAGGTCCCCGACCGCACAAATGCAACATTGAGTCCCGGGTGCGGACGGGAGACCTGGAGGGAGCAGATATCTTCCGCATCCGCACCCGAACGCAGCAAACGCAGGCACTATGCGTTCCTATGTTAAACATAGGAACGCAGTACGCATGCGTTTGACTGCATATGGGAACGCAGCATACGCTGCGTTCACATACGCAAATGTGAAGGCACCCTAAAAGCTTGATGTTCACATTGTACTACACTAAATTTACCACTTAAAGGGATCCTGTCACCTCCAAAACACCTCCTAAGCTATCAAAACATGTCCCTGCACCATCCTATCACTAATCTCACACTTCTTTTGTCTCCTAAAAAAATCCTGTGAAAGTGGAGAAAAACGTTTTAATACTTACTCATTAGTTATTATAATTAGCAGGGGCCATATTCTTTAGTCACCAGGGGATGTTCTTTTGTGAGCCACTTATAAAGGATATGAAGTGTGGGAAAAATAGAAGTTTGGTTGACCGTCTCCATAGTCTTACTTTACAGAGATCACTGGAAATTTAAAGGGATCCTGTCAACTCCAGAGCACCTCCTAAGCTACCAAAACATGTCTCTGCAGCATATTATCACTAATCTCACACTTCTTTTGTCTCCTAAAATCATCCTGTGAAAGTGCATAAAAAACGTTTTAATACTTACTCATTAGTTACTATAATTAGCAGGGGCTATATTCTTTAGTCACCAGGGCATGTTCTTTTGCAGCTCCAGGATCCAGCCCTCTCTCTGTCTGTGCTTAAGTGAAACTGAAACTAAAGGCAGGACTAATGATTTGCATTCTGTGAGTGATAGAGAGGGGGGAGGAAATGCCTGCACATCACAGCAAACACAGAGAGACAGGGTGGATCCTGGAGCTGCACAACAGCCCGCCCTGGTGACTAAAGAATATGTCACTGCTAATTATAATCACTAATGAGTGAGTATTAAAACATTTTATGCACTTTCACAGGATGCTTTTAGACAAAAGGAGTGTGAGATTAGTGATAGAATGCTGCAGGGACGTGTTTTGCTAGCTTAGGAGGCGTTTTGGAGGTGACAGGATCCCTTTAAAAATGAGCCATGCACGAAGGAGTAGGGGTGGAGTTAGACTCAGGGAAACTGAGGAGTGGGAGTTGGTGGTTTGGCTACAGACTCCACAGCCCTGCTTTATACGCATATATACAGGTGTCAGGAAAGGGTTAAAGAGAAATTAAATTCTATCACGTGTTCACACATTACAGTCATGGCCAAAAGTGTTGGCACTCTGAAATTGTTCCATGAAAATGAAGTATTTCTTAAAGTCTATTATTGCAACTACACCTGTTTTTGTCATACACTTTTATTTTAAGAGAAAAAAAAAAATTAAAAAAAGAAAAAAAAAAGTTGGACAATTTCATACACAACTCCAAAAAATGGACTGGAAAAAAAATGATGGAAATTTTTTTTAAAAATTGTGGGTAAACAACTTTGTTTCAAGCATGTGATGCCCGTTCAAACTCACCTGTGGCAAGTAACAGGTGTGGGCAATATGAAAATCACACCAGATAAAAAGGGGAGAAGTTGACTCAATATTTGTATTGTCTGTGTTACACACTAAGCATGGAGAATATGAAGAGGACAAGAACCAGTCTTAGGACTTGAGAAATAAAATTGTTGAAAAATATCTACAATCTTAAGGTTACAAGTCCATCTCCAGAGATTTTGATGTTCCTTTGTTCATTGTGCGCAACATAATCAAGAATTTTACAACCCATGCCATGTGGATGGCAGAGATAAATTGATGAAATATTGCAACACAGGAGAGTCTGAATAGTGGATAAGCAGCCCTAATTAATTTTCAAAGAAATTCAAGCTGTCCTGCAAGCTGAGGGTACATCAGTGTCAACGCAAGTTATCAATCTACATTTAAAAAAATAAAACGCTATAGCAGGAGTCCCAGGAGGGCCCCACTGCTGACAGACATAAAAAAGCTAAGCTGAAGCTTGCCAAAATGTACACGAGTAAGCTAAAATTCTTCTGAGAAAGCATCTTGGGACAGATGAGACAAAGAACTTTTTTGTAAAGCACGTTATTCTACTGTTGACTGAACTTTTACTATATTTGACTGTAGGTACTGTGTTCTTTGTAGGCCTCATTCTATTTTCAAAGCTGGGTTTGTGTCCTAGGTTATGAGTCTTCCAGCAGGACGATGACCCCAAACATACCGTATATACTTGAGTATAAGCCGAGACCCCCAATTTTGCCCCTAAAAACTGGCAAAACTTATTGACTCGAGTATAAACCTAGGGTGGGAAATTCAGCAGCTATTAAAAATTTTCAAAAATAAAAATAGATAGCGTTTTTTTTGACTTGCCGAAAGTGCTGTACATGTCCGCAAGTCCATAGGAAATGATTGGGGCTTGCTGCAGTCTTACCGCAAATGAGCCATTACACGGCAGATGTTGTAAAGCTGCTGGATCTGCCCCGAAATGGCAGGAAATGCTGATTTGAAAGCACATCAGTGTTTCTACCTGTTGTGTGCAGATCCGGCAGCTTTGCCGCATCTGCCGTGTAATGGCTCACTTGCGGCAAGACTGCAGCAAGCCCCAATCATTCCCTATGGAACCTGCGGTCAGGTGTGGCAAGTGCCGAATCTGCTGGACAGCACTTGCCACACCAGACCGCAAGTCCCATAGGGAATGATTCGGGCTTGCTGCAGTCTTGCCACAAATAACCCATTATGCAGCAGATGCGGCCCAAAACTGCCGGATCTGCCACAAAATGGCAGAAAATGCTGATTTGAAAGCAGCTTAAATTTACAGTACCTCAGTATTCATATTTCCCTCACCATCCAATAACTGTAACCCTATCCCCTGCTCTATTATTTCTTTCCCTCAGAATTCATCTTTCCTTGCTCTATTCATCTGTCCCCTTTAAACATCCATCTAACCCTATAACCTGCTTTTCTATTCCTTTCCCTCACTATTCATCTATCTTCCCCTGCTCTTATTATGGTATATGGTACTTAAAATGGCGCCTCACCTCCTTCCTGTTTACAGTGAGACTGTAATTAAGATCCCTGCGGCCACACTGAGCATTAAGTCTGAATCTGGCCGCAGGGGATTTTTTTTTTACCGTGGGTATGAACACTGCGGCGGAGGGGTCAGGGCACAGTGTGCACGGAGGGATACAGCGGAGGGATACAGCGGGGGGATCCGGGCCGACAGAGCTACTGGAGACGAGAGAGATGCAGCGGAGGGATCCAGGCCGCAAGATTTTGAATGAGTGGCGGGAGGACAGAGGTAACAGGCGCGGGGAGCCAGACGCGGGGAGCCAGGCACAAGAAGACTGAGGTAAACCGGCGGGATCCAGGCGCAAATTAATGAGGGGGTGGCAGGGGAAGCCGGCGGGGGGGGTGAACTGGGAGCAGCGCTGGTGTTAAAAAACTGGAGGACAGAGGGAAGCGGCCGAGGGGGTAGGGGGTTCAAGGGACAATCTGGTAGCAAGCGCACACGGGCAGGCTGCTGACTGAGTCGAGTATAAGCCGAGGGGAACTTTTGAGCCCAGTCAATGGGCTGAAAAAGTCGGCTTATACCGAGGAGTATCTACGGTACTTCAAGAAGGACCGAGAAATGGATGAAAACAAAGCACTGGATAGTTCTGGAGTTGCCAACAATGAGAGATCTTAAAATCTTGCTATTTGAGAAAGCGTGCTTCAAATATGATAGACCTGGAGCAGTTTGTAAAAGAAGAATATTCCAAAATTTCAGTTGAGAGGTGTAAGAAGCTTGTTGATGGTTATTGGAATAAATAACTGCAATCAATCGCCATCTAACGCTGTGCAACAAAAACATTAGGTTACAGGGCCCAACAGTTTAGTAAGGTCCATTTATGTTTATACAAAAAGACTCAAGAGTGCCTTGATAAAATATTCATACCCCATGAACTTTTCTGCATTTGCATTATATTTTTTTTTAACGTTAAACTCTCAAATATTACATTCATAAGGGAAATCCGTCAGCAGGTTTTTGGTATTTTGCTCATTTTACTTACAGCTCAAACGTAGACTTTTTGGCCTGGTTTTCTTGTAGATCCTTTAATTCTAGCTTGGAGTCTTCTAACTGTTTGTGGACATCCGCTATTTCAGCTGCAAAAGGAAGGAAGGTTTAAGTGATGTATAAAACCCAGACAAAAAGATTCTAGACAAGGATGCTTACAATGCTTTCTCTTCCATTTTATATAAAGGGAATCTGTCACTAGGTTTTTGCTCTTACCGCTAAGATCTTAATAGCGCTAAGTGGCAAAAGAGTGAACCACCCACTGTAAAAGATTTGATTGAACACATTTCTCTCCATAGCATCTTTGAGCATAATCATGCTATTAGGAATAATTCTTTTGGAAAATTCTTAGTTAAGTGGGAAAACTGGATCACAATCTACTCTCCAAATCTGTTGAACAGGGTCAATTGACGTATTTATTACTTTATATTCGTTGATGTAATATCCTACAACACAATTTAGTATATGCTTTATTTATGCATAAATAATGCTCAGATTTATTACAAATTTTTTTCCCTGAAAATTCATATTTTGGATAAAGGACAACTTGTCTTTCTATACTACAACAAATGTTCTGCTACTGTATATACCCGATATTTATGTTATTTATATGTTTGTTCTTAAGTATGTTTCCCCTTTTTTATTTTTGTATCCCTGGTCTTAAAATTCCATAATAAAAATATTTAGAAACACTAGGTTTTTGCTATTCTAATCTGAAAACAGAGTGGAGTGACATATATTTCTTTAAATCAATTTGAGAACAGTATAATGTAGGGACCGAAACTCTGATTCCAGTAATGCGTCACTTACTCGGATTAGTAAAATCACAGTTTTAATCGCAGGAGATCACCACTAGAGGACTAGTAAACCTGCTGCTAGTATGCAGGTTTTTGCCTACGCACAGTGCATACAGAAAGCGGTACATAAAAGTGATACATTTCTGCTACTCAAGCCCGGTAAATGATATATTGATATATTGATGGAATTAGAGTCTCTTCTACCTTCATCATGCTGATCTCAGAAGGGGTAGCAAAAACCTGGTGACAAAATTCCCTTAAAAACTGAGCAGTGAGGCTGGGTTCACACCACTGTTGTTCCCGCCATGGGATCCCTTTTTTTTTTTTTTTGGAGGACCCACGGACAGGAACAGACGTGAATGTGAACTCCGGATCTGTGATTTTGAGGGATCTGGACACAGAAAGAGCTGGGAAGAGCTGAGCCTGCAAAGCGCAAACAAGTGGTGTCGTGCTGTTTTACTTTCACTTTTGCAATGCATTTACATACACTGCTAAAGTGAAATTAAATAAAGTAATGGTTAAAAAAAAAAAAAATTCTCACCGCCAAGTGTCCGCAATGCATTCAATTCCCATGGCTAAAGGACCCTTTAAACAGCTGACCGGGAAGGGGTGGAGCAACCGATCAGCTGATGGGTCACATGACTGCACCCGCGCAATTTAAGATTGAAACCCAGTCAGCTTATTAAGATCTTTTAAACTATCGGAGGTGGATGCCTCACAGGACACATGGGAGACAGGTGAGAATTTTTTTTTTTTAACCATCGTTTATTTTATTTCACGGGGAAAATTAAAGGGAACAGAGCCGTTTTTAAATGTATTGGAGCATGTTCTGTACACTAAACCCCGGGTTCGTGAACGATCCGATTTATTCCCGGATCCGGCTCCGATAGACGGATCACCCTGGATTCGCTTTTTGTCCGGTTTTTTGGTTTGATTTTTTCACGGGAGCCCCAAAAACGGTGCAGTCTCCGATTTTGGGGTCAGGAAAAACAGGACAGAAAATAATCCGAGACTGAATTCACAAAAACGGATGGCCAATTATGACCAATCCGGCACCATAGGGATACACAGAAGGCTAAAAACGATCCTGTTTCTGTCCTTTTAAAAACGAACAGAACAGGATGGCAAAAAACAATGTGTGAAGCCAGCCTAAGGATAAACAAGTTTTATAAAAAACACAAAACACTTTGCAGATAACATGAAGGTGTTCATTTCGATTACATTTTTTACATTATTGGGCATAGAAAAAAAAGGGTTTTGAAAAAAAAACAAGTATTGTTAAAGTCCTGGTAAAGGAGGTCATGTAACCTGGCCCCAGATTTTTTGGGAACCACCAGACTGTCCACTTTGGGGAAAGACATTTCTATCACAAAACTCCCTGCCCTCCCATTTCCACATCATATTTTCATAGCTACGCTTTTGTTCTTCAAATCAGAATAAATGCACATTTGTGGGTGTGAACTTTCCACAAAAGAGAAAAGTGTGCTCGCCAGCTCAATACGCAACGAGCTTGGCGGGTGCCAGTTTGCACGACCACTGAATATCAGGGTGCTTAATGATTGTTCGTAAAAATCTGACACAATGACTGGTTCCTACATAAATGAGGGGAGCCGTCCACCAGGAGAGAAGCTTACAGTCTCTGATTGGGGTCTTGGGGGTAAAATAAAACTTTGTCAGATCTCTTGTAATAATGAAAAAAAAAAAAAATGCCTCCCCTCCTAAACACTTTTTGGGGTTGGCGTTTTGGGGCATGCAGTCACTAATTGCTTCCCCTTTAAACTTTTAACTTGTTAACTTTAAAAGTACTGTTTTTTCGCTTTATAAAGACCCCGTTTATAAGACGCACCCCAAAATTTGGTGAAGGAAAAGAAAAAAAAAATATTTTTAATGTTAAATGGGGTCTGTCTTATTAATCCCAGTTCGTTTACCAAACCTATAGGGTATATTTCCTCTTTTCCCCTCACCCGGGGGTAAGCCCCTCATCCTAAAATTCCCCTCTTAATTTGGGATAGGGCCCCCCTTTATTTTGCGTTTTCCTATTCTCTGTAAACCGGTCAGTGACGAAAAGTAGAGTGCATCATCTCTGCGCCCCATCACTGCCCAGCTTTCAAGAACAAATGCACCGTGGAAGCGGGGGACATGGGCACAGCGCGGAGAAGGGGAATAAATGTTTTTTATTTTTGATAACACAGCATGGGGGGGGGGGGCCCTATCCGCACAGGGGGGGGGGGGCATGTGCCATACGAGAGGGGTGCAGGGCCCGTAATATCCCACCCCCAGTCCATCACCCCACGTAGTTTCAGCACGAGATGATGGACATGGGTGCAATCATACTACAGGGCAAAAGAGCGGGGGCTTTTACCTCCTGCTGCCCGTACCAGCCCGCCCAGCACGGGACACTCCAGATGCCCCCACCCTCCCCCGCATATATAATCCGTACATTTATTATAAGACACACCCCACTTTCCCCCCCAAATTGGGGGGGCAAATGGTTTTATAACTGAAAAAAACGGGACTTCCCATCAGAGCATCAGACAGCCATTTAATACCAAGACTTTAGTTTGCAGTGGAGGGGCAGAGGGGGTACTTTCCCACAAATGACGCGCCATATTGTAGACCTTTAGTGGGCCAGGGGAAATAATACGTGCATCTGTTTCTTCTTGTTTGAGACTAAAAATAAAAACCTTTCGGTCCACACAAACTGGACCGAAATGATAAAACAATGAAGAAACTTTAAAAGATAACATTAACAACAATTATTTTCCTAACACCGCTGTGAAACATTCAACTCCCCAAGAAAATCAGGCTGTCTGGAAAAACAAAGACATATTTGGGGGTGAGGTTTCTCATTTTTGTATAAACGTTTATTTCTCCAAAAAAAATAAATCATTTTGGCGTTCAAGGTATTGGCTGTACTTTACGAAATTTCTTTGGAAAAAGAAAGGTCTTTATACAATCATTAATCAAAAAAAACCCAAACCCCCAACCAATGGTAGTACAATAAGTTTTAAAAAAAATCAAAGGGGTTTAAAAAACCTAGGTGCCAAAATTCCATCTTATTTTCCAAAAAAAAAATTATTTTTTCAGCACACCAAAAACCCAACAAACAGCTGCCCCCAAGGCGGGCTTCACATTTAGCGGGGGCCGGGGAAAATGAAAATGGGGTCATCCAAATCGGGCCGTTTTCCCCAAAAATGCATGCCGCCGCAGGGGGAAAATGGCGGATTTTTGGCGGGGGAAAAGGGGTGGGGGAAAAATTTTTTAAAAAATTTTTGCTGTGGCCCATGCTAATAATTTGTGGGCACCGGGGGAGGTGTTAAAAGGAGGAGTTTTAAAACCACTCCCTTTTATTACTTCACTGTTTGAATTCCCGTCATTTTATCCCGGCGGTGAACTTATCTAGGGCACAGACTGTCAGTTGAAAGCGTGGGAAGTTGGGTTCGGGGGATATTCTGAAATTTTTTAAACGCACAGATTTTTCAAATGTGACATAATCGCACCCCTTTAGCCACATTTGCCCAGTTCTGTGGGGATCTTTCAAAATGGGCTCTTAAAAACGCTGCATTTGACAATTTTGTGCGTAGATAAGCCCTTTCCTCTACTGGAAAAGCCGACAGGATTCAAACTTTTGACAGTAAAAAGAGCAGTGATATAAAACCCCCCCTGCAGCCCCCTTCCCAATGCCCACTATTAGTATCCACAAAAATTTTTATTAATATTTTTTCAAAAATAAGAGGGGGCACAACCCTTTTTCCCTGAGGCGGGGTACATGTTTTCTGCAAAAAGGGCAAGATTTTATTTGGGGCAATGCGTAATGTCAGATCCGGGATCCGGCTTGGCCAATCCACCCCCGGGCCGGATACTCCTTTAAATTAAAAACCCAAAGTGTTTTATGTTTTTTGCCCGCATTTGGAAAAACCGTTTTAACCTCGTGTTTAAGCCGATTTTTTTCAGCACTTTAAAATGGCTGAAAAGCCCCCCCTGGGCTTATACACGAAATATTTTGGGTACCCCAAACTGTTAAAAAAGGCCCCCCGGGTACCCGGGGGCCCCCCCTTTGGCCGGCCCCTTTAAAAAAAGGGGGTTTTTCGTATACTTATCGCGGGCCGCCCCCGCCCCGCTCCCGGGGTCCCCGCCTGCGGGGGTTTTCTTCATGCTTCCTGTTCCTTCTCCGGCGCTCAGGAAATTGAGTCATGTTCGAGCGCCCGGGAAAAAGGAAAAAGGAAGCATTTAAGACCCGGAGCAGGGGGTGACCATAGCGGAGCGGCGCGGCAGCGATAATAAAACTGACATCTTCCTTTTAAAGGGGCGCAAGGGGGGCCCTGGAAAAACCCGGGGGGGTGTATACAGCTGGGGCCCCCCGTATACAATGGGGGGGGGCTGTATACCTCTGGGGGGTGCTGCTGTAAATACCCCCTTGGGGGGGCTGCTGTATATACCCCCGGGGCTGGGTGCTGTAAAACCCCCCCGGGGGCCCGCTGCTGTATACTACACTGGGGTGCTTATATATAAATGAGGGTGCTGTATACTACTACTGGGGGGGGCGTATAATAACCCTGAGGGTCTGTAAAACTTTCTTTCTGGGGTTTCTGTATTTACCTCTGGGGGTTCTGATATACCACCCGGGGGTTTCTGTATATACCTTGGGGCTGCTGTATATACCTTGGGGCTGCTGTATTCCTCTGGGGTGCTGTATACTACCACTGGGGCTGCTGTATATATCTCTGGGGGTGCTGTTTTTATACCAAATGGGGCCCGCTGGATATACCACTGGGGGGGTTGTGTAACAAATGGGTGGGGCCTGAAATTTTCCAAATGGGGAGGCTGCTGTATACCACATTCTGGGGGGGGTATATACCACTGGGGGGGGCCTGTTACCCCCCGGGGGCCTGTATACCACACTGCTGGGGGGCTGTATACCTGTGCTGGGGTCCACCCCCGCTTATACACAGTCAATAGGGTTTTCCCCGATTTTGGGGGCAAAAAAAGGGGGGGGGTCCGGGGTTTACCGGTGGCTTTTTTACACGATTTTATACGGTACTTTGGGTTTTTTAAATTTAAACCGCAATATCGCAACATTGTGCGGGCAAAAGGACAAGGTCCAAAAAAATGCCAAATGGGAAAGGGGTCCGCCAAAAAAACAGATACCAGCCCCCTCCCTTTTTTCTTTCTAAAACTCTCTTTTCTACTTATTTTTTTTCAAAAAACTAACTGCCGGCCTTTTTGGCCCAAAAAATGGACCCGGTTAAAGACTACGGGTTTAAAGGGCCCCTTTTGGTTTAAACAGGGAAGGTGTTTTTGGGGGCCACCACGGGGGAAGGAAAAAATTAAAATGTTGTGGGACAATAAAAAAACAGTTAATCAAAAGTATTACATGCATAACCCCTACATTGTGCGGGTGATGACACCCCTTTTGGGGTTTTTAAAAAAAAAGGGTGGATTTATTAATTTGGGGTTTGGTACTTGGGACCATCAATTTTATGGAAATTATTTACTAAATGTAAACCCTGTTGTTCATTTTTTTTACCCACATTTGTAATGACTTTTATAAATTTTTTCCCTTTGGTAAATAAAAAAATTAAAAAATAAATAAATAAAAAAAATCTGATAAACCAAAGGGAAAGTCCCTTTGGTCCCATGTTAAGTTTTGATGGGCACATACCTGATCAGGATGCTTGCCATTTTTAAAACATTTCAAAAGCAAGTCAAAAAAAAAAAAGCAAATTTTAAACCCCCTAAAAAGAAAATATTCCCCCCCCACACTCTCTTGCTGTGAAAGTATTCTGGGATGGGGAGAGGACAGTAAAAAACCCCGAAGAACCCAAGTAACTTTGAAAAGTTAAGTAGGGAGCTTGAAGGGGGGCCCCTACGACAGCCTCTCTTAATTCCCCCACACCAAGGTAATAGGGAAATATTTAGCCCTTTGGGATGAATAGATTCCCGGGTATAACATCTGGAAAAGCCCAGAAAAAAGTATGGGAAAATTCATTGGATTTTCCCTTGTGCTGTAGGAGGGATATTACAAAAAAAGTAAAAGAGAAAAGCAGGGTGTAAAGTGGCCTCCTGAGTGAAAATAAACACAATAATTTAAAAAAAAAATATTTTCTTCCCATTTTATTATTATGGGAACCCGAAGTAATATAAATTTTTTAAAAAATGAATTTTTAAAAAATAAAAATTTGATATTTTAAAAAATTAATATAGTTTAAATTGTAAACTGTACACTCTTTTTTAGAGGTGGTTTTTACAGGTGATTTGGGGTTTTTTTTGGTAGTAAGGGGGAAATGTAATCAGCTGGACTTTATCTTTTTTTTCTAGGGATATTGCAGCAGTGGATCGGCGCAGCAGCTAAGCGGTGGATTGGTGAGTGTGTGCAAGAGTGAATGTGTGTATACATGGCCAGAGCTGCTGGTGGACAGCGGTGACAGGGGGAGGGAATACAGCGGTGAAAGCGGGCAGTAAGAAGGAGCACACTGCAGTGACAGCAGGCGGACAGGGGTGACAGTGGGTAGTAAGGGGAGAGCACAGCGGTGGGCAGATGCACAGTATACTCAGTGCAGACCGGCCAGATGCTCGTAATCCAAATCATTGCTCGTTGAGCAAGTTAAAATTTTTCAGAAATGGCAGCTCGTCTTTCAAAATGCTCGCAAATAAAGTCACTCACAAATCAAGGTACCACTGTATAGAGTGGCGTTGAAAATTAGAGAACATCACACAATTTCCTTAATGTTAAGGTCATTGTGTTGTCCTATGTGAAAACATCCTAACATAAGTAAAATAGCAGTATTTTAAGCTTATTTCATAAAATGAATATATTCTAAAGCACAGAATAAAAATTTAAACGAGAAATAAAAAAAAAAAAAAAAAAATCACTAATCAAAATTAGAGAACACTTTCAGATACCTGCAAGATATTGGCGTTATTCTGATACCTAGTGCCAATTTCCTTAATTATCTGACAAACCCTATTTAGATGGCAGCATAACTTTCCAGCTTGTGCTCACTTTGCAAAAATGGTGTGTCCTTCTAAAGTGACTGAAACAATCTGGCAGCAGGTTGTCCAGATGAAGGCCAAAGGGGTCACACCTGGTCGTTCCAAGTCTGTGATTTCTAGAATATTGCATCTTTACAAGGCTGGTAACCTTGAAAGACGAGGATAAGATAACACGGAGAATCTCCATGGGTAATCGTCTGCACAATGCAGCTGGAATAGCTCACCAGTTCAGCACCGAACAGAGTAAGGATCTGTCTCGTCACAACGTTTAAGAGCATTTGGACAGAAATCCCACTCTACAGTGACCAAACCGCTTATTCACAGAAAGAATCAAAAGTCTATACTCAACTTTGGTGAGGAGATTGTTGTGTGGACAAAGAAGTGGTCCACAGTTCATTTTAGTGATGAAAGAAAGTTTAATTTATTTGAGTCTGATGGGAAACAAAATGTTTGTCAGCAAACTGGGATAGACTTAACTCAAAATGTGTAAAGACGTCAGTGAAAGGTGGTGGACGAAGTGTCATGATTTGGGGAATGTTTTCTGCTGTATGGGTTGGAACTCTTAATACAGTTACATGGCAGACTGAATGCAATTGTGTATTAGAACCCTCAACAACATGTGGTTCTTTACTTGCATTCAGCACTCAATGCCTGTGTGGGTCTCCCCTCCAGCCTGCACATGTCATTTCACGCAGACGCACAGCGAGGAATTGGTAGGAGTGGGTCCCAGCTGCTGGAACGGCGCAGGCGTGGGTACATCAGCGCCAGATTGCCACTCAGCTGTGTGCATACAGCATAATCTTTAGCAGGGGAGGCTCTGGCGCTGACATTCTCACACATGTGCCGTTCCAACATCCGGGACCTGCTCCTACCAATTCTTCGCTGTGTGCCTGCGTGAATTGGAATGCTGAGGTGCAGGGTAGGGGAGACCCACACAGGCAGGAGGCGGCACAGAGAGGCAGGAGTCAGGGAGGACCCTGTGAGCAGCAAAGACTGCAAAATAAGATATGTCCCTCCAGACCTCTTAACTCACCACTTTCAAAATTGATTTTTTCGGGTTACAGGGTGGGGGTAGAGACATGGGAGACACCTTTTCTGAACACAGCATACACCCTGCATTCAGTGGTGCATTCACTTTGCAAAGCAAAGAACAGGTACTAGTGATTTTCTAAATAAATCATATACACCAGAGAATACCTAATAAAAGAAGCTTAACTTATGAACAGAGGAGACAAGAGAGGCAGAATAAAACAGTGCAGTCATTGAGGGCTTATGAAAACAGATAGTCGGGTAGGTATAATCATACCTTTGTAGTGAGGTGAGCAATTCAGACTGTATCATAGAAATGGATATGGAAATGAACTGTGCACAGTCCGCGACTGCCCCCTTGTGGACAAGTGCTGAAACAAACGCAGGAAGTGGGAAATTCCCTTTTCAGCAAAAGTGTTTACCCAGGAAGAGAGAGAGAGCAGGAAGTCAGTGTAGATCCAGAGCTGAGCCAGGGGAGACCTGCGTGTGGATGTCTGTTGAAAGAGGGCTACTTTGCTACACCTTGCCGGAAAAATCACCCCGCAGAAGCCCCCGTGACTGATCCTGGGCCACTGGACTTTGGTGCTGTGACTCTGGCCGCTCTGCAAAACCTTGCCCGCCGAGCACCCGGAGTGCATGTGCAGGGGCCGTGACCGACATAAGGGAGCCATTTGTACTGCCGTGATCTCACTCCTGCTGCTCGGGGTGCCCCCGAGACAGAGAGACTTCTGTGCTGCTGTGGGCTCCCTTCTGCTGCTCGGTGTGCCCTGAGACTGGGAGAGACTAACAAAGAAAAATTCTGTTACCTGCGGAAGGAGAGCAAAGAAGAAGACTGAGGAGTTTCCCCCTTCAGCGCTGCACCGGGACCCGTCCTCGTGAGATCCCCAGACCTGCTACGTGGGAGCGACATCTTCTTCTGTGATAGACTGGTACGTGATTTTAGGGAAAGTTAGGGAAAGATACCTTCATTGTTGTGTTTTTTTTTTTCTTGCTGCGTACCCGGAAGAAGTGAAGATCCAGAGACTCTAATATATACAAGTACGCATATAGTTCGGTTGACTGTGATATAAACATGTTTGACAGTAAAGAAACGTTATTACCGGTTAAACCTGAGTATGGGGATTCTGTTGAGAAAGATGATACACACACACCCGCGGCCTTGCCACCGGTCATTACACCTTTATAGAACATCATTACAGCAGCACATATGAGAAATACCAGCTAAAAAATTTAGGGAGGAACAATGGCATGCAAAACTGCGAAATGATCAATCCTGCCTAGCAACATTATCAATTATCATACTTCAGGAAGGTGTGAGGGGTTGGACAGTTGGCAGCTATGCAAATGTGTTCTAAGGATGCAGATGACCTCAGCCAAGGATACCGATAATGCTCCTGTGGAATGTGCATTCAGGAGGCCGTTCATCCATAACTTTGTAGGCGACAATAATACAGACCTCAGCTGAATAGGAATAGTAAAGGCAGCATCTTTGTGTCCATTTGGACCTTGAAACTGAAGAAATGGTGTTACACGTTCATTCATGATTTGGAAAATGACAAAGAATAGCACTCATGACAAAGCTCTTACCAGTTGCCACTGACAGTAAAATAATGTCTTGGGAGCAGTTAAAATCCGTCACAACTTTGCAAAAACTGGATTTATTTTTCTACTTCTGAGATCTGAGTTCTGAGATCATCAATAGTGTTCAAAGAATAGCACCTGGGGGGTCACTAACTCTACTTGTAGATGACTACCTTAAGGGTTGAAATTCTGAGGAACAAGTCCTCCAAGGCTTCAGAGTAGTTTAGTTACCCCTGTAACAGATTCCCATGAAAGAGAATAATGTCTAATTCTTGGTCTTAATCCAGATACCACTTAAAATAATGTATTAGTATCACAGAAAAGCCAAAAAACAACTCGTATTATAGAGATTTATTGCTAAAGTTTTTATTTTTTTTTATTTTTTAAAGTGTCAACCACAAAACAACAAAAATTCACTGACATGGTGGATAAATAATGATAAAACCCTTCATTAGAATATTTTTTCTTTAACCCATCAACCTTATCCACCACAATACGTGTAGGTCTGTCCAGAGCCCATCATATAATTACACTAACTGGTTTAGATTAGATCACTAAAGTGTCAGTGTATAAACACAATGCAAAACAGTATCAAGGAGCATCTGGAAATATGATGGTATCACAAACGATAAACCAGCAATAAGATGTTGTGATAATATTGATTAGTCTAGCAGAGATACTCGCTGAACAATAATATAGCAAAACAAAACTTAATCACATTCACCAAGATACCGGCATGCAACATTTGTTGGTATTAAGTTCAAATTGAGCGCAAAATATAAATCTTTAGCCTACAATATAAAGTTATTATGGGTGGGAATTATGATCCAGAAAGATGAACAATAGGAAACAAAGGATATAGATAGCCTTTTAGTACAGAGATGTCAATAGGGTATTAATTATGGGACACATATGGTAGATTGTAAATAATTCCTCTCTACGCATTTTCCTCTCTGTGTGGTCTATGTGTTCATCAGGAGAATATTACTTACTATTTACTAGTATATTTTGATGACATACACCGCTTTATGTGCGGTATTAATACACCAAAGTAACAGTGATATTATATATCCTTTCAAAAGGCACCATTACATTATAAAGCGACCCAATTCATTTCCACTGAAGTCACACATATATCAATTAAAGTGCCTCATGGCATACTCCAAAAGAGGTGTAGACTGATAAGTGCATGTCTCCTTCACAGACTAATTACTCTCCGCCACGTTTAAAGGAGTCAAATGCCGTGCTTACTGGTGTTTCCAGGGTATTTTTCCACCCTATTAACTGATTCACCAGTCTTACATGCAGTGACAGCACATAATGTGATGTTACATATGTTCGGAACTTCCAGAGCATTATTTTCACTTCGGATGCCAAATCATAGTTGTTAGATGTGATGACAGTCTCCGCCAGTGTGCTCTGGAGTCTAGCCTACACCGATGTGTTGTCATCATAACTATAAATTATAATTCGGGGGCATTTTATTGAATTAAAGGAATCATGTATTTTATAGTTTCCATTTCAAAGTGTTTGTACAAAATGACTATTCAGAACTATCACAGTATTGTGCAACGTAAACTGTGATATTGATCCAGCCCTTGTTCTGTTACTGATATTGGAATGACTATTTCCAGTTTGTTAGAAGGCATCTTAAACCTACTCCAAGTCTTTTTGAGAACCCTTATGGGTAACTGGTAAAATTGGAGGAGGATTGGAAAACGAGCTCTACCTTTTAATCATTTTAAAGGGAACCTGTCACCAGGTTTTGCCCATGTAAGCTACAGCCACCACCAATAAGTTGTCATTTAACTCCATTGAACCCGCTGCCGGATTGCAGGACATGGCCATCCGGCAATCTGGAAGCAGTTGGGTAGCCCTCCAGGGATGTTACTGCTTCTCACAGGGAGGGCTTCCCTGCCGCAGTTAGGGTACCCGTTTCACGTCGCAACATTGCATGCAATTTCACTTGCAATTTGCTGGTTGCAGTGAAATCATGGACACATTGTTTATTTTGTTGCTGTATACAAATGGAACAAACAATGTGTCCATGATTTCACTGCAACCAGCAAATTGCAAATGCAATGTTGAGATGTGTAACGGTACCCTAAGTGTGGTCCCAAGAAGCTGCAGTGAGAGGACACTTTTTCCATCACTTCAGCTTCTGGGATGTAGGAGAACCAGAATCTTTGTGAGACGTTGCAAGATGGATTACTTTAGGCCTGGGGTATGTTTTGGAGTTAATAAAGTGGAGAAAGAGGGTTGGTGTGTCTATTTCAAATAAAAGGATTTTCCAGTGTTTGCGTTTATGCATTTTGACTTATAGGTTAGTGATGGGGAGATCTCATAGATCTCTACCAATCACTAACCTAGGGTTTGATGGCAGGTGTGATTTTTGACAAATCACGGCCGTCATTAACCCCTTATGTTACTCCAATTGCCAATTGGAAAAAGATGGGTAAAGCACCAGCATTTGGCGCATCTAATGAACATGCCAAATTCTGGGGTGACTGTGGGCCGGTATTTTGAGGTGGGGGGGGGCAAATAATCATGAGCCTCCCCAAGCTGAGAATACCAACTTCCATCTTCATGCTTTATGTTGGCCGATTATCAAACTGGGGGGAGCCCCAAGCTGTTTTTTGATTTAATTTTTTTACTTTAAACCCAGTGAGGAGGTCCCCCCAGTATTTTGATGCTATGCCAGTATAAAGCACACAGCTGGGGGCTACAGGCCGCAGCTGTCCACATTACCTGTGTTGAGAATCAAATATACAGGGGATCCACTCCACAACATTTAACTATTTCTTTTTACATCAGTGTGCGCTTGTGTGTGTGTACACAGCAACCAATCACAGACACCTGCACTCACAGAAGGTGAGTAGGTGGTGTGAGGTGAATACGTATGGGGCTTAATGAGCAAGTGTGAGAGCAGGTATGATTTACCTGTTTAATCACTGTTTTACTTTCTTTTACAGGTCCTGTAGCTGAACTTGAACAGTAATACTGACTTTACCGAGTAATCCATGTGTGGGGTCCGTGCACAAACACTAGGTGTCCGGTATGGATCCAGAACTTTACATACAGTTCGGGTTCATCCATCACTATAGGCGAACACATAAAACAAGCCATCTTGGCAGTTTTCAGCAGGAACCACTATATACTCTTAAAAAACAAGTGGAGTTTCACAAAAAAAAGTCGTGGCACGTCAAAAACAGTGCTAAAAAAACATGTTACAGGAGGGGGTAGGGGTAAAAATGACAAAGGGTTCAGCTATGCAAGTCCATCGTAAAATCTGCTAGGAAGAGTAGAGCAAATGACCATGTAGACATGGCAAAGTCAACCTGTTCCACTAGCACTGCTACATGAACAGCAATAGTTTACTGGACGGTTTACACAGGCTGATGATAACGGATAGGAACAGGACGATCGCTAACAGGATCATTCTGACCTGCATCATGTAACTGCTAACAAACATTTTCTTTTTTTTTTTACGAGCAGATAATTTATAAAATAGTATCTGCTCGTTAGCGCTCACCCCTACTGTATGGGAAAATACATCACAGTGCAGTTTCAGCTTCAGGCATCTTCGGCCTGCAGTTGAGAAGAGGAGGGTGTTGTGGGGGCGTGCCTACCAGCTCCAGTGCTCATCCTTACATGCCAGCCCCCACTCCGTGCCTACTGTATGTATGATTTTTCCTCCTAATCCAACCCACCACACTGAGTCCTGCAAGGGGTGCCATCACTGTATGGCTGCTGGATAACCATGCATCGCATCGCAATCCTCTGCATCTCTCTTGAGCTGAGTGTAACAGCTGCTTAGACAATTCTGTCATTCTCAGCTCAGGATGCAATGCAAAGTGATCCTCGCACTGGCAGTACCGGTAATACAGCAGGCATACAGTGTAGGAACCCCTTTCAAGATGCAGTGTGGTGGGCAAGATTAGGAGGAATAATTATACGTACAACAGACATAGCGTGGGGGCTGGCATGTAGAAAAAGCACTGAAGCTGGCAGCAATGCCCCCACCACACAACCCTATTCTCAACTGCAGCCCAAAGCTGAAACTGCTCTGTCACATATTGTCTCATACGTAAGTGCTGAGGAGCAGATAATATTTAATGGCTTTATAAATTATACAAAAATCCTAAAACTGCAGTGGCCAGCTCAGCTTCATAGTGTATGAGGGCAGGGACATTTGAACATTTTTTTTCAGGGACAATAGAACAATTTTTTTTTCTCCCTGTAATTCCCCTTTAAGCCTTGCATAGGAAAATCAGGGGCGGACCTTGCGTGGTGCAGCTGGTGCCCCCAGCCGCCCCCCATGACAGTGTGCCAGAGGCGAGGGGGTTAACCGAGGGAAGCTTCCTGCTTTCCCTGGCTGAGCCCACCCTTCCTCTCCTCCGCTGCTACGGCTCCCAAGGGCTCGCACGATGCAGGTGGTAGCCGACGGCCGATAACACCCGCCTCCCGGTCCTCGCTGGCGGCCGCGATCGATTGCACCCCCCCCTCACCTGCGGCCAAAAGCACCTCTCCCCCCCGGTCCTCATCAACGAAAGCTGCACCAGGGCCCCCTGGTCGCAAGGTCCGCCACTGAGAAAAATAATTACATAGAAGTAGCGACTATTGTAGAGGTACTGGAATATGTATTTCCTCAAACATGAAAAGATGGTAAGAAAAAGTAAAGCAAGCTTTCGAGACACTAAGGTCTCTTCATCAGGCTCGTAATTACACAAATTCTGATACTGCCACAGATGCTGTCCTCCACTAGGTCTTGCTTCACCACACCTAATCTATGTACTGCATATCCAGCCTCCTATTTGTGTGTACATTCAGAATTTGTGTCATTATTAGCCTGAAGAAGAGGCCATAGAGTCTCTGAAGCTTGCTTTACTTTCTCTTAGGGCTTGGACACACTCTCCTAGTTACATCCGAGTTTGACTGAGGAGACTCTGAAAGGGCTGGAGCAGTGACCCTGAACGGCCTCTCCCTCTCTGGATGGGGAGTCTGGAGCTGCACAAAAACACAATCAGCTGATAGCCCTGTCCAGAGAGCGAGAAGCCGTTCAGGGCTCCAGCCCTTTCAGTGCAATGCGTGAAAAAAAAAAAAAAAAATAATAATCACATTGCACTCGAACCAATGTTAAGCAATGCTGCAGGGCATATTGGTGCGCTTTTTTCATGCTGCGATTGCACGCGTTTTTCATGCGCGAGAGCCCAATGTATGTCAATGGATGCATGAAAGACGCAGAAAAACAGTTTGGGGCAGTAAGTTGACTCATCAGCTTATCAGGAAGCGCAGCTGCAATTAGGGTCCCATTACAAGCACAAGCTGTGTTTCCTCCTCCACAGAGTCTGATCCTGCATCATGTCCCGATATATTAATGTTTAGATGTTAATTGTGCTTGTTCACGACCATCCAGTAATATGGGACTTGAGTGATCCAAACATGCAAACTGGCATGCTTCCATAGAAATAGTTAAAAGCAGCTTCAAATATTTGTATAAATGTAATAAGAGTAAAAGACACGTACAAATTACGGTACTCATGTTCTCTACACTTCAAATGTGCCCAGGCAGTACGCACCTACAAATATGCTTCCCTGCGTAAATAAAATACCACAATAACTGTTGAAAATCGACATACCGTATATACTCGCGCATAAGCTGAGTTTTTCAGCCCAAAAATTGGGCTGAAAAGTCCCCCCCTCGGCTTATACGTGAGTCACTGTATACTGTATACACTGCATACAGTGTATACAGTATACAGGCCCGCCCCCATCAGTATACAGGCCCCCCCTTGCTGCACAAACCTGTAAAGGAAGAGATTAGTATACTTCTCACTGTCCTGCTGCCCCGCCACCGTCATCGCGCTCCTCCGTCTTCATCCGTCTTCTTCCGGCTTCCTCCGGTCGGCGCAGGCAATGACATCATTGTCTGCGCGCCAGAGGAAGCCGGAAGACGCTGGATGAATACGGAGGAGCGCGAAGACGGCGGCGGGACAGCGGCAGCGGGACAGTGATAAGTATACTAATCTCTTAATTTACAGGATTGTGCACCAATGGGGGGCCCTGTATACTGATGGGGGGGCTGTATACTACCACTGGGGCTGCTGTATACTACCTCTGGGGCTGCTGTATACTACCTCTGGGGCTGCTGTATACTAATGGGCTGCTGTATACTACCTCTGGGGCTGCTGTATACTACCACTGGGGCTGCTGTATACTACCACTGGGGCTGCTGTATACTACCTCTGGGGCTGCTGTATACTACCTCTGGGGCTGCTGTATACTACCTCTGGGGCTGCTGTATACTACCTCTGGGGCTGCTGCTGTATACTAACCACTGGGGCTGCTGCTGTATACTAACCACTGGGGCTGCTGTATATACCTCTGGGGCTGCTGTATACCACACTGCTGGGGGCTGTATACCTGTGCTGGGGTCCACCCTCGGCTTATACACGAGTCAATAGATTTTCCCAGGTTTTGGGGGCAAAAGTAGGGGGGGGGGTCGGCTTATACACGGGTCGGCTTATACACGAGTATATACGGTAATCCATATTACTTAGATCAACATTTCAATTATTCTCTAATTCACAACATAAATCTATTGAATCCACAATGCACTTTATCCAGTTGCATAACTTGGAAGCTCATGGGCCCCGATGCGAAAGCTTCAACGGGGCCCGCAATTATTGCAAATCTTTACTAGCATTAGTCTTTTTTCATAGGCCAAAGCGACTTTTAGAGCCCCCTAGACTCCAAGACTCGAGTGCGATTGCAACCCCTGCACCTATTGTAGTTACGCCCCTGATTTTATCTGGTAAAAGAATCCAGGACCTCATGCTTATAACCCAGCCAGTGTCTGCACTCCGCAGATTAATATTCAGCACCATACTGAAGACATTTTAGCGTTCCTTTCTTTTCTGGTTTCAAGAGTTTGGCCACTTTTTTTTAATTGATGACATATTCTTAGGATAAGCCATCAATATCTGATCAGTGGGGGTGGGACACCTGGCCCTGTCACCCCTCTGCTGCATGGCAATCTAAATGCAGAGCCAGCACAGAGAGGCAGTGGGGGATGGAATGGCCACCCTCAATCAGGCTCCCTCCAGCCACAGTGACTGCCTCCATGGCCTCTAACTGTACGTTTTACAAAGGCTATATCTCGGGGTACACAGAACACACACACACGGGGGACCACTTCCTGAATGCAGCAGGCATGCTGCATGCAGTGCTGCATTTAGATTGCCATGCAGCAGGGGGGTGACAGGTCCTCTTTAAAGCCCCCAGCAGCAACAGCAGATTGGCAGGGGGTGCCTGGTGTTGCTCTCCCCTCTCAGCCCCATGCACATATTGGCAGCCCACCCTAAAGCTAAATCAGCGGCAATAAATATGTAGAGGCCAAATGTTTCAAAATTATTTAAAAATGAGACTAATCAGCAAAGCATATTTTTGAGGCTATGCATCTTAGGAAAGCCATCAGTAGGATCAACCTTCTTAATCAGTCTATATTGAGATGCAAACAAGAAAAAATCTACAGCACTCCGTCCTATAGTGTGCACAAGTACAATGTCGAACACGATACATTGTAACAAAAACACAGCAGCACTCTGAAATACTAAGACATATAACTGAACATATTTTGTTACAATATATTGAAATGCAAATCATAGAAAGTTGAATAACATACCTTGATATCTGTAATTTTACGGCTTATTACAGATAAATCCACATATTTCTTAAATACGTAAATTAGCTTTTCCGTGTTCCAATTACCAGTAAATCTGCCTCCAAAGCTTATTTTAAAGAGGACCTGTCACCAAACCAGGCATGGTGATCTAATTACAGCACTGGATACAGCATGTCTCCAGCATGCAGGCAAGGGGTCACCCAGCACTTGAGCCCCCCTGTACCCCGAGATAATACACTTAGAAAACTTACATGCTACAGCCACTAAGGAGGTGGCTAGGGGCTGCAGCCAAGGGCAGATTCACACCCCCTGCATGTGTAATCTGCCCACCGCTGCCAATCATTCTCTCCCTGTCTGCAGCATTTAAACTGAGGGTTTTTTTCTCTCCCGTGTAGTCCCGCCCCCTGAGGGCGCGTGCATGTGATCGCTAACAATATCGTTCTGCAAATTAAACCGTGTGACGTGGCCCTAATACTCTGGCATGGACTTATTTTTGCCGGAACAAAAGGCTAGCAGCAGTGCAAGAACGACAATGCTCTATCCATAATCTGTCAGGTGGGTCCCACTATACAGTAGATTTATCGGCAGGTTTTGGCCTACATACTCCAACATATTTAAGGGACATTAGTTTAATGTGAATCCTAAATCAATTAACTCACCCAGCAAGTAACTGGATGTAAAAAGATCTAGAAAGAACAGGCAGAACAGCTCAATGTATAAGTAAAAGTGACACCGAAAAGGCACATAAGCAAACTGGAAGATGTGCATTAATAAATTAGATATAAAAGGATAGTAGACACATTGTGCTCATAGTCACAAATACAGAAAGAACACAGAACAAGCAGGTCTGGCCTGTATAACTCTTATCTATTGCTACAAATCGTTGCCAGGAATGTGGTTTGACCACACAATGCCATATTTGCAGGGTTAGACTGACAAGTCAAACTGCTATTTGATGGGCCTTGCCAGAAGACTCTTCTACTTTCTTGTTTGTTCAGCTGGTTGTTTACTCTTGTGCATAAATTACCTTTAATACTGACGACATGTCACAAACAGTGTACACAGATATATGTGCTCCTCCCTTCCTGCACTCTACACAGGTAACAACGGAAATGCACCCCCTGGCCGTGGGGTACTCGGAATCGGGCTATACTGTCTCTGGGGAGTCACAGCACAGGCGTCGAGACCTGGCTTCCGTGACCCTGGGTTCAGTTGAAAAGGGGATATTTCTGGCTTGCTAGGGGAAAGGGGATGATGAAAGGGAATTTATTTGTGATGCCACACGTGGTATGTGACCACAGATGGCCACAGCTGCGGCAGAACCTCCAGGGTGATGGACAGGCAGCTGAGATGGAGCGGCTCGCCATGAGCGGTGCGGATCCCCGGAGCAGTAGATGTAGTAAGGAGATGGGGTACAGGACAATGGGCATAAACAACAGGCAGACTCACTGTTTTATAGTTACTCAGTCTTTTACTGGAGCATCTGCATTCCGGGCACTTGTCAGCGGAGTCCTTGCTTGAGAGCAACTCAGGGTTCTCCTCACCCGGCCGGGTCAATGGCCTCCTCATTGCGCTCTGTATTTGGGCTCCTGCCGATGCATTAGCTAAGCTGCCGCCCTGTCTTTCCTGTGAGGTGCCAGTATGACAGGCAACTCGAGTCCTTTCTTAACCTAGTCTCGGGTAACTGTTCCTGAACTCTCTGTGTTGCTTTGCCGCCGGGCACAGTATGGCTGGCGAACTGGAATTCCCCACCTTCCAGTGTTGACTTCCGGGACGTTAGATCCTGCAGTCTCGGACTCCGGTATCTGTTCTCTGCGCAGTTCCTCTGGGGTGAGCACGGTGCCGCTCAGCTCCTGAGGTGTTCCTTCAACTTTCCTCAGACCCTAGCCTTAGGGCTATAACCGAGTCAGCGATCCTGGGACGAGCTCAAGCAGCCTCCAGTCCACCAGGATATCTTCCTCAGTCTTTCTAGAAACTGAACTAACTGGCTCCACGCCAGACCAGAATTTATAGGGGAGCTCTCCCTGAACCTGGGTTTGGTCTCCCTCTTCTGGCCTGGGGGACAGAAGGTGTTGTGTGCGGGTTACCTGCCTGATGAGAAGACCTTTCTGTTGCTCTCCAGCGTGACACCACCACCCGGGGCAGTGATGACACTGTGGCACTAGGACCCTGGGGTGCCACAAAGGCATGCCCAGAAAAAGCCACATACAAGTCAATTTACATCTCCAGAGTACAAGTCACTATGGTCCAAGTGGCTGCTGTGATTATTTGTGCATGATATTTCTTAAATGTTATTCAAATAAATTGGGGAAAAGTGCAGATGAAAACACATGAAAAAATGCATGTAGTTTCCACAGCAATGTTCCTGACAAACACCGAACACATTTTTTCTTGCAGTAGAAGAATCTTTCATAAATACTAAACATGTGCGCATACCCTAATAGTTGCAGACTTTATGTACGGATTATACAATGAAAATCTGCAATCAAAATTTACAATAACCTGTCAGCATAGAAATGCAGGGTAATCTATCGGCAACAGGCTAAAGAGCAGGAGTTGAACAGATTAATATAGAAAATTGTTAATAAAGATTCAGCACAAGGACTCTTTCACACATCTGTGCAATTTGGTCCAACTTGATTTCTATGAAGCCATCACGACCCGTGCATTGTGATCTGACTTCGGACAGAACTGCATGGACGTCTGAATGTGTCCTAACTCTTAATTTATTCATTGAGATCCCAGCACTTTCTAAGCTCTCTTAATCAGTGATTGACAGCCTGCCTTTCCTTTGTAACGGGACATATACACAACATCTTTTAGATGCTGGAGTAAGTGGAGTTTTGAAGCAGAAAACACCTCAGGAAAACTGGCCTTTTTCCTTAAGTGTCTTTTTTGGAGTCTTTTTAGTCATTTTTGCATTTGTATTGCTGCCAGTGTTTTTTTTTTTTTTTAAACTTTATAATAACTACATAAGTTTCGAAGCCTGAAGTGGTTAAATGAAAATAAAAATTACAGAACATGTGCCCAGAAAGATGTGTTGTTATTGCAGTGCATAGTTTAAGGGTAACGTTACACGTCGCAACATTGCATGCAATTTCACTGGCAATTTGCTGGTGCAGTGAAATCATGGACAGATTGTTCCATTTATACACGGCAACAAAATGGAACAATGTGTCCATGATTTCACTGCAACCAGCAAATTGCAGCCCCGAACCCGATTTTCGCCCTATGCAGCCCTATGGGGCCGGATGGAGCCGGATATCAGCTCTCTGCCATCCGGTTTCAATGTGTCCGGGAGAATCCGGGAGGAATCGGATTTTTCTCCCAGATACAAAATCGGAGCATGCTGCATTTTTGTGTCCGGGGAGAAAAATCTCCCCAAATCGGATCCTCCCAGATTCTCCCGGATCCGGGGCAATCCGGCGCTTCTTAACATGGGAGTCTATGGGGCTGGATTGCCCCGATCCGTGAGGATCCGGGAACCGGACACCTGCGACTGAAGTTCAGCGTGAGCTACGCTGAACTTCAGCACCAGGAAGCTGTCCCCTGTGAAGCAGTTCAGCACCACTTCGCAGGGGACAGCTGAGCTCTGCAGCATCCGGCTGCACACCGGACCTGAGGGCATATTTGCCCTCCAGTTCTGTGTCCAGATCCGGTCCGGGGCTGTCAGGTTCACTGATGACAGCCCCAGATCGGACCTGACCGCAGTGTGAAGCCAGCCTTAGCTGGTTTCACACTGCAGTCAGTGTTTTCCCTTATCAGGTTTCATCAGGCTTGTGTGCCAAAACCAGGAGATGAACCAGGAGAGGAACTTGCAGAGAAAAACTTTAATTGAAAGATTGACACCTGTTCTGAGTTTTGGAGACACTCCTGGTTTTGACACACAAACCTGATCGAACCTGATCAGGGAAAAAACTGCAGTGTGAAACCAGCCTTAACCGATTTGTTGCTCCGAAACCTGAAGCCCTTGAACAGGTTGTTCAGTGTAAATCCACAAGTCTGCAGTCGTTCTACATAGCTTTCGATGTAACTGCAGACTAGTCAATCCTTACATGGAGCACACTGTGAGGATTCTCCGGTGTCAGACCCAAGAACGGCAGTTACATGCCCCCGAGTGCGATATTCACAGGCACCTGCACTGAGAGAGTCCCCACACATCTATTTGGACTCTGGACAGGAGCATGCAAATCAAACTTGCGGCCAAGTGACCGTTGTTCCCAGCTCCGACAATTGCTACTCAACCATTTCACTGATGATACTTGTCATGTGTTAACATTTTTTAAACAGGGTTTGTTAATTACAACTACATCATTCATATGATGTACCTGCTTGTGTAACCAATCTACACACACAAACTGTCAGTAGGACGTTTCATACAGATACCTAGATGCAACTAAGGCGGCCGTCACACGCACAGATATCTTTAGCGATATTGTAAGCGATCACGTGCACGCGCAATCGCTTACAATATCGCTCACATCGCTGGTGAGATGTCACACAGACAGACTCACCAGCGATGTGGAGCCGCGATCTCGCTGGTAACTATGGTACACATCGGGTTACTAGGCGCCGCGCGTCGCTTAGTTACCCGACGTGTACCATAGTTACCATCTCCCAGCATAGGCGCGGTCGCTGGGAGATGGATCATCGTGGTGTCATACACCACGATGATGCAGATCGTTGCATCGTTCATCGCTAGATCTGAGAACCGAACCTCAGATCAGCGATGTCACGATCAAGCGATTTACCATCGTAAATCGCTTGATTACATGCAACGATATCTTGCCCGATATCGCTTAAGCGATCAAAAAGGCGATCACTTAAACGATATCGGGCAAGATATCGTTCCGTGTGACGGCCCCTTAACTGGAATTGCTGATCTCCTTTATAATGCATCTTTAAGGCAGTGATAACGGTAACGGTCAGACAATAAGCAGATCGCAAAATAGATTTCAATGACCCATAAGGCTAGGGTCATATTAACTCCTTCTCCACAGGTGATTTTTGATTTTTTGTTTTTCCCTCCCCTTCTTCAAAGAGTGTTAACTTTTTTATTTTTTCAGCAATATAGAAATATGAGTGTTATTTGCGGGACAAGTTGTACTTTTGAATGGAATTAATTATTTTACCATATAGTGTACAGGAAAATCAGAAACGAATTTCAAATGCAGTGAAATTGCAAAAAAAAAAAAAAAATAAGTGCAATAATACGTTTATTTTGTGGGCTTTTTATTGCTCCTGTTCACTATATGGTAAAACTGACATGTCGGTATGATGTCTCGGGTCAGTACGAGTTCATAGATACAAAACATGTATAATTTTACTGTTATCTAATGGTGGGTTTACACGCTAGGATATCCTGAACGATATCCATGGAACGTCACAGATTTGTGATTGTTGAAAAGATATCATTCGGGCGTCGTTGCGTGTAAACGAACGATATAGGATGAAAAGATCGTTGGATCGTTCATCCTAGATTTGAGATCCTGACCTCAAATCTATAGTTCGTCGTCCAATTAATGCTGCTTCAGGAAGCGACATCGTTCAGTGTGACAGCTTTTTGAACGATAATCGTTCAAAAAGCTCCTATTCCTGCCGCTTTATTACATCGTTCACTCCTTCCTCTCCTATTTAACTGGTGCGCTGCTGCATAGGATATTGTAAACGATATCCTTGTATGTGACAACGCACTAACGATGTCGGAACAATCACTGTGACGTGATCGTTCCAAGGATATTTTTAACGATATCCTAGCGTGTAAACCCACCATAAGTGGTGAAAAAAAATTCTAAGGATTTTAAAGGGAAAAAAATTGCACTTTTATGCCAGTTTCTGCAACCTGTAGCATTCTCAATTTTCAGGATCTGGGGCTGTGTGGCAGCTTATTTTATTTTTTGATCGCCCGTTAATGCATTTTATTGCAATATTGGGGAGACCAAAAAACGTAATTTTGGTGTTTGGATCTGATTGATTTTGGTTTTTGATAAATCGGTCATTTCTGAACGCGATGATGCCAAATATGTGAATTCTTCAAATTTTTTAAATAGTTTTATCTTCCATGGGGCAAAAAAAGGATGATTTGAACTTTTGTGGAGGTTTTTTTTTTCCATACTTTCCCCCATATTTTTTTAAAATGTTTTCTTCATTTTACTTGGCCCCCTGGGGGCCCTCAGTGCTGCACAGACCAATCGTATTTGTGTACAGATGAGCTGTTGCACAACTGAACACAGGAGAAATCATCCCTTTTTGACGGCAACGAGCTAAGGGCTCGCCGGCAGGAAGTGATTACATACAATTTCCGAGGTCATCACAGGACGCTGGGCTGTCAAGGTAACAGTGTATCAGTTCGGTGCTGTTAGCTACACATCTCAGTTGACCAGATCAGCTGAGATGTGTTGGGGAAGTTGCATGCTCAGTGCACGAGTTCGCATTAGGGTGGAGGCACACTGTGCGAGTGCAATGCGAGGGAAACCCGCCATATCATGTTGTCTTATCAGGCAGGGCACACTGGTGCGTGTCCCCTGTACTGAGCTTGAACTGCGAGTCAAATGCTAGTTCACTCACAGCATGCTGCGACTGAACGCATGTTTGAAAATATGGGAAGCAAGGTGTGTCACAGTCCGCGCCGCTGAGTCCACAAAATCACCTGGGATGCAAGATGTTGTAGCATGTATACTACTTTATTCCTTCCTACGTGTTTCGGCGCCCTTCCTGGCACCTTCCTCAGGGATATCTCTTAAATATATCTTTTAAACCAGTTGTGGGTCACACAACTGGAAAAGGTGAGTGGAACTGCATGATACCACCCACATCTGAGTGTCACTAGTGATAGGGCACTATTGCGCCTCTTGTTCCCCCACCCTGTTTTGTATTGAACGCATGTTTGACGTGCGAGTGTCAAATGAAAGTCTTTCGTCGCACCCAGACAGCACACTGTGCGAGTCACTCGTGTGCGTGCTATTCTCCCGACACAGGAAAGCCCGATAGCTATATATCTACAGATAAAGATCTATAGATATAATAGCTATGTTGGGCTTCTGCTGCTTTGACAGCAGCGTTTTTTTAATTTCCCAGGGATAACCGGCATATTAACTCCATCTGTAGCTTCTTTGCTACATGTCAGTTGTGAGCCGGCATATGCAGTTAATAAGCCGGTTATGTCGGCTTAACCCCATGCTTCTGTCCTGCCAGGTTGTGCCCAGTTTTGTACAGACTCCCTGGACACAAACTGACAGGACAGAATGTGTCCGAAGGTGTTAATTATTTATTTAGTTAAAGGCGGCAATTTCAGCACTTCTGTACAGAGCTGAAATCAATGGCGGCTGCAGTTCAGAACTTAGGAGCCCTCCATGGTCCTTAACGTTAAAACTGGGTGATGACCGTGGTGCTGAAGCTCCACAGCAAGCAATCTGAACAGCTCCAGCATCACGATCAGCACCCAGCTTTAACGTTCAGAACCATGAACTAAAATGGCAGCAATGTGATCAACCCAAGTAACAGATTCTCAGTTCTATGAAATATTATACATAATTGTCATCTTGCACACTTATCTCCTGAAGAAAAAAAAGCATCCACAAGCTGAAATTCAACATACTCCTTCCTTCCCTTGCCCCCAATACCTGCTGACCATAAAAACCAAACCACACTAGGCTGGCTTCACACCACGGTTTTTAACTGTTTTTGCAGAATGCACTGGACAGAACCTGACAGACACAGACAAGCAGAACCGGATGGGCAGTTAAAAGGCGGCTTCGTTGCCAGCTCTGTCCAGTGATGAAATGTCAACACCACGGCAGCAGGGGAGCTGGCCGTGGTGCTGAAATTGCAGCCGTGGAGCTCTCCAGGTGTTGAAATTCAGCGACGGCTGCTTTTAACAGCCGCCAACCTTTCAGCAATAGGTGTCCGGGACTCGGCACGAGTTTCTGCTGGATCCAGCGCCCATAGACTCCCATGCTATGGGTGCCGGATCCGGGAGGATCCGGTTTTGTCCGATTTTTGCATCGGACACAAAAAATGCTGCAGACTCCGGGTTTTGTCCGATGCAAAAATCAGACAAAACCAGATCCTCCCGGAAAAGCCCCAAACCGGATGGCAAATAACAGCCATCCAGCCCCATAGTGATACATGGGGGCCAAATTTGGATTCGGGGCCGTCGGGTTCACACCGGACAGCCCCAGACCCAAAAAATCGTGGTGTGAAGTTGGTCTTAGATACATAGCAGATCCTGAAAATGCAGCAAGTGTGGCCAATAATTACCTAATGTGTAGTAGATGACCAGGGCCCAATTATGCCAGCCCCTGGATGTGACCATCATTGATGACATTACGTTCTCACATACTGTACCTGCCAGGAAGTCAGCACGATCTAAGCTGTGGCATTTTAAATCTACAGCACATCAATGATTTCTGTGGATTTGACCCTTTGCACTGCATATGTTGAAAGCCACACATTTTGTATCACATAAGAGCGTCCCTTTAAAGGGGTTGTTGGAATTTACTAAGTCACTGGTAAAATCTTAGGTAATGATTACTGACAATAGTCCACCAGATAGTTTGCAGTTCCTTTTAAATTTCATATTAAACATTTAAGACTGGGGCTACATAGCGATGTGGGCGGCAAATGTTAACTGTGTGTCGCCATCTCAGCATAGGGGTAGATTAACACTAGCATGTGACACGCACTAGTGCAATACAAAAAAAATCTTGCATTGCACTATCTCAATGTTAAAGAATGATGTAACTCATATCTGTGATTTTTTTCCCCCAGCTCTAATCAGACTGAGGATAAAAATTTCAGCATGCTGTCTGTGATTGTCTGCGAGTCTCATATTACTCGTACAAGTCTATGGGTGACATCCGAGTCCAGTGTGATATATGCCGAAGTCGGCAATGGAGGAGATGGAGAGATTAATCTCTCCATCTCCTCCACACCTGTGATCTGATCGCTCGGTAATGCATGAAGCGGAACCTGAGCAGTGTCATTAGAATATCGCATCTGATGTTCACACTCGTGTGACTCTACCTTTATGCCAATGAAGGTACAATAAAAGTTGAATCAAGATGGATTGTTTTTGTGACTTGCTTGTTGCAGTTCTTTTTTGGTTACCATATGATCCGATTTACCCTTTAACTAGGACATATAGCGAGATCTATGGCTGTGCAGCCCATGTCACAGCCCAAGTGGTTGTGCAGCACCTACTAATGTACACCATTAAGGATGGTTATAAATCAGATTAGCACTAATAAGGACCTGTCACCAAGTCAAGAATGGTCTGTTTTTGCTTTTATTTCTTGCAGCCTTCCCTGAACAAAACATTTTTTTTTTCGTTGTTTTTTTTTTAAATCTAAATAAGGCAACGTGCACACGATTTAGTGAGGTTTATTTGTAAGGCTGGTTTCACACTGCAGTTTTTTCCCTGATCAGGTTCCATCAGGTTTGTGTGCCAAAACCAGGAGTGTCTCCAAAACTCAGAACAGGTGTCAATCTTTCAATTCTGTTTTGTGTGTTTTGACACACAAACCTGATGAAACCTGATCAGGGAAAAAACTGCAGTGTGAAACCAGCCTAGGGATACAAGGCTACTAAGGGTCGCTTCACACTGCAGCATGATCCGGGTCGATTCTGTCCGGGAGGACCCAGACAGCTGCGGACCTGATCAGCACACAGGACTTGGGGGCTATTATGCCCTCCGGTCCTGTGTGCAGCACGCGCAGCTGCAGCCACTGACAGCTCAGGACCGAAGCTGTCCGGTTCACACCGATTTTGCCCCTATTGTATCCCTATGGTGCCGGATGGCAGTTATTTGCCATTCGGTTTGGTGTCTGTCCGGAGGATCCGGCTGTTTTGTTTTTTGCCCGGACACAAAATCGGAGCTTGCAGCATTTTTTGTCTCTGGGGGAAAAGAAAATCGAACAAAACCAGATCTGGGGCGATCTGGCGCCCATAACATGGGAGTCTATGGGTGCCGGATCACGCTGGATCCGGCAGAAAAACGATCCGGTTCCTGGACGTCAGCTGCTGAAAGAGCGGCGGCTCTGAAATTCAAGCCGCGCTCGTTCAGCACCTGGACAACGCAGCTGACAGAGCTGTGGCTGAAATTTCAGCACCGCTGCTAGCTCCCCTCCAGCCGCTATGCTGAAATTTCAGCACTGGACAGCGGCGGCTGCGCGCAGAAATGATTCCGACACAAAACAGGATCGGAGGGCATATTTGCCCTCCGGCTCTGTTTGTATGGGAATGTCAGATTCTTTCCGATGCATCCTGCAAAACACACATACTAACAAGACAAAAGCAGCAGCGTCAAAATTGTGGTAAATTGGGTGTCCAAAAAAATAACTGCACACAAAAATGCAACTAAACTATAAGGGTATGTGCCCACAGGACGTTTTTTAAGCAGCCCTGAACGCAGCAAAACCTGAGGATCCTAGAGTCCTTGACAGGAGATTAGCTATGATCTTGTCTGCATTTTTTGCGTGTTTTATGTGCGTTTTTCCTGCGTTTTTTCCATTGACTTTAGCAAAAACGCAGGAAAATAATTAACATGTCAATTCTTTACCATCTGCACCAAAAACGCAGGTATTTGACAGTTCTTGACACTTGCAAAACCAATGTGTGGGCACAGCGTTTCTGTGAAATACATTGGTTTTGCTGGGAATCAAAACCGCAGGAACAAATTAGCATAAATGACCATAAAACCAATGGTTTTCTGCTGCAGAAACCGCAGGAAAAACTCAGCAAAAACGTCCTGTGGGCACATACACTAATAGGTGTAGAAATGGTGCACAAATTTGGCAATATTAAAAACTCACCAAAAGTGGAGATGGCTACACAATCATTGTAAACAAAGCACCTGTACTTTGTGTCACAACCACTTCATTGTAGATTGTAAATTCTTACGAGCAGGTTCGTCATTATGTTTTAATTATTGTATTTTCTTTATAACTGTTAACTTATGACAGTTTGTATCTGAACCTCGGAACTGTAAAGTGCTGTGGAATATGTTGGCGCTATATAAATACAGATTCTTATTATTACAAAAGCTCATTATTATTTCATGCTAATTTTGATAGAATCTACAAGGCGGCATGGCTAATAGGTAAATAATTCAAGGCAGTTTAAATACATGGCCCCCAGAGTGAACCCCATCCTCCTGTTAAAACAAAACTTCAGGGGAGTGAAGGGAGGACAGAAGAGCAAACACTGGACACTTTTGACCTGGTGTCAGGATCTCTTTAAAGGGAACCTGTCACCTGGATCTACTCTCCTGACCTATCACTAGCTGCCCCTACACCTTCCTAGCTGCTCCCTAACCCTCCCTCTCTGCTGTAAATCTGCCCTATAAAGTATTAAGAAAATTGATTCATAACTTACTGGAGGTCGCTCTGTCAGGAGACTGGAAAGGTGGCTCCAGGCTCCATTGTCCCCTCCTCGCTGCTTCACCACACGCCCCGCTGGGCGTCATTATTCTTTCTTGATCTCCACCTGCATTTGGAATCTCCTGCCCTCTTCTCCTCCTATGATGCACCGGCCGATACGTCACATCTGGCCCAATGCATAATGGGCCTGATCACGTGATCGGCCCAATGCACTATGGGCCTGATCACGTGTTAGGCCGGGCTCCGCGTATGCACAACGCGCATATTGAAGTTGGGCCGATCACGTGATCAGGCCCATAATGCACCGGGCCGATCACGTGATCAGGCCCATAATGCACCGAGCAGATCACGTGATCAGGGCCATAATGCACCGAGCCGATCACGTGATCAGGCCCATAATGCACCGAGCCGATCACGTGATCAGGCCCATAATGCACCGAGCCAATCACGTGATCAGGCCCATAATGCACCGAGCCAATCACGTGATCAGGTCCATAATGCACCGAGCCAATCACGTGATCAGGTCCATAATGCACGGAGTCAATCACATGATCAGGTCCATAATGCACCGGGCCGGATGTGACGTACTGAATCAAAGGAAGAGAAGAGGGCGGGAGATTCCAAATGGAGGTGGAGATCAAGAAAGATTAATGACGCCCAGCGGGGCGTGCAGTGATGCAGCGAGAAGGGGACAATGGAGCTTGGAGCCGCCTTTCCAGTCTTTTGACAGAGCGACCTCCAGTAAATTATAAGTAATTTCTCTTCATCTTGATAGGGCGGATTTACAGCAGAGGGGAATGGTTAGGGAGCACCTAGAAAGGTGTAGGGACAGCTAGTGATAGGTAAGGGAGGTAGATCCAGGTGACAGGTTCCCTTTAAAGGGGTTAGATGAATCAAGGACAGCGTCTTATGAATTGGTGAATTAAGGCACATCTTTTATTCCACCATCAGTAGTGACGTTTCGCTCCAATGCAGGGGATCTTAATAAAAGACTGAAACATTGCTACTGATGGTAGCATGAAAGATGTGACTTAATTCACCAACCCATGAGAGGCTGTCCTTGATTCTACTGTGTCTATTCATTTTCCAAGAAGACTCCTTGGAGGTGACGTGTGACACGTATTGGGTTAATATATAACCCTTTTGATCCACTGGGTGCTGCTGACCATCATTATATATTTCTTTAAAAGGGTTGTCTAGGGACTTTCAAAAATGTAACCCAAAAGAAAAACAGATAAATCCTCCGCCATTGCTGAGGCTCAACCCTCAGCAAAGGCATCATATTGATAGACAAGACCTCATTGCTCCAGGACAGGACACCCAGACGTCTACACCAGTGGGGAATTACCAATAAAGCGATGGGAGGGATTAGCTCATGTGATTTATTTTTTACACTTCCTCCCAATATTTTACATTGACTAATCCCACACAGTCCCTTTAAGTAGCTGTAATCTCTATGGGTAGATTAGGATCACAGAGGGTGGGATTGTGGGAATTGTGAAACACCTCTACAGAGCTGTAAGTATATTCACGTCTGAAGGTACCTTTACACACAGCTACAGGTAACAGGTTTTCCACAGGTAACTTACTGGTTGCAGTGAAATCATGGAGACATTGTTCCATTTGTACACAGCAACAAGATAGAACCATGTCTCCATGATTTTATTCCAGCCAGTAAGTTACCTGTGGAAAACCTGTTACCTGTAGCTGCGTGTAAGGGGGCCATGAGACAGACAAGACATATCCTGGTTAACCATTAACTGGCTGTAAACAATCGCTACAATCCTTCACCTGGATATATGGCAGCAGCTCCTTGTAACATCACCTGCACCTGACACACCTACACACAAACCAGAGATTCATAGTCCTGTCAGCAATCCTACTGGCTGATAACAGGGAACAACGGCCCTCCAGCCCATGGACCTATGATAGTAGTCTCCAGGAGTCACACTATGGAGCTCCACACAAGGCCGGTCCCATGACACTTGGTCATACAGTGCCGAGGAGGGGGGCACCTCTTCCACACATTACCCCCAATGGCCGCACTCACCTCTGCCGGGTCCTCGGCGCCCAGCTCCGTCCCCCCGGCTCCTCGGTGACACCAATGTACCGCGTACTCCCCTGCCCCAGGACTCCGTCAGCAGCGGCTGCTCACTTCGTTGCCAGGCAACCCGCAGTCAACCAGCCAGCGCTGTGCGGGCAGGGGAGGAAGAGGAAGTGCAGAGGGTGGAGGGAGGCGGGGACCCGGGCGGTAGGTGCGCGCTCAGGTACGAGGCAGGGAGAGGCCATGGTGAGGGAGCTCCACGTCACATGTGCCCGAACCAAGAGGAAATCACAAGTCCTGAGCTTAGCTCATCCGACGGAATGATACACAGCAGCGCCCCCTTGTGACCTAGGATAGGAAGGCCAGGAAAGGGGACGCATTCGCTTTAATTATGGCTGAAAAGTAAGGCCAGGTGCACACGTTGAGTATTTGATGAGGTTTTTTTTTCCAACTGTAATTTTTTATTGATAATTTTCAATTTCAATGGCAAATTCACTTAATATATCCAATCGTAAGAGTATAATAAGTTTTGATGAGTTTTTACCTCAGGATTTGTAGCCAAAACCAGGAGTGGATAATTAAATACAGAAGTGGTGATGTGTTTCTATGGCTGGCTTCACACTTGCAGATGCATCTGCAGCGTTTTGCAGATGCATCTGCAAGTATCAGCATGCAGACCGCGGCCGTGGTGTGAATGCTCTCATTCATTCCTATATGTGAGCCGTAAGCAGGCGTATGCCTGCTTACAGATCACACTCTCCCGCCCGCACTATGGACGCGAGATGTTGCGTCCAAGGTGCGGGGCGGGAGTGTGTGATCTGTCAGCAGGCATACGCCTGCTTACGGCTCACATATAGGAATGAATGAGAGCATTCAGACCGCGGTGTGCCCTATTATAAACATAGGGGCCGCGGTCTGCATGCTGATACTTGCAGATGCATCTGCAAAACGCTGCAGATGCATCTGCAAGTGTGAAGGCAGCCTATTAGACTTTTCCTCTGATTGCTCCACTCCTGGTTTTGTCTACAAATCCTGAGGTAAAATACTGACCAAATACTGAACGTGTGCACATGGCTTTACACCAAATCACATTGAACTCGGTTATGGTTCATGCACCCTAGACTGTGGTCTATAAGGCCACGTTCACACGTTGAGTATTTGATGGTTTTTTTTTTAATCAGATATTTTATTAAAACAATTAAAGATTTACAACACCATCATAGTACATTGTTGCAGTATTTTACATATTTTAAACCCCAATAATCAAACCTCTTCCCCCCATAGACGGACTGGACAGTGTACATTGCTGTGAGAAAATTATACAAATAACAACTGCATGGATACCGTTTCCTCTTCCTCCTCTTAGGCGGCCGTCACACGCTGAGATATCTCTAGCGATATTGTAAGCGATCACGTGCACGCGCGATCGCTTACAATATCGCTCACATCGCTGGTGAGATGTCACACAGACAGACTCACCAGTGATGTGGAGCCGCGATCTCGCTGGTAACTATGGTACACATCGGGTAACTAGGCGCCGCGCGTCGCTTAGTTACCCGACGTGTATCATAGTTACCATCTCCCAGCATAGGCTCTGCGCTGGGAGATCGTTCATCGTGGTGTTATACACCACGACGAAGCAGATCGTGACATCGTTCATTGCTAGATGTGAGCTCCGGAGCTCAGATCAGCGATGTCACGATCAAGCGATTTTCACATCGTAAATCGCTTCCTTACATACAACGATTTTAAGCCCGATATCGCTTAAGCGATCAAAAAGGAGATCGCTTAAACGATATCGGGCAAGAAATCGTTGCGTGTGACGGCCGCCTTACATAGATCCAGCATCCTAAGGGTATGTGCCCACAGGCAGGTTTTGCTGTGTTTGAGATCATGTTTTGCCTTGGTTTTATGTAAATCTATGCTAATCTAATTCTGAGTTTTGGGTTTCCATCAAAACCTATGTGTGCAGGGAAAAGCTTTCACACACACACAGTTTTTTTTTCTGTACAGAAAATGGAAATACCACAGGTGTTTCCACTTTATCAAAAGTTCAGCAGAGAATTGCCATGCTCATTCTTTCTAAAACACAGCAAAAACTGAGGTGTTTCCACTTTCTTCACCAAACAAAAACCAATGTGTTGGGACAGCTAATCCTAGAATCATAGGTTTTACTGGAAAACAGAAATGCAGCAAATCCTGTGGTGTTTACACTGTCTCCAGAGAACAAACCAATGTGTGTCCACAGCGTTTCTGTGAAACTCATTGGTTTTGCTGGGAATCAAAACCGCAGGAACAAATTAGCATAAATGACCATAAAACCAATGGTAAACCACAGGCAAAAACCGCAGCAAAAACGCACTGTGTGAACATACCCTAAAAGAGAAGCAATCACCACATTCACATCGCTAAAACATATTTATAACCCCTCACTCCGATTTCAGCCACGGGTCCCATAACTTCTCAAACATTGTGAAGGCATTTCTCCTTTTGTATACAGCTTCTTCCGTCCTTATTATGTAGTTAACCTGCTGTAAATATTCCATCCTGGAAGGGGGCTCGGCCCTGATCCATCCCCTCACTATCACCTTTCTTGCAATGAAATATAATCTCGCCACTGCTATCTTCTGTACATTTGTCACACCAATTTCTTCTACATAACCCAACATACACACACAATCAGTTTCCTCGGAACCACACACTCATACCTTCCTTCGAACATTCCCACATCATATGTAAACACACCCACACCTCATGCATACAGTGCGGACACTCCGATGTACTCCTCACCCCAATCTTAAATAAAAATTCTGGAGATCTATATACCGTATTTTTCGCACTATAAGGCGCACCGGATTATAAGGCGCACCCTCAAAAATGACTTTTAAGCCGTCTTGGTCCATATATAAGGCGCACCGGATTATAAGGCGCACCATATTACTATAAAAAAAATCCCTCTGTAGCCTCCCATCACCCTCGAGCATCGCTGTTTAGCCTCCCATCACCCTCCAGCATCCTTCTGTAGCCTCCCATCACCCTCCAGTATCCCTGTGTAGCCTCCCATCACCCTCCAGCATCCCTGTGTAGCCTCCATCACCCTCCAGCATCCCTGTGTAGCCTCCCATCACCCTACAGCATCCCTGTGTAGCCTCTCATCACCCTCCAGCATCCCTGTGTAGCATCCCATCACCCTCCAGCATCCCTGTGTAGCCTCCCATCACCCTCCAGCATCCCTGTGTAGCCTCCCATCACCCTCCAGCATCCCACACAGTCAGACACACACACACTCAGACACACACACATACACACTCAGACACACACACACGCACACTCAGACACACACACACACACACACACACATACACACTCAGACACACACACACACACTTACTTGTCACGTCGCCATTGGACTCGGTGGCTGGTGTTCCTGCCTCGGCCGCTGGGAGGAGTGTCACGTCGCCATTGGACTCGGTGGCTGGTGTTCCTGCCTCGGCCGCTGGGAGGAGTGTCACGTCGCCATTGGACTCGGTGGCTGGTGTTCCTGCCTCGGCCGCTGGGAGGAGTGTCACGTCGCCATTGGACTCGGTGGCTGGTGTTCCTGCCTCGGCCGCTGGGAGGAGCCGGATTCCTTCGGCTGGTGGCGCCGGTGATAGGAGGGCCTTGTCCTCATATGGAACCGCTCCCGCGACGTCTGCCTCTGTCGCTGAGCGCCGCTGTGTTTCCCCTCTGGGTGGTGTTGGTCGCAGAGGAAAGGGCCCTGCAGAGGTGTCCGTTAGGCGCAGCCTGCGTTCTTCTGTCAGAGGAGGCATGGGTGGAGCCAGTCATGCATCTCCATCTAGCCTGGATCTAGGGGCGGTCCGGATGAGGTCATCAGGTTGTGAGCTCCAGCCTATGGGAGGTAGCCGTGCCCTTCAAGTACATTGGAGCCTGGCTTGCAGGCCGCCAGATATAGTTTTGGTTCCCCAGTGATAGTGTGTGTTTAGTTTCGTGTCTGACCTTGCCTGGATTTCTGACTCTGTCTCTGCCTATTGATTTTGTACCTCAGCTGCCCTCTTGGTTTTGCCCTTGACCTTTGCCTGGATTTTGACTCTGCTACTGCCTGACGATTTTGTACCTTCGCTCCCTCTCGGTTTTGACTCAGACATCTGACTTCGTTTTTCGGGTCTTGATTTTCCCTGGCGACCTCCCCGGCTCTGTTGCTCATATAGGCAGCTACCCCTGGGCTCCGCTATAATTCCAGATCCCTGTATAGGGGTTAAGGGTCTCGGGGTTTCTCGGGGTGCTGCCTACCAGCAGCTCGGCCTCACAGCGGATGGTCGTCACATTACTGTACTATGTGGCAAGGCACTCACAGCGCTGGAGCCCTCAGCCAATCACAGCGCTGGAGCCCTCAGCCAATCACAGCGCTGGAGCCCACAGCCAATGACAGCGCTGGAGCCCTCAGCCAATCAGAGGCTATGGGCTGACGTCAGCTGGCCTCGGATTGGCTCAAGGCTCCTGGGCGGAGCTGTGATTGGCTGATGGGCTCCTGGGCTGTGAGCGCGCCCGATGCAGCGGCGGCACCGGACACGACAGCGGGGATGGCGGCTGGTGATCGCGTCCCCGCACAGTGATGTGAGGCAGGCACCGGCACCAGCATGGATGGCGGGGACGGCGGCTGGTGATCGCGTCCCCGCACAGTGATGTGAGGCAGGCCCCGGCACCAGCATGGATGGCGGGAATGGCGGCTGGTGATCGCGCCCCCGCACAGCGATGCCAGGCGGGCACCGGACAGAGGGGGATGGCGGGGACGGAGGATATTGCGGCACAAAGGTATGCCTTATTTTCTGGGGGGTGCTAAATTTTCCTGGAAAAATCCGTATATAAGGCGCACTGCACTATAAGGCGCACCTATGATTTATGGGAAAATCTTAGTCTTTTAGGTGCGCCTTATAGTGCGGAAAATACGATACTCTGTGCACCAAGTAAAGCTGTGACAACCTACCCGGCTCACTCAGAGTCAACTTTGGACCATACTCCAATATAGTGTCCCACATCTCATCTTCAATTAACTGTATTTCTTCTTCCCATCTATCCTGAGCCCGTATAGGATGCTGCAAAAGAAAGGTATGCAAAAGATCACCATATACTGTTGAGATAACCTCTCTAGTACCACCCTCCATACAAATATAGTCCAATACTATGTCTTTGCATACTGTAAGGTCACTCATTCTCACTTGCTTCTTATAAGCATGCAGAATTCTAAGATATAGAAATCTACTCGTCCCCGGAATCTGAAATTCCTCTCTCAAAGATTCAAAGGTCCTTAATCTCTTATTCTCTACAAGTTGCCATAAGCATTCCAGACCCAAACGTGCCCAGGATTTTCGTTCTCCCAATTTATAAAATTCCTCTAAATTTTTGTTCAACCAGACAGGGTGTACTGTGTCATTCCATGGACACCTCCCAGTTTTTTTTATCCAAGACCATACCTTCTGCACCAGGCCCAGGGTGGGAAACCTCCCCCCAAAGTGACCCAGCTCCCCCACCTCCAAGCTACGCACCAGTGGGGATATTTTTGTCATATCTTCCAAAATCTTTTTCAGTGAACTCCCATGACTCTTCGAAACCCAACCTCTAAGATGTTGACTCTGGGACGCCAAAAAGTATATCCATGGGTTGGGCAAGGCAATTCCTCCCTCTGACTCTGGCCTCTGCAGGATTTCAAGTTTAATTCTTGGCTGACTTCTTCCCCAAACAATCAAAACACACTTTCTTCTTTTCATGTGTTATACTATCCCTGGTTAGTCACCAGCCTTAAGATATTTTTGTTCTGGTTTGGTTGATTTGTGTTGGGTTGCATAGGATTACTCTGACCCCTGTAGAAACATGTCTCTTATAAAATCCCAACAAACTGGCCATATTATAGGATAATATATCGCACTCTGTGTTTGTCAACAATAGATGAGTAAGGTACATATGATCTGTACTGCCATAATCGGACACTTTTTGATAAATAACATACGGTATGCACTGGGTGGTCTCTTTGCGCTTACATATGATACTATTGGGCTATATATACCACCATTTTTGGTGGAATAAAAATACTTGGTTCTTGTACCTTGTTGTTATGTGTCTTTAAGATATAGATATTATTGGCACAGACTTTACTGTTTCACATTTATAAAGCTTGGTGCCTAGGGACATGTGTTAGCTGTATTTCTATATAAGTGGTTACCCTAACATAGGACTTTACCAATGTATATCTATCTATATTATACTTTATTAGTACCACTATAGTTCAATATTTAATTTCCTGGTTGGTACCTCTTTTCCTAGTAGGTACTATTTGGGGTTTGATATGCAAAACATAGCTCCAGTTCCTATTTTCAGCACATATGCATTACCAGCGCCCTTCCTTTGTAGACGCGATATGAGTCCTGTACCCACATCGACACAAATATGTGTAAAATATTTGTGTTTGATTACTGAGCATGATTCATATACTAGTCTGCTCCTATGTATGTGGCCGACTGTTGAGTATTGTTGACACACTCTTTAGCTCTTTTCATTTGTTCATAATAAGTTATATGTTGTATACGTAACATTTTGATCTGCTTGGGTCTCCATGACGACCAACACGTGACGTGCATCGTCACTTTCGGTCGCGGTGCTCACGCTGTATTATCAGCCTGTTTACTGGTTTCCTTGACTACCATCATGTGACATGTGACGTCGCTATCGGTCTGCACTTGCTTGCTCTTCGGCATAAAAATGCAGCCAGGTGTACGCTATTGACTCACCCCTGGCTCTCTGGTTTCCGGCCAGACCGGGAGGCGGCGATTCTTTGCACAGGTATATATACCTCACACTCACACTGCCCGGACATCCCCTGACGAAGCCGCACCCCTTAGCGGCGACACGCGTTGGGAAGGGCTTTCCCGGGTTCCCGTACTCTCTGCACTAGCTCCCTGACCTTGGTAAACTGCGGCCTTGTGCCGGTGACACTACCTCTCTCCCTCACGCTGAGGGCACTCCCTTCAGGTCTCTGGGTTGTCATTGACCAAATTACGGCACGTCTTATCTGATAAGCATTAACCCTTCTTCGTATGGGTTCGGTTAGTTTGTGCTACCCCTAGGCTGGTTATATTAGTGTCTTTTACAACTGGACCCTTGTACTACGCTGCTAGGTCTCCGAGCCCAGTAACTGCCAGGGGTGACCATTGCACTTTCTAGTATATACTTGTTGGCAACTTGTTGCACCCTTGATCAGTGTGCACTTTATCTAAGACGCTGTTTAGCTCTTGCCTGGGCATAACTGTCCTTAACATCTATTACATGAGACCACGCAGTGCATCTCATACAAATATGTTATTTGAACAGGTTATGTTATTTCATATATGGTGTTTGCACCGCATGCAGGTGTAGGGAGGTCTGTGTTCATTTTTGTCTACATTAAGTATTGAATGTGTATCATTTATATATTATCTATCAGTGCAATTGTTCATAGGGGGTCTCTAAAAAGGGCATATACAATAATCTGTCATTTGTGGTATAAAATTTGTATTGAACTATCCATTATGTATACAGATTTATTGATCTATATCGGTGTTTACTGTCACTGATTTTGCTAAGATTTATATTGCCCTTGAGAACCATACTCTGTGTAATTTCTGGTTATCCATTACTATGTTATTATGAATTTTGCACACTACAAGCTTTATCATCTGACATTCATATACACATCAGATTTGATTCATCGAGCACGGGAACCCGTGGTTGTGGTTTTAATGTGTTTTTAATTGTGTCTGGAAACGTGTGAATAAAATTATATTTGTATATTTTTCATTAAATACTTGTGTGCTCCCATCTTTATGCCACGTCTTTTTCTCATATTACACGATGGTTACCGTGGCATGGTGAGCACCTGCATTCGTATTATTCAGATATTGTGGTGCTCCTCTTAACCTTCCCATGTCATCATCCACATAAAGCACAATCTTTTCTTCCACCTGACCAAGTTTAAAACCAACTACTTCAGCAGATCTCCTAATACCGTGTTTCCCCGAAAGTAAGGCCCCCCCGATTGTAAGGCCGCCTGGGGGTAAAGGGGGGGCCTGACAATGTAAGGCCTCCCCCGATTATAAGGCCTTACAACCGGGGGGGCCAATGTAAGGCCGCTAGCGGAGGGGGGGGGGAGCGGGAGCGGGTCGCACGTCACGTGCGCCCGCTCATTACATATGCACTGCATCCCCCTGTCAATCAGCGACAGGGGGAGCAGTGCATTATACTGTATATATGGGCCCCCTATTGCTGGCACACTCCCCCCTGTTATGAGGCCCCCACCGCTGCTGCTGCTGAAGACATCTTACCCTCCAGGGTCTTCTTGCAGCAGCCAGCGCGTCCGTCCGTCCTCTGTACTCGGCGGTCTCCCGGATCATGTGACTGGCCCGTCGCAGTCGCGATGACGTCATGCGCTGCGACGGGTCACATGATCCGGGAGACCGCCGAGTACAGAGGACGGACGGACGCGCTGGCTGCTGCAAGAAGACCCTGGAGGGTAAGATGTCTTCAGCAGCAGCAGCGATGGGGGCCTCATAACAGGGGGGAGTGTGCCAGCAATAGGGGGCCCATATATACAGTATAATGCACTGCTCCCCCTGTCGCTGATTGACAGGGGGATGCAGTGCATATGTAATGAGCGGGCGCACGTGACTTGCGACCCGCTCCCGCAGTGTCCCAGCAGGAGGGGGCCTGTAGGCCACACTGCTGGGGCACCCAATGTAAGGCCCCCCCCGAAAGTAAGGCCGGGGGCCACTTTTGGCCCCCAAAAGAATGTAAGACAGGGCCTTACTTTCGGGGAAACACGGTATGTGCAGCTAGTGGCTCAATTGCAAGGGCAAACAATAATGGAGAAAGGGGGCATCCCTGCCGAGTTCCCCTAGTCAGAGCAAATTTATCCGATCTCATTCCATTTACCCATATGCAGGTGATTGGGAAAGAATAAAGCAGACTCACCCAACTAATAAACACCCGTTCAAAGCCCATTTTCTCCAATACCACCCACAAATAGTCCCATTCCAAGCTGTCAAATGCTTTGTGAGCATCCAAAGATACCACCTTGCATTATCTGCCAGTAATTGCATATTTAAGTACAGCCGTCTCAAATTGATAGCGGTCGACCTGCTTGGCATAAATCCAGACTGAGCCAGGTGAATCAAACCCGCAACCACTCTCGACAGACTACGTGCTGTAACCTTAAATGGGCCAATTCGACTCAACTCTATGTTTGTCTTTATCTTCCTTAGGAAGAACCACTATTGTGGCCTCCCTCAAAGTCTGGCAAACGACCTTCCCCCATAGCCCCCTGAAACACTTGACACAATTTAGGCAGTAAGACTTCCTTAAGCTGTTTGTACACCTCCACAGGGAAACCATCCCCCCCAGGAGCCTTATCATTTGCCATTGAAGCCAACGCTTCCTCCAGCTCCTCCAATGTTAACGGTTTTTCCAATAGCATGCTCTCCTCACTCCGCAATTGTTTAATATTCGCCTCCTCCAAGTATCGTATAATATCCTCCCTAGAGGTTGCAAGCCCGGAATTGTACAAATTCTCATAGAATCTCTTAAATATTTCAAGAATTCCTCCCATATCATCCACCAATTTCCCATCTCCATCCCTCAAAGCATAAACATAGGATGATTCTCTTTGAGCTACTGCCACTACCGATAACAGATGACCCACTTTTTCGCCATCTTCAAAATTTGACACGCTTTGAAATTCCTGTCTCATTCTCACAGAATTCAAACTAACCCCGTCAACATCCTCCTGCACCTTCTTCAGCTTTCCTTGCGTCTCCGGGGTGGGCATGCTCACCACCTCATTTTCTGCCAATCTTAACGCCTCCATAGCCTCCTGTTCCTCCTTCCTCGATACTGACCTGCACCTGGAAATGTCCCGAATGAAGAGACCTCTCAAAAAGGCCTTCATAGCATCCCAAATGACCCCCACAGTCGCACTCCATTATCCTGAAGAAATAGTTCTACCTCTCTCTCTATGCGTTCCATATCAATTGACTTGAGCCATGCAGGGTGTATCTTCCAATCCCTGCCATGCGCTCCACTTCGTGCTCCTATTTGAACGCTGACCTCCACTGGTTTATGATCAGAGACCACCCTAGGTAGATATTCTATCCTACTAACCATAGCGTCAAGGTGTCTATTGCCCAATGCCATGTCTATCCTGGACATTGAATTATGCGATGCTGAAAAACATGAAAAACATTTCACATTTACGTTTCTTATTCTCCATAATTCTATAAATCCTAATTCTGTAATATGTTTAGCAAAAGAGGTTTCGGCATCTCTTCCACCCGGTCTCTGTCCTCGGCCTTCCCTATCCATATCCCAATTTAAAATATTATTCATATCACCGATAATCAATAATGGAGCTCACACCCAGTGCCTGGCCAGACCCATAATCTCATGTAGTTTTCCATCTGAATATGGTGGAGGGAAATACACCGCTACCAAGCACAATAGTTGACCAAACACACGACACACCACAAACACATATTGCCCATCTCTATCAACATTCACATCCACTTCCTCATATGGTACAGAGCTATAGACCAGGACCGAGACCCCCCTCGCATAATTTGAAGACGTTGCATGATACGAATGCCTGATCCAGGACCTTGCCAGGACTCCACATCTCTAATTAAATGTGTCTCCAGTAGGCACAGAATCGATGGTTTGAATGATAACGTGTCTTAACAGAACTGTTCTCTTGCTCTTATCTGCCAGACCTCTTACATTCCAACTCACAATTTTAATCTGTTTCACCATCATATTTTATATCCTGTACATTACATTATACTCTCCACAACAACTGCCTCTCACCCCATCCAATTTTTTTCTCATCTATTCATACCATCCCCCACCCTCTACCCGAACCTCCCCCCACCCCCCTTCCCTTCCCTCGCCCTACTCCTCTCCCACGAATTCCCAACATCATTTAGTTTCTCTCACCTCGAGAGTGGGTAAAAAACGTTACATCCAGCCCTTAAACCTTCGCTATAGCCACGCTCCCTCAACTTAATAACCCACAACCATTGCTATCCCTACCTCGCTCTCCTGCCTTTAGTGAACAATTAACACAAATATAAACTTTTGTTAGACATCAGTAACCTGCCGCCACTACCCGGCATCTCCATTATTATTTGATGAGTTTTTTAACTCAGTATTTGTAGCCAAAACCAGGAGTGGAGCAATCAGGAAAAGTCTATAGAAACATGTCAACACTTCTGGATTTATCACCCACTCCTTGCTTTGGCTACAAATAGTGAGGTAAGAAATTCACCAAATACTGAGGTAAAGAAACTCACCAAATACTGAGATAAGAAACTCCCAATTACTGAGGTAAGAAACTCCTCAAATACTGAGGTAAGAAACTCCCCAAATACTGAGGTAAGAAACTCGCCAAATACTGAGGTAAGAACCTCGCCAAATACTGAGGTAAGAAACTCGCCAAATACTGAGGTAAGAAACTCGCCAAATACTGAGGTAAGAAACTCGCCAAATACTGAAGTAAGAAACTGACCAAATACTGAGGTAAGAAATTCACCAAATACTGAGGTAAGAAACTGACCAAATATTGAGTAAGAAACTGACCAAATACTGAGGTAAGAAATTCACCAAATACTGAGGTAAGAAACTGACCAAATATTGAGGTAAGAAACTGACCAAATACTCTAGGTAAGAAACTCCCCAAATACTGGAGGTAAGAAACTCCCCAAATACTGGAGGTAAGAAACTCCCCAAATACTGGAGGTAAGAAACTCCCCAAATACTGAGGTAAGAAACTCCCAAATACTGAGGTAAGAAACTCCCCAAATACTGAGGTAAGAAACTCCCCAAATACTGGAGGTAAGAAACTCCCCAAATACTGGAGGTAAGAAACTCCCCAAATACTGGAGGTAAGAAACTCCCAAATACTGAGGTAAGAAACTCCCCAAATACTGAGGTAAGAAACTCCCCAAATACTGAGGTAAGAAACTCCCCAAATACTGAGTAAGAAACTCCCCAAATACTGAGTAAGAAACTCCCCAAATACTGAGGTAAAAAACTGACCAAATATTGAGGTAAGAAACTGACCAAACACTGCGATATGAAACTGAACAAATACTGAGGTAAGAAACTCACCAAATACTGAGGTAAAATACTCACCAAACACTGAGATATATGAAAAAGAAAACCAAGAAATTGTTGCGCCACACTGTGCAAATTAGCCGAAGCAAGGGGTTATATTGATATGTCACTCACCTTTTCTAGTTGCGCCCCCTGCACAACTAGGTTGATGATTTGAGGTGAGATTTAACCGCAGGCATAAATCCGTTGCTACGTGTAGAGAAGCCTTTCCTTATGGAACTTCAACGTCTCTCCCAGAGATCACGAGCCCAGGGAAGGGCAGCTCCTCTGTGTTGACCAAATCCTGTCCCAGAGCTGCTCTCAAACCACACTCCCCAAAGGGAGGATTTGAGCACGATATGAAGTAAAAAGGTATGATAAAATGAGCGCTAGGGACAGAAACAGGCACTGGGCTCTTATCGAATATTACCTTTCAAATTTATTGTGAACAGTAGATGTTATAGGTCTCCTTGCCACAACATGTTTCGACACTAAAGGTGTCTTTCTCAAGTGGATCCACTTGAGAAAGAAACCTTTAGTGTCGAAACATGTTGTGGCAAGGAGGCCTATAACATCTACTGTTCACAATAAATTTGAAAGGTAATATTCGATAAGAGCCCAGTGACTGTTTCTGTCCCTAGCGCTCATTTTATCATACCTTTTTACTTCATATCGTGCTCAAACACTGAGATATGAAACTGACCAAATATTGAGGTAAGAAAATCCCCAAATACTGAGGTAAGAAACTCCCCAAATACTGAGTAAGAAACTCCCCAAATACTGAGGTAAGAAACTCCCCAAATACTGAGGTAAGAAACTCACCAAACACTGAGGTAAGAAACTCACCAAATACTGAGGTAAGAAGCTCCTCAATTTATATGATTTGATCTGATTTTCTTGTTATCTTGAAAACTTTAATAAACATTATTTGAATCAGAAACTCCTCAAATACTGAGGTAAGAAACTGACCAAATACTGAGGTAAGAAACTGACCAAATACTGAGGTAAGAAACTGACCAAATACTGAGGTAAGAAATTCACCAATACTAAGGTAAGAAACTCACCAAATACTGAGGTAAGAAACTCCCCAAATGCTGAGGTAATAAACTCACCAAATACTGAGGTAATAAACTCACCAAATACTGAGATAAGAAACTCCCCAAATACTGAGGTAAGAAACTCACCAAATACTGAGATAAGAAACTCCCCAAATACTGAGGTAAGAAACTCACCAAATACTGAGGTAAGACACTCACCAAATACTGAGGTAAGACACTCACCAAATACTGAGGTAAGACACTCACCAAATACTGAGATAAGAAACTCACCAAATACTGAGGTAAGACACTCACCAATTACTGAATTAAAATTTTTTCCAACTACTGAGGTATAAACAACTTTCCGAATACTCGACGTGTGCACGTGGCTTTAAACATAACACTTTAAATATAAATTTTAAAAGGTTATTACCGTATATACTCGTGTATAAGCCGACCCGTGTATAAGCCGACCCCCCTACTTTTGCCCCCAAAACCTGGAAAACCTATTGACTCGTGTATAAGCCGAGGGTGGACCCCAGCACAGGTATACAGCCCCCAGCAGTGTGGTATACAGCAGCCCTAGAGGTATATACAGCAGCCCCAGTGGTAGTATACAGCATCAGCCCCAGTGGTACATACAGCAGCAGCCCCAGTGGTTAGTATACAGCAGCAGCACCAGTGGTTAGTATACAGCAGCCCCAGAGGTATATACAGCAGCCCCAGTGGTAGTATACAGCAGCCCCAGTGGTAGTATACAGCAGCCCCAGTGGTAGTATACAGCAGCTCCAGTGGTTACTATACAGCAGCCCCAGTGGTTAGTATACAGCAGCCCCAGTGGTTAGTATACAGCAGCCCCAGTGGTTAGTATACAGCAGCCCCAGTGGTTAGTATACAGCAGCCCCAGTGGTAGTATACAGCAGCCCCAGTGGTAGTATACAGCAGCCCCAGTGGTAGTATACAGCAGCCCCAGAGGTAGTATACAGCAGCCCCAGAGGTAGTATACAGCAGCCCCAGAGGTAGTATACAGCATCCCCAGAGGTAGTATACAGCAGCCTCAGAGGTAGTATACAGCAGCCCCAGAGGTATATACAGCCCCAGTGGTAGTATACAGCAGCCCCAGTGGTAGTATACAGCAGCCCCAGAGGTATATACAGCAGCCCCAGAGGTAGTATACAGCAGCCCCAGAGGTAGTATACAGCAGCCCCAGAGGTAGTATACAGCAGCCCCAGAGGTAGTATACAGCCCCAGTGGTAGTATACAGCAGCCCCAGTGGTAGTATACAGCAGCCCCAGAGGTAGTATACAGCAGCCCCAGAGGTAGTATACAGCAGCCCCAGAGGTAGTATACAGCAGCCCCAGAGGTATATACAGCCCCAGTGTAGTATACAGCAGCCCCAATGGTAGTATACAGCAGCCCCAGTGGTAGTATACAGCAGCCCCAGTGGTGTATACAGCAGCCCCAGAGGTAGTATACAGCAGCCCCAGAGGTGTATACAGCCCCCCATCAGTATACAGGGCCCCCCCTTGGTGCACAATCCTGTAAAGGAAGAGATTAGTATACTTATCACTGTCCCGCTGCCGCTGTCCCGCCACCGTCATCGCGCTCCTCCGTCTTCATCCAGCGTCTTCCGGCTTCCTCTGGCGCGCAGACAATGACGTCATTGCCTGCACCGACCGGAGGAAGCCGGAAGAAGACGGATGAAGACGGAGGAGCGCGATGACGGCGGCGGGACAGCGGCAGCGGGACAGTGATAAGTATACTAATCTCTTCCTTTACAGGTTTGTGCAGCAAGGGGGGGGCCTTTATACTGATGGGGGTGGGCCTGTATACTGTATACACTGTATACAGTGTATACAGTATACAGTGACTCGCGTATAAGCCGAGGGGGGGACTTTTCAGCCCAATTTTTGGGCTGAAACTCGGCTTATACGCGAGTATATACGGTAAATACATTTGTATAATTGTTTTGTATTATATTTTCAGGTTTTCAGTTTTTTTTTTAATGTAACTGTTTTATTACGCGAGGCATACATACCGAAATGTCATAGTCAAAAAGCGCTACTTCATGCTCAGCCCTGCCGCCTGGTCAAACAGTAGTTTCTAAAAATTAATTATAGTGGAAAAAAAATGTAATTTTTGTTTTTACAGCCACATTTTAAAAAGTTCTGTGAAGCATCTATGGGTTCAACATACTCAACCACCCCTAGATTAATTCCCTGATGTGTCAACTTTCTAAAATGCAGCAAATTTCTGCTGCTTTGGTACCTCAGGGGCCCTGAAGATGCAAAATGATGTCTGTAATATATTCCACCTAAGTTTACATTCCATATGTTGCTTCTTCCCTTCTGAAACCTGCAGTGTGTCCAAACAAAACTTTTTGAGTACATGTGGGCAGGGGTGAACCAAGCCTCTCTGCTGCCTGAGGCGAACTGCAAAACGGCCACCCCCCTCCCCTCCCACCTAGTAATTTTTTTTCCTATTGGTCTAAATAAATCTGGTTCATACAGATCTATATCTATCCTGTCAAATGAGTACAATCATTGACATTTTAATTTAAAGAAATAGAAAAAAGACATGCAACTCAAACACAACTCACACACAGAGGCACAACTCACAGACACACAACTCACACACAGACACATCACACACAACTCACACAGAGACACATCACACACAACTCACACACAGAGACACAACTCACACACAGAAAGGATAACAGAGGATTCAGCGGTAGTTGGGGCGCTCTTAAGAAGGAGGCAGGAGACAGATTTTTAAAAGGCAATCCTTACTTTATGTTCCAACCGAAGGTCCTCACAACGCGTTTCGGCAGTAAACTCCGCCTTCATCAGGTGATCATGAGTTTACCGCTGAAACGCGTTGTGAGAACCTGCGATTGGAACATAAAGTAAGGATTGCCTTTTAAAAATCTGTCTCCTGCCTCCTCCTTAAGAGCGCCCCAACTACTGCTGAATCCTCTCTTATCTTGTCTGCATACATGCTCTTGTGGCGAGCGGTGGGCAGCAGCACTGGGAGAAAGCAATGGAGACAATACCAGGATAATAGGACCTGTCGGCGCCAAACACTGGAGGACCTGCGGTGACGTCACGTACATGTGACCACCCACGTGACCAGCCAGCAGAATCCCGGAAGCCTAGCTCCGGCGTTTTGTGCGCGTGAGGCACCAAAAGCGACGCTATTGAGTTATGCCAGGCACATAACCCTGCCAGGTTAGTGCCCAACTAACTGATCATCCCTCCACTCTACCACCAGGGTTTCACTAGGAGTGCCCCTCCTGTTTTTCTCCTCTCACAACTCACACACAGACACATCACACACAACTCACACACAGAGACACAACTCACACACAGTAGACACACAACTCATACACAGAAGACACACATACAGACATGCAACTCACACACAAGACACACAGCGTTCACACAGAAAACACACAGACACACAACTCACACACATACAGACCTACAACTAACACGGAAGACACACAAACAGACAAAACTCATAGAAGACACACATGCACACACAGAACACACACAAACAAACTACTCATACAGAAGACACAACTCACACACAGAAGACACACACAGGAACACAACTCACACAGAAGACACATACAGACACACAACTAACACGGAAGACACACAACTCACACACAGAAGGCACACAGAAAAGACACACAACTCACACACAGAATACACAACTCAGTCACAGAATACACACAACTCACACAGAATACACACAACTCACACAGAATACACACAACTCACACAGAAGACACACATCTCACACACAGAAGACACACACAGGTACACAACTCACACAGAGAAGACACACAACACACACAGAAGACACATACAGACACAGAACTCTAACATAAAAGACACACCGACACAACTCACACAGAAGACAGGCACACAAATCACACACAGAAGACACACATATAGACACACAACTCACACACAGAAGACATACATACAGACACAACTCACACACATAGACACACAAACACAACTCACACATAGAAGACACACAGGCACACAAATCACACACAGAAGACACAACAGACAACTCACACAGAAGTCACAACTCACACACAGAAGACACAACTCACACACAGATACATCACACAAAACTCACACACAGAAGACACACAGGCACACAACTCAAACAGAAGACACATACAGACACACAACTAACACGGAGGACACACAACTCACACACAGAATGCACACATAGACACACAACTCATACAGAGAAGACACACAACTCACACACAGAATACACACAACTCACACACAGAAGACACAACTCACACACAGAAGACACACAACACACAGAGAATACACACATACACACAATTCACACACAGAAGACACATACAGACACACAACTCACACACAGGACACACACAAGGCACACAAATCACACAGAAGACACACAGACACAACTCACACACAGAATACACACAACTCACACACAGAAGACACATACAGACACATCTCACACACAGAATACACACAATCACACACAGAAGACACATACAGACACATCTCACACACAGAAGACACACACAGGGACACAACTCACACACAGGACACACAAACAGGCACACAACGCATACACAGAAGACACACAAACAGACACAACTCACACACAGAAGACACAGGCACACAAATCACACAGAAGACACACAGAATACACAACTCACACACAGAATACACAACTCACACACAGAAGACACATCTCACACACAGAAGACACACAGGCACACAACTCAAACAGAAGACACATACAGACACACAACTAACACGGAGGACACACAACTCACACACAGAAGGCACACATGAGACACAAACTCATACAGAGAAGACACACAACTCACACACAGAAGACACACACAGGCACACAACTCACACACAGGATACACAAACAGGCACACAACTCACACACAACAGACACAACTCACACAGAAGACACAGGCACACAAATCACACACAGAGGACACAACACACAGACACAACACACACACACACAAAAGACACCCATACAGATACACAACTCACACACAGAAGGCACACAGACACAAAAGACACACAACTCACACACAGAAGACACACATACAGACACAACTCACACACAGAAGGCACACATACAGACACAACTGACACAGAAGGCACACAGACACGAAACCACACAAAGAAGACACACAAACAGACACAACTCACACATAGAAGACACACAGGCACACAAATCACACACAGAAGACATACAAACAGACAACTCACACAGAAGACACACAGACACAACTCACACACAGAATACACAACTCACACACAGAAGAGACATACAGACACACATCTCACACACAGAAGACACACAGGCACACAACTCACACACAGGACACACACAGGCACACAAATCGCACACAGAATACACACAAATCACACACAGAAGACATACAAACAGACAACTCACACAGAAGACACAACTCACACACAGAAGACACACACATACAGACACACACAGAAGACACATTTTAACACACAAGACACAACTCACACACAGAAGACATAACACACATACAGACACATAACTCACACAGAAGACACACAACTCACACACAGAAGACACACATATACACAATTCACACAGAAGACACACAACTTACACACATACAAACACAACTCACATAGAAGACACACAACTCATACACAGATTACACACAAATCACACAGAAGACACACAGGCACACAAATCACACAAAGAATACAAAACAGACAACTCACACAGAAGACACACACAGAAGACACACATACACACAACTCACACATACAGACACACAACTCACACAGAAGACACACTACTCACATACTGAAGATTCACACACAAGACACACAGGCACACAAATCACACACAGAAGACACACAGACAACTCACACAGAAGACACACACCTCACACAAAAGACACACAAGACACGAAACTCCCACACGACACACAACTCACACACAAGACAGACAACTCACACAGAGAAGACACACAGGCACACAAATCACACACAGGGGCTCTCCAAACACGACATGATGTCCTCTAACAATTTGAATGGAAAATCAGCTCCAATTGTTAGTGGACACCATGTCGCATTTGGAGAGCCTCTGTGTGCCTAAACATTGGAGCTCCCCCACAAGTGATCCCATTTTGGAAACTAGACCCCCCAAGGAACGTATCTAGATGCATAGTGAGCACTTTGAACCCCCATGTGCTTCACAAATTAATCCGTAAAAAATGAACATTTTGGGGGAAAAAAAGTACTTTTTCATTTTTACAGATTAATTTGTGAAGCACGTGTGGGTTCAAAGTGCTCACCACCCATCTAGATATGTTTCTTGGGATGTCTAGTTTCCAAAATGGGGTCACTTGTGGGGGAGCTCCAATGTTTAGGCACACAGGGGCCCTCCATGGTGCCCGCTAACAATTTGAGCTAATTTTCCATTCAAATTGTTAGCAGACACCATGTCGCGTTTGGAGAGTGTGTGCCTAAACATTGGAGCTCCCCCACAAGAGACCTCATTTTGGAAACTAGATCCCCCAAGGAACTTATCTAGATGCATAGTGAGCACTTTAAACCCCCAGGTGCTTTACAAATTGATCCGTAAAAATGAAAAAGTATTTTGTTTTCCACAAAGTTTTTTCTTTTTTCATTTTCACGGATTAATTTGTGAAGCGCCTGGGGGTTCAAAGTACTCACTACGTATCTAGAAAAGTTCCCTGGGGGACCTAGTTTCCAAAATGTGGTCACTTGTGGGGGAGCTCCAATGGAGCTAACAATTGGATTAGTGGACACCATGTCGCATGTAAAGAGCCCTTGTGTGCCTAAACATTGGAGCTCCCTCACAAGTGACCCCATTTTGGAAACTAGACCCCCCATGGAACGTATCTAGATACATAATGAGCACTTTTAACCCCCAGGTGTTTCACAAAATGATCCGTAAAAATGAAAAAAGAAAATTTTTGTGAAAAAAAGTACTTTTTCCTTATTACGGATCAATTTGTGAAGCACCTGGGGATCAAAGTGCTCACTATGCATCTAGATATGCTCCCTGGGGGTCTTGTTTCCAAAATGGGGTCACTTGTGGAGAGCTCCAATGTTTAGGCACACAAGGACTCTCCATACGCAACATGGTGTCCGCTAACAATTGGAATTATTAGTGGACACCATGTTGCATATAAAAAGTCCCTGTTTGCCTAAACATTGATGCTCCCCCACAAGTGACCCTATTTTGTAAACAAGACCCCCAGGGAACATATCTAGATGCATAGTGAGCACTTTGATCCCCTAGTTGCTTTAGAAATTGATCCGTAAAAATGAAAAATTACTTTTTTATTTACAAAAAATCTTCTTTTTCACTTTTATGGACTAATTTGTGAAGCTGCTGGGGGTTCAAAGTGCTCACTATGCATCTAGATAAGTTCCTTGGGGGGTCTAGTTTCCAAAATGGGGTCACTTGTGGGGGAGCTCCAATGTTCAGGCACACAGGGAGGGGCTCTCCATACGCGACATGGTTTCCGCTAACAATTGGAGCTAATTTTCCATTGAAATTGTTAGCGGACACCATGTCGCATATGGAGAACTCATGTACAGCACCAGAAAATGGCGCCTTTAATGAATGTGCTATTTTCTTGGGTGGCTGTGGGTTGCAATTAACAACGTTTGGGTCTCTCCACGCTGAGAATTCCAGCCCCCCAGCTGCTAAGTTGTGCCTGGCTGGCTACCAAAAATACAGCAAAGGCCTTTTTGTTTATTTCTAGAACTGATTTTAGAAAAAAAAATGACGTGGGGATCTACCATATTTTTGGTCCAGCTAGGTACAACTTGGCAGCTACAGACTGCCAGCAACCCCCAGCTGCCTCGTTGTACCTGACTGGAAACCAAAAATACAGCAAAGCCCATTTTTTTATTTTTTTATTTCTAGAACTAATTCTAGAAAAAAAAAATGATGTGGGGCTCCGCCATAATTTTGGCCCAGCCAGGTACAACTTGGCAGCTGGGTGCTGGAATCCTCAGCATGGAGAGGCCCAAGCGTTCTGGGCCCCCCATGCTGCGAACTGCATCCCGCAGCCACCCCAGAAAATGGCGCATTCATTGAAGCGCCATTTTCTGGCGCTGTATCCAGGCTCTTCCAGTTGCTCTGGTGCCTGTGGCAAACTGGGGAATAAAGGGGTTAATGCCAGCTTTTTTATTGGCAGCTGGCACTAAGCCCGAGATTCATAATGTCGGGCCAATGTTAGACCCGGCCACTAGGAATTTCTAGTAAATAGTAAAAAAATATACCACACAGAGAAAAATCTTTTTATTTGAAAAAAAAAGACACAAACAAAATTCGGACTCCATCTTTATTATAAAGATCCAACGTAGTCCACAACGAAGGTCCCACGACGCTTGATCGCCTCCGACGTAGTCCACAACGAAGGTCCCACGACGCTCGATCGCCTCTGCTCCATCCAGAGGCTGCAGCAAGGGATCAAGTGTCCTCTTCCTACAGTGTCTGGGGTCAGAGTTATGGTGCACTGTATGGCAATAATCTGTCATACAGTGCACCATGACTATGATCCCAGAGACTACAACAAGAGGACACTTGTTCCTTTGTTGCACCCATCCATCCACCCATGCATCCATTCATCCACCATGCCCCCATCCATCCACACATGCACACATCCATGCATGCACCCATCCATCCATGCACCCATCTATCCATGCACACATCCATCCATCCATCCATCAGTTCATACTTACCTCATCCATCGTGAGGAGGAGGAGCCCGGGAGAGAAGGAGCAGGGCTCACACCGGAGCGGAGGAAGCTGCCGGGGTGCAGCCCGCTGGAGAGGTGAGGGTGAGGGGAAGCCGGGCACAGGAATGGGGCTGGAGGAAGGGGGACAGGACATAGGGGGGCTGGAGGGAGGGGGGCCAGGACACAGGGTGGCTGGAGAAGAAGGTGGGGCACAGAAAAGGATGACCGTCGGTGCAGCTCGCCTGCAGATAGAGTATGATCAGAGGGCGGGGGGCGGATGGGAGGGAAGGGGGGGGCCCTGATCAGCTCCGGAGCAGGAGGGGCTGAGGAGGGGAGGGCACCCGCCAATCTGCCCCTCCAAATCTGATCGGAGAGCTCCAATCAGATCTGGAGGGGTGAATCACATTGATTCTCTCTGATCGTCAGTTTCACCTTTAACTGCCAACCAGAGCGACTTTAGCCATGGGGCGACTAAGTCACCCCCCTGAGCTAAAGTACAGGTGCTTGCAATCCTGCAGCTCCGGTGACTTGTCACTGGCCCTGTCACCGGAGATGCAGGACCGCAAATAAGCCATGACGTTATAGAGACGTCATGGGTTGGGAAAGCACCGACTTTCATGACGTCTCTATAACGTCATAGGTCGGGAAGGGGTTAAAGGGAACCTGTCATGTTGTTTTTACCCGCTAACCTGTTTAACCTAATCTACCTGTCCCTGCACCTTTCTAGCACATTCCTAACTATCCCTGTCTGAGCTAAAAGTGTCCTATATTGGCTGTGAAAAATGACTTTGGGACTTACATTTTCACATGCAAATGAGGCATCCAGGCTATGGTATGTAGACTGACTGGGCTTTCTCTAGGACTCTGTCTCCCCTCCTTGGTGCTATTATCACGCCCCATGCAGTGTGCATTCCGAAGCCTGGCTGTACACACAATACCCCCAAAAAATTAATAAGAAAAAAAATAAGAAGGACTGTCTTGGTTGGTCCACTACACAATGTGCATTGTGTTTTAAAAAATTAGGCCTAGGGGCTGTGTCATGGTTGACACAGGAAGCCACCATCACAAGGTCCTCCAATGACAAATATTAGGTAGAACTTCTGTCCTGGTTGGTCCACTACACAATGTGCATTATGTTTCCAAAAATCAGCCCTTGGGGCCTGGTCATGGTTGACGCAGGAGGCAACCATCACAAGGGCCTCCAATGACAAATATTAGTTAGGTAGGACTACTGTGTTGGTTGATCCACTACACAATGTGCAATGTGTTTTCAAAAATTAGCCCTAGGGGCTGTGTCATGGTTGACACAGGAAGCCACCATCACAAGTGTCATCAATGACAAATATTACTGAATGTAACATTGGTAGGATGTTCTTGACCATGAAGTAAATGTGACAAAAGCCGTAGTAGGATAGGAATGTAAGAAAAAGGAAATGGATTTGTATGGGCAGGGATGGACGTTAACATCAGTAGCACAAATGAAAATATTTGATGAATTTAAGTTGGCTTGCTGGAGAAATCCAGTCCTTGTTGAATTTTATCAGAGTAATTCTGTCTACATTTTCCATAGAGTGGACTGTGTGATTGGCCCAGCGAAACTGAAAACACGCTCAGACATCACACTAGCAGCAGGGCAGGCTAGCATCAGAAAGGACGCAGGTATGGTCAATTAAATACTTGTGGTATTCCACAAAGTGACCATCCCCATGGGATACTAAAAGAATAGTGTTTCATGCAAATACTGTGCTTTCTTTGTATATTATATATTGTAAGATCAGTGGACAGATCGGGACACAGGTACGGTATTTGAGTTACCTGGGGCGTGCTTGAGCGTCATGTATACCACGCCCCATCAGCTATCATTGGTGGGGAGTACTGTGTACCCATTGGCTGTCCCTGTACAGGGCGGTATATTTAACGAGATGACCAGTCACTACACATTTGTTATAGCGTCATGTATTAGCCAGCCTCCCTGCGCTGGCTGGCCAATCATGATGTTATTGCTTTGTCCAATCACCGTACGAGCGTCTCGTAATCCACAACTCTGGCACGCCTATGTGTTGTCCCTGCTGCACCAAGCCTTTGGTGACTTCAAAAGGAGAGAAAGAAATTTCTCCTTGTGCCCTGGGTTGAGAAAGGTGGCCAACTAGTATAGGTTGGTGGCAAAAATGTGGATCACATGAGGGTCTTGGGATAGACAGTTACACATGAACTGTGCCATGTGGGCCAAGCTGCAAACAGGTAAAGGTCCTGTGTTCCCACCAGGAGGAACAATATCCATCCTCTCCTCACGCTGACTCGCCTCCTCCTCCACCTCCTCTTCTATAGCCCATCCATGCTGGACAGACTTAAAGCTAGGCTTGAGAGTCCCCTATGTAGCACAGAAAAATAAGTCCTCTCCCTCCTCATCTTCCTCATCATCACCCAATGTTGCCTGAGAATATTGGCTGGGCTGGGTAATTTCACCCATTGGGAAATCTGGCTCCATAACCACCTATTTGGCACTCAAACTTCCTCTTTCAAATTATGCATAGTTGTTATGTGTGGTGGCTGAGTGTCAGACTGACGGACATGTTGAAGCTAGTATTCAGCTACTGCCCTCTGCTCCTCACTAATCCTCAACAACATATAGTCCATATTTCTCATAGTGATGCATTCAGGCCATCTTTACCAGCACACCATGTGCACAAAAGTGCAACATGAACTCATATAAATCATATTCACAGGAGAAAACAAGTGTTTTAGTGCAAATCTAGAAAAACTTTATCGTATCAAAATTGACATAAAACATGACATTTTCTACATTGAAAAAGGTGTGACTACATCTACAAAACACCAATGACATGGACACTTGACCACAAAATAGCAAGGAAGCTATTGAACATAATCAAAACGAAAACTTCTGTGGATACATCAAAATTAGAAACTCCAAGGTGCGGGGAAAGATTTTATTACGAATAACCTGTTGTTGTGTGATTAAATAATGATGGATGGCATCCCCATAGGTTTTATTCCATTGATGTAGCAGTGTGGCAATATTGAAGACCAAAGTAAAAAATTCTCAACACATACCACAACCAAATCAGCTCCACACAAATGTAAAAAACTAGGCACCATGAATTATACCCACATAATAGTAACAGTAATGAAAGACAATGTCTATATTGAGATGTATAGTGGTTAATCTGCAGTTAACAATAGACAAAATCCAGCATTTAGGGCCAAACAAAAAGACATGACCCACACATGCCTCCAACGTACGTTTCACAGACCGTGAGTGTTGGTAAGCTTCATAAGGGAGGAGTTTAGACCCACTTATACCTGATGTCTTATATAGCCCCCGCCTCTGTCATGTGATACCCACAGCTGTCTGACGACACATACCTCCAACGTACGTTTCACAGACTGTGAGTGTTGACAAGCTTCATAAGGGAGGAGTTTAGACCCACTTATACTTGATGTCTTATATAGCCCCGGCTCGGTCATGTGATCATTCGCAAATAGGTCACTAGGACTGCCAGAGTACTTCTGGGAGCGGGGGGAATGTATGCCTATGCACCGCTGATAACAGGCATATTTCAGATAACTGCGGGGGGTAATGTGGCGCCCCTGCGACCAGAAGGCCACATAGGGAACTGCAGCCAGGTAGAAAGGAAGACAGTTTAACACAAACACCCTCACAGACATCCCACACACCACTAGAGGGCAGCACCCAGTCCGGAGCCCGGGACTCTAGGCGGGAAAGGGGTGGTGGTTTTGAGAACAGTGGGTGGGACAGCAAGCAGGTCAGGTGATAGATGGTAGAAATAGAGAAGGGGAGGAGGAAGGAGTCAGTAGGCCGTGGTAGGCTGAGCAGTAAAGAACAGAAGCACACGTCCTGGAGGAGTGGGGTTAATGGAGCGCAGAATCCGAAGTGCCAGTGCAGCCACGAAGAGAAAGCCCATCCAGAGCCAGCACCCCAGGAGAGTGAGAAATGATAGGACCAGTGGTACTGGGTTCTAGGAACACAGCCGAGACGACCGACTGCAGGCGGAGTAGCCTTCTGTATGGAACCAGAGTCACCGCGGTTAGAAGGAGCCTGATAGATCCCCCAGTAGCAACCCAGTCCGGTACCGAGTACCCCGTCCCAGTGGGCTTGACAATCACATGTGGTCGGTCGAATAAACAGGAGAAATATGAACCAATGTTGTTGAGTGCTGTCCATTTTTTTTTGGAGTTTTGTCTACAACAACAGCTGAACACTGCATAGGACATTGCACCTAAGTATAGCTTTGCAGCTCAGTGCTGCTCTTGAACTTTGTGTTTATATATATATGTGGCGCCCCTGCGGGTATGCGCCACAGAATGGTATTACACTTGAATATAAAATGTGTTTTTCCTTGTAAGTTGCCAGGTTGCGATTTAAATCTTATGGAGTCTATTTTTAGCACTCACTTAGGACCGCACCACTTAGTGTAGGGGGAACAGGTAATATGGTAGGTTCCACAGGTGGTGGGCGGAGCTTAGGATAGAGCAGAGTGACAGTTAAGGATTTACCTCAGTCGGTGCTGGGAAGGCAGACCGTGTGGTCACGCCTGGCGGCTCAGCTGAGTGGAGGGTACCCCATCTTTATGAGGGGGCCCAGGACAGAAGGCGACGGACCAAGACTGGTAGGAGCCAGCTGGTCATGTTGAGGGTACACAGGTGACACGGACAACCGAGGCAGCCAGGAGTTCAGCCCTGACTGCGAAGCCGACGAGCTGCAGAGGCCCAACAGGACCGGGTTGCTGACAGCCCCACAAAGGTACCTCACCCCTCATGCCCAAAAGACGGTCCTACACTAGTGAGGAAAGACTGAAACCCGGTGTCAGGTGGGAAACTTGTGCGTTCCTGCTGTTCCCATTTGGACCGGTAATAGTCAAGTTAAGCCTACTAGACACAGACTGCAGGACTGGCGGGTGAGCTCTTCAAAGGTGGGAAAGACAGAAAGATCTAGAAAGAGAATAGAAACCCTGAAAGACAGAGAAAGAACATCTAATGACTCCTTAAGAGAAATCCTGAGTTGGTAACAACACCCTAAACCAAACTGTACCGTGTATTGTTATGCCATCAGCAAGTACCGAGTAAAGCAAAGTTAAAATGGAAATGGTTTCTGTTATTCTTCCTGCAGCAGCTCAAAGGACGTAACATCATCAACATCAACAGCAGAGGGGTAAGAACTGCACCACCATTTACCATCAATGTCCTCCCTCACTGTCTCTCCACGAAAGCTGCCCTGAGGTAAAGCTCCACCTGTGGGGAGCTGCACCACACTTTGCTGCCCCCTCCATCACCTCAGCGGCCGGCTGGCAGCGCCGGTACCACCTTACCGGACTCTACAGGTGGCGTCACGTTGCCCTGTAAATAACCCCTTTTACCCCCACCGTTTACCATCAACACCTGGCATAATTGTTCGCCAGGGCACGGCACCGGGGATACCGACCATCCGTGACATCCCACACAGAAGCCCCGGTGACCGAGTACCCCATGCACCCCAGCTCTGGTTGAAACATATAAAGAAAGAAAGTCTTTTAAGCAGCAAACAAATTTGGGTGCACAGCCGCTGGCTTACTTCACAGCCTTGCATACATACGTATAAAAAAGTTTCACTGCAGCACTCCTCAAGGTTAAGATCACTAGTCCTTTATTTCTGGCTTCTGTTGGACAACAGACAGGAGATGGCCACGTATCGGGCACACACGCCCTTTGTCAAGGCTTGACAAAGGGCGTGTGTGCCCGATACGTGGCCATCTCCTGTCTGTTGTCCAACAGAAGCCAGAAATAAAGGACTACTGATCTTAAAGGGATCCTGTCACCCCCAAAACACCTCTAAACCTATTAAAAGCTGTCCCTAGAGCATATTAACACTTTCCCTACACTCCTTTTACCTCCTAAATGCAGCAAGTGACATTGAAGAAAAACGTTTTTATAGTACCTCATTAGTGATGATAATGAGTGACTATGCTATTCATAGTCACTCATCCAGGCTGCCCCTCTTCTTCATATCACGCCTGAACAGGCGTGATCTACATGCCAGATTCAAATTGCCGCCTCCCTGCGTGCCTCCCATCTCTCCCATAGCGTCCGGGCTGCAGTGTGGCTGGGTGACGCGATCCGCGTCATTCTCGGCGCCGGGTGACGTATTCACACCGGCGCCGCGCTGTCAGCTTCAAAATGCGCACTGTGCATGGGCATGCGCAGTGCGCATTTTGAAGCTGACAGCGCGGCGCCGGTGTAAATACGTCACCCGGCGCCGAGAATGACGCGGATCGCGTCACCCAGCCACACTGCAGCCCGGACGCTATGGGAGAGAGGGGAGGCGCGCAGGGAGGCGGCAATTTGAATCTGGCATGTAGATCACGCCTATTCAGGCGTGATATGAAGAAGAGGGGCAGCCTGGATGAGTGACTATGAATAGCATAGTCACTCATTATCATCACTAATGAGGTACTATAAAAACGTTTTTCTTCAATGTCACTTGCTGCATTTAGGAGGTAAAAGGAGTGTAGGGAAAGTGTTAATATGCTCTAGGGACAGCTTTTAATAGGTTTAGAGGTGTTTTGGGGGTGATAGGATCCCTTTAACCTTGAGGAGTGCTGCAGTGAAACTTTTTTATACATATATATATATATATATATAATAATCTAATATATAATTACCCTAAGGCCACTTCCGTCATATTCGGCAGTGTTTCCGTCGTCGTATGCGTGGCTGCCACACTCGCAATGCCTTTGCGAGTCCTTCCAGAGTCTCTCCTCACTCGCAATGCCTTTGCGAGTCCTTGCTGAGTCTCTCTCTCAGGACCTGAGATGATGTCACTGGTATGGGCGGGGCTATATCACGTGACTGTCACATCATCACAGGCACTTTCATTGCTGCAGTCAGCACAGGAGACATCATGCCGCTGTCTCACATCAGACGTGTCCTCATCACTGATTCTCTGCCTCTGACATCCTGCGATCACAAGGGAACATACAGCTGACAGAGGACCCCGGACTGAGCCCCCAAGAGCTGATCTCCAGGATACAGGTGAGAGGAGGCTGCACAGGAGCAACGCTCTGCAGTGAGCAGCCTGCACAGGAGCAATGCTCTGCAGAGATGAGGCTGCACAGGAGCAATGTTCTGCAGAGAGGAGGCTGCACAGGAGCATTGCTCTGCAGAGAGGAGGCTACACAGGAGCAATGCTCTGCAGAGAGGAGGCTGCACAGGAGCGATGCTCTGCAGAGAGGAGGCTGCACAGGAGCAATGCTCTGCAGAGAGGAGGCTGCACAGGAGCATTGCTCTGCAGAGAGAAGGCTACACAGGAGCAATGCTCTGCAGAGAGGAGGCTGCACAGGAGCAATGCTCTGCAGAGAGGAGGCTGCACAGGAGCGATGCTCTGCAGGGAGGAGGCTGCACAGGAGCAATGCTCTGCAGAGAGGAGGCTGCACAGGAGCATTGCTCTGCAGAAAGGAGGCTGCACAGGAGCAATGCTCTGCAGAGGGGAGGCTGCACAGGAGTAATGCTCTGCAGAGAGGAGGCTGCACAGGAGCATTGCTCTGCCGAGAGGAGGCTGCACAGGACCAATGCTCTGCAGAGAAGAGGCTGCACAGGAGCAATGCTCTGCAGAGGGGAGGCTGCACAGGAGCAATGTTCTGCAGAGAGGAGGCTGCACAGGAGCATTGCTCTGCAGAGAGGAGGCTGCACAGGAGCAATGCTCTGCAGAGAGGAGGCTGCACAGGAGCAATGCTTTGCAGAGAGGAGGCTGCACAGGAGCAATGCTCTGCAGAGAGGAGGCTGCACAGGAGCAATGCTCTGCAGAGAGGAGGCTGCACAGGAGCATTGCTCTGCAGAGACGAGGCTGCACAGGAGCAATACTCAGCAGAGAGGAGCCTGCACAAGAGCAATGCTCTGCATGAGTGGAGCCAACATGCTGGCGACGGCAGAGTGAAAATGCCGTGGCGGGGAACATGATGACCCGCTGGTAAGTATGACAGTCAGAGTGCCTCTGCAATACTCTGCAGAGAGGAGGCTGCACAGGAGCAATGCTCTACAGTAAGGAGGCTGCACAGGAGCAATGCTCTGCAGAGAGGAGGCTGCACAGGAGCAATGCTCTGCACAGAGGAGGCTGCACAGGAGCATTGCTCTGCATGAGGGGAGGCTGCACAGGAGCAATGCTCTGCAGAGAGGAGGAGGCTGCACAGGAGCAATGCTCTGCAGAGAGGAGGCTGCACAGGAGCAATACTCAGCAGAGAGGAGCCTGCACAGGAGCAATGCTCTGCATGAGTGGAACCAACATGCTGGCGACGGCGGAGTGAAAATGCCGTGGCGGGGAAGACGATGACCCGCTGGTAAGTATGACAGGCAGAGTGCCTCTGTCCTCTCCTGACCACTCTGCCCGCCGCACTGCGCTGACCACTCTGCCCGCCGCACTGCGCTGACCACTCTGCCCACCCCACTCACTGCTAACCACTGAGCCACCATACTCCTGCTAACCACTGAGCCACCGCGCACTACTAACCACTGAGCCACCGCGCAGTGCTAAAGTGCTAACCACTGAGCCACTGCGCAGTGCTAAAGTGCTAACCACTGAGCCACCGCGCAGTGCTAACCACTGAGCCACCGCCCAGTGCTAACCACTGAGCCACCGCCCAGTGCTAACCACTGAGCCACCGCGCAGTGCTAACCACTGAGCCACCGCGCAGTGCTAACCACTGAGCCACCGCGCAGTGCTAACCACTGAGCCACCGCGCAGTGCTAACCACTGAGCCACCGCGCAGTGCTAACCACTGAGCCACCGCGCAGTGCTAACCACTGAGCCACCGCGCAGTGCTAACCACTGAGCCACCATATACAGTGCTAACCACTGAGCCACCGTATACAGTGCTAACCACTGAGCCACCGTATACACTGCTAACCACTGAGCCACCATATACAGTGCTAACCACTGAGCCACCATATAGAATGCTAACCACTGAGCCACCGTATACAGTGCTAAGCACTGAGCCACCGTATACAGTGCTAACCACTGAGCCACCATATACAGTGCTAACCACTGAGCCACCATATACAGTGCTAACCACTCAGCCACCGTATACTCTGCTACCCACTGAGCCGCCATATACAGTGCTAACCACTGAGCCACCATATACAGTGCTAACCACTGAGCCACCTGTATACACACAATTAATTTCACCGCACTCCCCTAAATATTAGTAAATAAACTATATATGCATTCTAGACTACCCGATTCTTTAGAATCGGGCTCACAGCTAGTGTATATATATATATATATATATATATATATATATGCAAAAAGGCTGCAGCACTCAAATTTCAGATGTTAAATTGCCTTTACATGCCATGGACAAGGATACCTATCTAAAAGAGGTCTATAGGCAATTAGATGATAACCAGGTATACAAAAAACTGCAAAATGATCCCAAATTTGAAATGCAAAAGAACATCGAAAAAATACTCAATACCGCATTAATAGGAGGAACTATTGACCAGAACCTACATGACTTTCTACTCGAAAAAAATCCAGTTACACCAGTTTTATATCTGGTTCCCAAAATCCATAAATCATTAATCGATCCGCCAGGAAGACCCATTGTGGCAGGAATAAATTCTATATTCTATAATATTGGAATTTTTCTGGAGAAAGTCATGAGCCCTTTTGCGAATGAGGGAAAATCGTACATTAAGGATACGGGACACTTCCTAGAAAATCTAGTGAGGTATAAGGAGCAAACCAAATCTATGGGGATTAACGAGTATATATTAGTTTCGTTCGATGTAACATCATTATATACGTCAATCAGACATGAAATGGGAATCAGAGTAATTGCAGATTTTTTAAAAACTACCGAGTACACTGATCCATGTAAACAATTGATCATAGACTACTTTATGTTTGGTGATGATTTCTTTTTACAATTGATGGGCACTGCTATGGGTGCCCGTATGGCATGCTCATATGCGGGGGCAGTTATGGTCTATTTGGAGGAGAATCACGTCTACACGTCCCACCACTTCTCCCATATAGAGAAGTGGTGGAGATATGTGGACGATATTTTCATCATATGGAAGGGAAGTGAAGAAGATCTCATGTCCTTTTATAATTACATGAGCACCATAGATGAGACAATAAAATTCACAGAGGTGCATTCCTCAACAGAGATGCAATTCTTGGATGTTAAGGTATTTTTGAAAGAGGGCCAAATTGAAACAACACTTTTCATAAAGGCCACTGATAAAAACAAGCTTCTCCACTACACCAGTGGCCATCCAAGTAGTCTCAAAAAAGCAATTCCATTGGGACAGATGATCAGAGTCAACCGAATTGTGAGTAATGAGGAAGAAAAATATCTCGAGATAGAGAAATTAATTGAGAGGTTTAGGCAAAGGGGATATCCAAATGCTATCCTTAAGCAACAAAAAAATAAATTAGCATGTACGGTAGTTAAAAAGAATAAAGGAAAAAGGATCCCTCTAACATTAACATACGGAGAAGAAACAAGAAATATAGTGAACATAGTTCAGAAACATTGGAGTATGTTGGAGAAATGTTTACCCCAAATTGAGGAATATAAGAGCCTACCCCTGGTGTCATATAGGAAAGGGAAAAATTTTGAAAGATCTACTGGTTAGATCTGACATCGGCACAATGAAAATAGGCAGACAGCCTACATTAACAGGAGAAAAGAGAACTGGGTGCTATCCCTGTGTCAGTTGCATTAACTGTTCGTTTATGATCAAAGGGAATAAATTTTGCCACCCAAAAACAGGTACGGAATACAAAATTAAACATTTTTTAACTTGTAACTCAGATCATGTCATATACCTCTTGGAATGCCCCTGCCACTTGTGGTACATAGGGGAAACCACTCTTGATTTTAAAATAAGAATCAGCCACCACCGCTACACAATACGTAAAAAAATTATGAATCTACCAGTGTCAAAGCATTTTTCTGAAGCTAACCACAAGGAAAAGGACCTAAAATTTAGACTAATTGACACAGTGTTAATGCCCATAAGAGGTGGAGATAGGGTCAAGCTATTAAAAATCAAAGAATTGGAATGGATCCATAGGTTGCAAACTCTAAAGCCAGAGGGACTCAATGTTGATTTTAAATTACATACAGCACTTTAGAAAATGGATCTCATTTAAAATCCTGTGTATTTTAGCCACTTTAATGCACTGTCACTAAATGTAAAAGTATTGTGGTCCTAATACGTTTTTGTACAAGTATAATTCATTTATTGTTGTATTTCTATCCTTTTGTTTTATAGGAAGAAATCATGAGGAATGGGACACTTGCACACTGGGTGCCTGCAATTAAACATATATTCGTGGATGAATCACACAAACTATGAACAGCGTAACCTTAGAAATAGAGATTTCCCCTATTATACACTAAAAAAATTTTTTTAAGATAATATTTTTATAATAAATTTCTGCACAAATATTGCACTTATTAATTTGATGCACTAAGAATGCACTTTATAATAAAAAAAGGATAATAAATATATTTAAAAATATATTTTTTCTCTACTTTTGCCTTATTGATAAAGTAATGAATTGTTATAAAGTAATACCAATGGCTAAAGTACAATTGAATGTAGGGAGTCCGTGGTTTTTCTTGGGCAGGTGGTGCAAAGGGAGAGGTCGCCCTGGACACCGTACTGACAGGGGAGTGCTACAACCCAAAAATGGGATGCGCTCTAAACTGGGAACCTAATGCATTATATACATAAAAAAGCCATGGTGTACACAAATATACATGTGTTAATTCACATAACAATTGTTTTTTGATATGGATTAACTATCCTTATAACTCTCCTGTATAGGAGATTTGAGGCAAGAGTTTGAGAGAAAAATACTAAGGAAATATTGAAAAAGATAAGAAAAATAGTAAAATTGCACTGTCACTTTAAAAAGAAACCTTGATGACAATTAACACTAATTTCACTTAACAACTCTATTTATATGACACATTTTGTGAGTAAAGTACACATAAGGTAGATTCAACAACTTTTTAATGTAATTTGATTGGTCTATAATAAGCACACAGACATAGGAAGGGAAGATTTAGAAACGCGCACAGCCGGACGCTGTAATTGTACAGCGCATGCGCAAGTCGGCTAAGATGGCGCTGGAAGCGATTCCGGTTAAGTTTTGTAACCAGGGACATGCATCGCACGCACGCATGCGCGCGCGGAAACATGTAAACAACGCCGTAATGGCGGCGCGCGGCTGGAGAGCGGCCGCACATGGCAACTAACACGCCGTGCTAGTATATTACAATAATTACATGTAATTAAGCGGGCACCTGGGCTGCATTTGACCTTCTTCATGAAACTAACTGTAAGTAGAGAGATCTATACTGTACAAATGTAATCAGTGACTATAGGAGCACGTATAGCAATCACTATGTAATATGCAACACAAATGTAAGTTATTTATGCACTGTAAAATGATTGTAAAACTTTTAATTGAATAATAAGGTTTGACATAGGAGGACGTATAAAATCCCCAGCATTTGCCCTAAGTGACTGCTGGAAGAAGGTCTGAGGACCGAAACGTCGCCATTGATACCTGAAGGCCATTAAAGGCAATTTAACATCTGAAAAAAAGCCATTGATACCTGAAGGCCATTAAAGGCAATTTAACATCTGAAATTTGAGTTCTGCAGCCTTTTTGCATATTTTTGTCTAGTATAGGTGGCTGGACACCACCTTCCAGGACTGATTAGCACCAAGCATCCTGCTAAATAAGAACCGCTGCTCAATCATTTTCTTTTTACTATATATATATATATATATATATATATATATGTATATTGTGACGGGTGTAAGGCAGAGCAAGAAGGGACAACAGGCCTAGGGACGATCCAACAGATTTATTAACAAGAACGCTGGAACAACATACGCAGGTAGATCTACAGAGTCCACAATTAGTCCAACGGAAACAGATTCGGGGGCACCTCCCGATAATCCTTGTGCCAGATAACAAAGCAATAGTCCACACGAGTCCAATGGATTCCACACAATCCCACGGACGACGAGATCTGGCCTCAGCTCAGGTCTCGCTCCGGTCCCGTCCACAGTCAATTCTCATCTGATCTTAAAAATAAGAATGTATTGTCCTGTGCCTGTGGATCCACCCCTAGAGGGAGAAGTGTTCACACCCTCCCATTCAATGGTTTGGTCTAGGATAATCTGCTCCGGTGTGTCTGCGAGGATGTGTATTGCAGGTTATCTTCTGCTTAGGAAACAATAGGGGGAATTCCACTAGCTGTTGACACAAGCCTAAATTACATTATGGATCAGGGCTGCAAGTATTGGGGGAAGGAGACAGTTAAGTTGCATCTAATAGACACCAGAGAACAGTTACATACATCACATGGCATTATTATACAAATACAGGACAGGGAAAACTACATATCATGACATTAATATATTTGTGTTTCACAGATTTGTGTGTATATATGCCGACATGTTACATGTTTTTGTATATAGTGCTGTGTATGCTGCACTCAGTGGCCTATGTAGAAAACATCTCCCTGCTACTTCGGAAAAGCGCATGCGCAAGTCGGCTAAGATGGCGCTGGAAGCGATTCCGGTTAAGTTTTGTAACCAGGGACATGCATCGCACGCACGCATGCGCGGAAACATGTAAACAACGCCGTAATGGCGGCGCGCGGCTGGAGAGCGGCCGCACATGGCAACTAACACGCCGTGCTAGTATATTACAATAATTACATGTAATTAAGCGGGCACCTGGGCTGCATTTGACCTTCTTCATGAAACTAACTGTAAGTAGAGAGATCTATACTGTACAAATGTAATCAGTGACTATAGGAGCACGTATAGCAATCACTATGTAATATGCAACACAAATGTAAGTTATTTATGCACTGTAAAATGATTGTAAAACTTTTAATTGAATAATAAGGTTTGACATAGGAGGACGTATAAAATCCCCAGCATTTGCCCTAAGTGACTGCTGGAAGAAGGTCTGAGGACCGAAACGTCGCCATTGATACCTGAAGGCCATTAAAGGCAATTTAACATCTGAAAAAAAGCCATTGATACCTGAAGGCCATTAAAGGCAATTTAACATCTGAAATTTGAGTTCTGCAGCCTTTTTGCATATTTTTGTCTAGTATAGGTGGCTGGACACCACCTTCCGGGACTGATTAGCACCAAGCATCCTGCTAAATAAGAACCGCTGCTCAATCATTTTCTTTTTACTATATATATATATATATATATATATATATATGTATATTGTGACGGGTGTAAGGCAGAGCAAGAAGGGACAACAGGCCTAGGGACGATCCAACAGATTTATTAACAAGAACGCTGGAACAACATACGCAGGTAGATCTACAGAGTCCACAATTAGTCCAACGGAAACAGATTCGGGGGCACCTCCCGATAATCCTTGTGCCAGATAACAAAGCAATAGTCCACACGAGTCCAATGGATTCCACACAATCCCACGGACGACGAGATCTGGCCTCAGCTCAGGTCTCGCTCCGGTCCCGTCCACAGTCAATTCTCATCTGATCTTAAAAATAAGAATGTATTGTCCTGTGCCTGTGGATCCACCCCTAGAGGGAGAAGTGTTCACACCCTCCCATTCAATGGTTTGGTCTAGGATAATCTGCTCCGGTGTGTCTGCGAGGATGTGTATTGCAGGTTATCTTCTGCTTAGGAAACAATAGGGGGAATTCCACTAGCTGTTGACACAAGCCTAAATTACATTATGGATCAGGGCTGCAAGTATTGGGGGAAGGAGACAGTTAAGTTGCATCTAATAGACACCAGAGAACAGTTACATACATCACATGGCATTATTATACAAATACAGGACAGGGAAAACTACATATCATGACATTAATATATTTGTGTTTCACAGATTTGTGTGTATATATGCCGACATGTTACATGTTTTTGTATATAGTGCTGTGTATGCTGCCACTCAGTGGCCTATGTAGAAAACATCTCCCTGCTACTTCGGAAAAGCTAGGGCTAAATTAGCTAGTGTCAGTGAGCTAAGTGAAAGTCATGTTGCTTGGCTGGCTGGTGTGTGTTCACCCACTAAGCATGGGGTTTAAGTAACAAAACAAGGCTGCATGTGTGAAGAGCAGGAAGTGCCACCAGAGTACAGAGTGTGTGAAGAACACAAAGTAATGTGTCTGATGAGAGGCCCAGAGGCCCAAAAGAGTAATTAGGCCAGATCCTCTGAATCAGGCTGGGACTGTGAGTATGAGAGTGGGACCTCAGTCCAGCATGCATTTGAGTGGGACTTTCCCTGATGTTAGCACTTGACCCTTGTCCTGTGTGGGTCTTCTCAGGCAGTGACTGTTTCCAATGGTTCGTGTGCAATGAACTTCTATATAGACTTGGCGAGTCGTTGGCATGCTTCCATCGAAGAAGCCTTTGTCTGATGGTGGCCCTGGTTGGTCCTTTGGACGGTTCCCTGTGAGTGGGGTAGTCCTGGTGGTGTGGAGAGACTATATGGATTTGTGGGAAGGATGGCACCAGAGGGTTGAGGTACCAGGGCAGCGGGAGCAGTCTGCACTAAATTCCACTAAAGTAACTGTCCCAAAGTATGCAATGTTGAAGAATTGTGGCTGTGTTGTCTCTGTTCATCCCAGGGAGCCAGTTTGTGAGAGAACCCCACCTGTTGTTGTGGAGGAGGTGAATATGCGCAGTGGCACAAAAGTGTGGCCGTTCCATTGGAGTGTCCCCAAGCGCTGCTAGGCCCCAGTGGGCACAGCCCTGCCCATTGTTCTGGAGTACTCTGAGACAGGTGGAGACTGAGAGTAAATGGATAGGAAGGCCAGAAGAGGCCTCACCCTGCATGGTGTGTTTCGGAAGATGTCCAATCTCTCAGGAGACTGAGCAGCGGCCATCTTTGTTTCAACAGAGCAAGAATCTTATACATTTGGCTGACTGTGTGCTTGAGTGCGATGTGCACTTGATTGTTCTGTGGCCCCGCGGATGTGAGTGCAGCACAGGACTGGCTGTGAGATGAAAGCAAAGATCCATGCACTCTGGTCGACAGGACAAAAAATTCCTGTGGGAGGGAGGACCAACGAGCCGACGGGGATTCAATGGATTTCATGTCTGAGAATGTGATTCTGTGCAGGGTGGAGGACTGCAGACCCGTAACAACTAAATTTTGCTGTTTACAAAGAGAGGAGGGAAACTAAGGACTCATTGGGTCTTTTTTGTACTTTATGGACTGTGCTGCGGTATAATGCCTTACAGGCAAGGATCTTTCTGGGCAATAACACTTGATTTGTGGACAATGCTTGTGGCCTTTAGGTCTGGGTACTGTTTGAGTGGTATCTAATTGAGTGTATTGCCTGCGGGTAATGGACTTTTTGAGCATAAGTGCAACACTAGGTGATGGGTTATGGCAAGCTGCATGCCAGCAAGTGCGGCATGTCGGTCACACTTGGCGCAAGCTATTGCACTGCCCCGCACATTTGAGGGGGAGCGAGGTACCATCAATCTTTTAACTTTCTTAATGAGGGATTGTGACGATACAGCATTTTACCATTTGTGTCACGGGTTAAATATTCTTAATAAGGCCAGACATTGTTCTTTTGTTTGATAACTCATGGGTAGTAAGTCATTGTTTCTTGCCAGTCTGCTCGGAGCCCCCATTATCTTAGTTTATGGATTGCTACCTAAATGTAAATTGCATCAACCCTCTCTGCCTACATCATTCAGAGGAAAATTACTCAGTTGATTGAACTACCGACCAATGAGAGAATAGCCTTATTCCACCAATTCTGTAATAACACAATACCCTGAGGTGAAGGCCCGGGGTATTAAATGGACTTTCTTCAGTGACCAGTTTATATATATGCTACATGACCACAGCCTAAGAGCATCGGTTCCAGCTAGAGGATTACAAGACTGGATCAAATTCTACAGGACTTCAGCCGAGAATCCTAAGATTCAGCTGGAAGATCAGAGATTATTAAGGAACCTAGGTTGGGACAGTTTAGTCACCTGGCTACAGACTTTGCTGCGCTCGGCTAGCTTTCTAAGCTTGCTGCTATCCCTTCTGATTGGATGCCCACTAAAAGCAGAAGAGCACAAAAGCACAAGAGTGGCACTTCTGTCCAGGATGCATGTGAGTGGGATTTTTTCTGGCACTGGTACATGACCCCTGTCCTGTGTGAGTCATCCTGTTCCCAACAGTATGTGTGCAGTGGACTTCTACATAGACTCGGCAAGTGAGTTGTTGATGTGCTTGAATCGAAGATGTATTTGTCTAATCTAGCCCTTCATGGTTCTTTGGACAGTTCCTTGTAAGTGGGATAGGATTGGTGCTGTGGAGAGACTATATGGATTTGAGGCATAGCACCAAGGTGTGGGAATGTTGGCACAAGAGTATTGAGGTACCAAGTCATTGGAGGCAGTTTGCACTGAATTCCATTACAGCACTTGTCCCAAAGTATGTAACGTTCAAGGATTGTACCTGTTCAGTAGGAGTCACATGTTAATGCAAGTAAAATATTGTTTATAAAGCAAATGGCCGCTTTGTGTACTTTGACCATTATTGAGGGCAACAACAAACTGATTTTTTCAATTGAGGTGCTGGCTTGGGCATGCGATGCTGTAGGCCTGATAGGGTTGCTCCGTAGCCTGAACTTGGACTCAAGTAGGACTACCCGGGCTGTTGCCCCCCTCAACACTAGCACAGTATCTCTCTCAGAGACTGCATGTTATGCCACAGCCTCTTTATCCTGGTGCACTTCCCCTCACAGTGTCTTCCAGGAAGTCTCAAGTTTCCAAACACAGAGGGCCATGTGACCAGTTTTAATTATAACACACTATGGGTGGAGGTATGTGAATAGCCAGGCCCTCCCAGCACTCTGAATATTTGTAAACCAAATCCTAAATGCATTAATAACACTAGTGGAACTACAAGTCCAAGAGGAAATAATCAAGGTTTACATCGCAGAGGACAACATCTGGGATCCATACTGACCAATCAACATATATCCAGTTGCTACATCACATATCCTCCCCTTCTGCCTAAAGTCATGGGGCTTGGCACCTTGCCATACCAGACGCAAGAGCCTTCTCTGTAGACTTGGAGCTTCAGCTCCTGAAACATAGTCTGTAACTGTCATGAAATTCTTCTTTGCGAACAAGAACTCCATCTATTTGGATCACACCTTTGTTAGACTTCCTCCACCCCTAATGGTCAGTATGGTAGTGTAATTCACTAGCCCCCGTATCTATGGTTTGGACTGATTGTGTCCTCCTATAGGGGTACGGACACACTGGCATGAAAAACGGATGAGTGCAATGCGAGAAAATCTCGCATTGCACTCGGACCAATGTTAATGAATGAGTCAGAACAGATTAATGTGTGTTTTCAGCTTTTTTTCTCATCCAGAATCTGGATGGAAAAAAAGTTGCAACATGCTGCGACACTATGCCATTCTCATGCTAGACTCGCCAGTGCAAGTCAATGGGTCCGACAAAATGACGGACAGCACAGGGACAGTGTAGGGAGAGCGATTTTAGCATGGGAATTCTCATACTGAAAAAAAATAGAATACAGTAGACAGGATAGATAGAATAACTAGATCGGGCTTTTATCTGCCTCCCGCTGTTACTTCCGGGGCTGCCTAGTAAATTCACTGCACTGTCAGACAAACAGCTAATCAGAGGAGCTCATACTCTGTGATTGACTGCTGTAGTCAGAGTGGATTTCCTCAATCTGGACAGTGATTCTGCTTGGTTACCATACACATTAGTGCAGGGGTCTCAAACTCCATGCCTCGAGGGCCGCACACAGTCCAGGTTTTCAGGATTTCCTTGGAATTTGACAGTTGGTCATTTGATTACCAATAGTCAAATACTATGGAAATCCTGAAAACCTGGACTGTGTGCGGCCCTCGAGGCATGGAGTTTGAGACCCCTGCATTAGTGTATGGCAACCAACCTGGTGTTATAGGGTGTTAAATAAATAAATAATTTAAAAAAAACAAATGTGTGGAACATTGCAGCATTTTTAAGTCTAGCCCGTTGAAAGCCCGACAGCTGCGAGCTTCCACCCTCAGCTGCTTAATTTTCCCTTGGCCGGCAAAAAGAAATGCTTGGGCTCCACCCTATTTTTAATTGCCAGCCAAGGTAAAACTAAGCAGCTGAGGGCTGGTATTCTCAGCGGGGTGAGGGTCCATTATTTTAGGATTCCCCCACACTAAAGAATAACAGCCCACAGCTGCCCCTAAAAATGGCGCATTATTAATAAGCGCCATTTCTAGGCGCCTTAACGGGCTTTTCCAGCAGCCCTGATGGCAGGTGGCACGCTGTGTAATAAGAGGTTAATACCAGCTTTGTTTTACCAGCTGATATTAAGCCCTGAGATTCTTAATGTCAGGCCAAGTTAGACCCAGCCATTAAAAATGTCCAATAAAGGGTTAAAGAAAGACACCACACAGATAAAAAATGATTTATTAGAATAAAATATCCAGACACACTTAGGGACTCCATCTTTATTACTCCCACTTAAAGCCCTCCAACGATCCTGGTCTTCTGTCTTCTCTCGTTTTCTCTTCAAATGATGCTGCACTGCTACATCCATCACATAGCAGGGGGTGGAGGTGCGCTCCTCCTGCTGTGTGATCAGTGAATGGGACTGCCGGTGCTAAGCGGTGATGTCACCGCTGACACTGTTGCCATAGTAACCAAAGTTGCAGATACTATTACAACGATGATCGGCGTCCATGTCACTGCGGCTGCAGTATGAGCCGACTCATACACAACCGCAGGAGTTAACTCTCTGTTTACCAGCGCTGCTTACCGATAAACAGAGAGTTAACTCCTGCGGCTGTGTATGAGTTCGGTGACTTTCTTTTCCTTATTAAAAAAAGAATACGTTTTATTCAAACTTAATGAGCGTAAAAACATCAACCATATGGGATACGCAGCCCCCGCGCTGGACGCGTTTTGAACATAGGTCCTTTGTCTTCAGTATAAAACTTAAAATCACAGCAACCTCAGAACCTTAAGGCTGCGTTCACACGCCGTGCTTTTGCCGCTTTTTTTTTGCGCGGGCATTTTCTCCCATGTTTTGCAGCCGTGGTTTTTAGCGCCGGTAAAAAAAAGTGTTGCATTCAGATGCCACGTTTTCCCCAAAAAGCACAGGAGGAAGTGATGTTACTGTGGCAGTAATAATCCTGTTCCCGTGTGACATCTGTGTACTTTCGCTTTAGCAGCAGGATCCAGCTGTAGGAAGTGATCTGACAGATCCAGCACAGTGATCCACAGTGACCATTATGTGATCACTGTGGATCACTGTACTGGATCTGTCAGATCACTTTCTACAGCTGGATTCTGAGGATCTAGCTGCAAAAAGTGATCTGACACCCCGGGCGCAGTGACCCACTATGTGCATCACTGCGCCTGGGCTGCCAGATCGCTTTCCGCAGCTCGATCCCCATGCATGGGGATCGAGCTGCGGAAAGCGATCTGGCAGCCCAGGCGCAGTGATGCACATAGTGGGTCACTGCGCCCAGGCTCTTAGATCGCTGCTCTGCAGCCCGATCTCCCTGCATGGGCATCGAGCTGCAGAAAGCAATCTGACAGCCCGGACGCAGTGATGCACATAGTGGGTCAATGCGCCTGTGCTGCCAGATCGCTTTCCGCAGCTCGATCCCCATGCATGGGGATCGAGCTGCGGAAAGCGATCTGGCAGCCCAGGCGCAGTGATGCACATAGTGGGTCACTGCGCCCTGGCTCTTAGATCGCTGCTCTGCAGCCCGATCTCCCTGCATGGGCATCGAGCTGCAGAAAGCAATCTGACAGCCCGGACGCAGTGATGCACATAGTGGGTCAATGCGCCTGTGCTGCCAGATCGCTTTCCGCAGCTCGATCCCCATGCATGGGGATCGAGCTGCGGAAAGCGATCTGGCAGCCCAGGCGCAGTGATGCACATAGTGGGTCACTGCGCCCAGGCTCTTAGATCGCTGCTCTGCAGCCGATCTCCCTGCATGGGCATCGAGCTGCAGAAAGCAATCTGACAGCCCGGACGCAGTGATGCACATAGTGGGTCAATGCGCCTGTGCTGCCAGATCGCTTTCCGCAGCTCGATCCCCATGCATGAATTTGCACAACACAACACATTTTAAGATCCATTTTATCCCGTTGCCTATGTGAAAATGAAAGAATTGAGGCTAAAAGAACATTTTTGAGAAAAAAATTAAAATATCCATTTTTTGTTTCCACTTTGCCTTAGGTCCTGTGAAGCACCGGAAGGGTTAATCATCTTCTTGAATATAGTTTTGAGTAGCTTGAGGGGTACAGTTTTTGGAATGGTGTCACTTTTGGGTGTTTTCTGTCATGTACACCCCTCAAAAGGACTTCAAATGTGATGTGGTCACTAAAAAAAATGGTTTTGTAAATTTTGGTTGAAAAATGAAAAATTGCTCATGAACTTTGAACCCTTATAACGTCCTACCAAAAAATTTTTTTTTTTCCAAAATTGTGCTGATGTGAAGTAGACATGTGGGAAATATTATTTAATAACTTTTTTCTGTCACATATCTCTCTGGTTTATCAGAAAAAAAAAAAAAAATGTGAAAATTGTGAAATTTTCAAAATTTTTGCCATATTTTTGATTTTTTCACAAATAAACACAAAAATTATCGACTTAAATTTAATACTAGCATGAAGCCCAATGTGTCACGAAAAAACAATCTCAGAATCGCTAGGATCGGTTGAAGCGTTCCAGAGATATAACCTCATAAAGGGACACTGGTCAGAATTGCAAAAAATGCCAAGGTCTTTAGGGTCAAAATAGGCTGGGTCCTGAAGGGGTTAATGAGAGAAAAAATGAACTTTTTTGAATTTACCAAATGACTTGCAGTCATTAAAACAGAATAAAAAATGTAAGGGTGGTCTGAATATTTTCCGTACCCACTGTATATTATACACAATTCTGAAACTTCTTTAACCCCTTCCTGACATAGGACGTTGTGCAACGTCCTGTGTTTCTGCCCGTTCCCGACACAGGACGTTGCACAACGTCCTGGCAGATTTGAGCTGCTGCAGCTCCTGTGAGTGGGGTCGCTCAGGTGTCACAGATGCTGCTGCTCTGTGACAACCTGTAGATGACCCCACAGGGGGTGGATTAACCCCCTCATGCCCAGGACCCTTCCGATCGGCAGTTTAAAAGTGAAACTGCCGATCGGAGGGAATCATAGGGATTCACCCCTCCAGATCTGATTGGAGCTCTCCAATCAGATCTGGAGGGGCGGATCGGCAAGTGCCCACCCCTCCTCAGCCCCCTCCAGCTCCAGGACTGTCCAGGGGGGCCCCCCCGTACCCCCCAGCCCGCCCCCTCTATTATAATGTATCTGCCTGGTCCCCTGCTCCAGTGCTCCCCCCCAGGCTGCCCCCACCTCCGGGCCCTGTGCCTGGCCCCCCTCACCTCCTGCGGCGGGCTGCACACTTCGGTGCACCCGCCGCCGCCGCTGCTGCTGCGCCTCCTCTGCCCGGCCCGCCGGTCTGTGGCCCCGCCTCCTCTCCCGGCCTCCTCCTGCTCATCGGTGGAACGAGGGAGGTAAGTATGTATGTATCTATGTATGTATGTATGTATGTATCTATGTATGTATGTATGTATGTATCTATGTATGTATGTATGTATGTATGAATGAATGAATTGATGGATGGGTGAATGGATAGATGGATGGGGGGTGCATGCGTGGACGTGTGCGTGCGTGGACGTGAGCGTACATGAGCGTGCGTGGACGTGTGCGTGCGTAGACGTGTGCGGACACGTGTGTGGACGTGTGCATGCATAGATGTGTGTGTGCATAGACGTGTGCATGCGTGGATGTGTGCATAGATGGATGTGTGCGTGGACGTGTGTGTGCATGTGGATGTCAGCGTGCGTGGGTGTGTGCATGCGTGGATGTCAGCGTGCGTGCGTGGATGTCAGCGTGCGTTGATGTCAGTGTGCGTGCACGGATGTTAGCGTGCGTGCGTGAATGTCAGCGCGCTTGAATGTCAGCGTGCATGCGTGGATGCCAGCGCGCTTGAATGTCAGCATGCGTGCGTGGATGCCAGCGCGCTTGAATGTCAGCGTGCGTGCGTGGATGTGTGCATGCGTGGATGTCAGTGTGCGTGCGTGGATGTGTGCATGCGTGGATGTCAGCGTGCGTGCGTGGATGTGTGTGTGGATGTGCGTGCGTGGATGTGGATGTGCGTGCGTGGATGTGTGCGTGGATGTGCGTTGATGTGGATGTGCGTGCGTGGATGTCAGCGTGCGTGGATGCGTGAGTGGATGTGGGTGCGTGGATGTGGGTGCGTGGTTGTGTGCGTGCGTGGATGATGGGTGCATAGGTGGATGGATGGGTGCAACAAGGGATCAAGTGTCCTCTTGTTGTAGTCTATGGGATCATAGTCATGGTGCACTGTATGACAAGTCATTGTCATACAGTGCAACATAACTCTGACCCCAGAGACTGTAGGAAGAGGACACTTCATCCCTTGCTGCAGTCTCTGGATTGACCAGAGGCGATCGAGCGTCGTGGGACCTTCGTTGTGGACTACGTCGGAGGCGATCATGCGTCGTGGGACCTTCGTTGTGGACTACGTCGGATCTTTATAATAAAGATGGAGTCCGAATTTTTTTTTTTTTTTTTTTCAAATAAAAAGATTTTTCTCTGTGTGTATTTTCTGACTATTTACCAGAGATTCCTAATGGCGGGTCTAACATTGGCCCTATATTATGAATCTCGGGCTTAGTGCCAGCTGCCAATAAAAAGCTGGCATTAACCCCTTTATTACCCAGTTTGCCACCGGCACCAGGGCAACTGGAAGAGTATGGGTACAGCGCCAGAAAATGGCGCTTCAATGAATGCGCCATTTTCTGGGGCGGCTGCGGGCTGCAATTCGCAGCATGGGGGGCCCAGAATGCTTGGGCCTCTCCATGCTGCGGATTCCAGCCCCCAGCTGCCTAGTTGTACCTGGCTGGGCCAAAAATATGGCGGAGCCCCATGTCATTTTTTTTTTCTCTAGAATTAGTTCTAGAAGAAAAAAAAAGGGCTTTGCTGTATTTTTGGTGGCCAGCCAGGTACAACGAGGCAGTTACATAATATAAGACTGGCTTCAACCTTATGTCTAGGTGCAAGCAAGACAAAAAACCACATTTAAAGTGAAAATCCGCTGCAACACTAGACAGTATATGTGTGTGAAATAGCATAATGGCTGCATGTGAATAGCAGGGCTGTCTGCACAGCTAACAAAGACAAGGGAAAAAAACATGGCAGAAACTGCTTATGAATCTAAGAAAAATTTGAGAAATCTTAGCTTAAAGCAGCGGCCGCTGCGTTCAAGAGCCCGATAACCTCGTCACGGTTTTTCTCATTATATCGGGTCCTAACCGTGTGCCTCTCTCATGGTATAATGCTGTATGTGTGGGTTTGTATGCCTCTATCTACAATTAAAACCAGCTGTGAGGGGTTATAATGGACATGACTACAATAAAATGGATACCAAACATGGCCACCGGGCGGGGGAAGGGAGCTTAGTCAAAAAGTCAGTACTACAATTACATAATATAAGACTGGCTTCAACCTTATGTCTAGGTGCAAGCAAGAAAAAAAAACTAACATTTAAAGTGAAAATCCGCTGCAACACTAGACAGTATATGTGTGGGAAATAGCATAATGGCTGCATGTGAATAGCAGGGCTCTCTGCACAGCTAACAAAGACAAGGGAAAAAAACATGGCAGAAACTGCTTATGAATCTAAGAAAAATTTGAGAAATCTTAGCTTAAAGCAGCGGCCGCTGCGTTCAAGAGCCCGATAACCTCGTCACGGTTTTTCTCATTATATCATATATTGTGCTGTAACTTAAACTGTATCCCTCCCCCGGCCTGTGTCCCTGGACTATAATGTAATCAGGCCTTGGTCATCAGCTACTGGGTGATTGTGTATTTGTCCCTCACAGCAGGGGACCCAGCCAATATACAAATTGCTAGACAGAATGGAGCAGGAAGTTTTTGGAATCTTCCCTTTGCAGCCACAAAAGTGGGTGTGAACCCTTCTCCCTCTAGGGGTGGATCCACAGGCACAGGACAATACATTCATGTTTTAGGATGAGTCTTAGGAAGGGATCTTGGTGCCGTGGGATTGTGCAGCATCCTTCCTTGGTTGGATCCAGTGGACTCTATCTGGACTATTTCTTCCATTAACCTGGTGTCAGGATTGCCGGGTGACGCCCTGAATCTGTTCCCTTTGTGTGGACTCATTGTGGACTCGGCAGAATTGTCTTCATTTGTGCGGTTCCATCTCCTGTGTTCAATAAAACTGCTTGGATTGATCATTGGCCTTGTGTCCCTTCCTACTCTGCCGTACACCCCATCAAAGTAGTCCAATACAATGTCTGTCTGCACCCCTAGGTTGCTTATTTTCGCCTGCCTTCCATAAGCATGCCGAAGTCTGAGGTATAAGAACTTATCCGTCTCCGGAAACTGGAATTCCTCCCTAAGGGATTCAAACGACCTTGGTGTCCAATTCTCTACAAGTTGCCATAGATATTTTATTCCCACACGCATCCAAGACTTTTGTTCCCCCAGTTTATAAAATTCCACCAAATTTTTATTCATCCATACAGAGGTGTATTTTGTCACTCCATTGACTTTTCTTAGCTTTTTAATTCTAGACCATATCTTCTGTACCAGACCCAGGGTGGGAAGCCCCCCCCAATCATCCCAGAACTCCAGCTTCCAAACTTTGTACAAACGGGGATCTTTTTGTCATTTCCTCCAGAATTGTTTGTGTCGAACTCCCCTTCCCCCTTGAAGCCCATCCTCTAACATGTTGGCTCTGGGATGCTAAAATATAGATCCACAGGTTTTGGTAAAGCAATTCCCCCCTCTGTCTTTGGTCTCTGCAAAATTTCCAGTTTAATTCTAGGTTGACCTCCACCCCAAACCAGATCCCTAAATAAGGCGTTGAGTCTCTGAAATTGTCCCCATGGGAGGTGAGCTATGGAGCACATACAGGATCTTTGGCATAAGTATAATTTTAGCCAGATTTGCCCTCCCCATCACCGAGAGATGCAATTTACACCAAGCTTGGGCCTTATCCTTCAATTTAGTATTAACTCAAGGGGGTCAAAAAATATTGCACGCCCCACTTTTCAGTTTTTTATTTGTTAAAAAAGTTTAAAATAGCCAATACATTTCGTTATATTGTGTCCCACTTGTTGTTGATTCTTCACAAAAAAAGAAGAAATTATATCTTTATGTTTGAAGCCTGAAATGTGGCAAAAGGCTGAAAAGTTCAAGGGGACAAATACTTTCACAAGGCACTGTACATACAAAGACTCCCTTTGAGCCGCTGCCACTACTGATAATAGATGACCCACTTTTTCGACATCTTCAACCAAGGAGACCCTCTGAAATTCCTATCTTTTTTTCGTAATATTCATACATATCCTATCCAATTCTTTCTGGGCCTTCTTCAGCTCCCTTTGCGTCTCCAGGGTGGGCAGCCTCATCGTTTCACATTCAGCCCTCCTTAATGCGTCCACAGCCCCCTGCTCTTCCTTCCTGGACTCAGATTTACATCTAGAGATGTCCCTTATAAAAAGTCCTATCAAGAAGGCCTTCATAGCATCCCAAACAGTTCCTACAGCCTTGCTTCCTTCATTTTCTCAAAAAAATAACTCCACCTCCCTCTTGATATTCTCCATGTCAATCGATATCAGCCATGTCGGGTGCACCTTCCAGTCCCTCCCGTAAGCTCCACCTCTCTCTCCAATCCGAATACTGACCTCTACTGGTTTGTAATCTGAGACCACTTTAGGTAAATACTCTATCCTACTAACCATGGCATCTAAATTTCTATTGCCCATTGCCATGTCTGTCCTTTGCCATTGCCATGTCTGTTAGTGCTAGAAGAGTCAACCTGTGACCCTGTATTTCCTGCGCCATCTTCCCTCTGGGGTATTACTGTAGCTTTCCTGGCTCCCTTCTCCTGCTCCTTCCTGGTCTGTTCCCGCTCCTCTTCCGTGTCCTCAGCCCTAGAATCCCTCTCCCCTGGCCCTTGCTCATTTTCCTCCTCCACTCTGGTAAACCTTTCTAGGCGGGCCTCCGCTGCCATCTTCTGAGCACAAGCAGGGTTCTCCTTCACCGCCTCCTCCACTGCCTCAGCGCCATCTTGGATTCTGTGCAGGTGTATGGTGCCAGCGTCCTGCTGCCTCCTGCAGGTAATCGCTACAGTCCTCCGCTCTCCTAAGCCTCCCTCGGGGTCCACGGATCCTACGGTGCCGACAGTGTCAGCTTAGGTGCCAAGCTGAGCGGCGGTCACAGCCTATACACTGTGTCTCAGGCGGGAGAGCTCTGTGCTGCGACTGCTCATCTTGCTGGCTAGGCCATGCCCCCCAAAGCATATCACATAATTATATGTACCAGAAAGATCATAGCAAAAAACTCTCCAAGAAAAACTAACATGGAATTTTCTCTGGAAGAATTTTTTCACTTCCCAACACTTAGTAAAAATACTTCAAATCAGTATGGTAATTTGATGCCTTATATTACAATCAGGCATCTTTACTACTTGGTTATGTTGGTATTATAATTGAGAAATATATCTATTATAATACAACCCTAAGGCAACTTCCGTCAGGATGTAACGGTATGCTATGTTACATCCTGCTGAAGTTCCCTCTACACCCACTCTGGGTGCTCCAATATGGCCGCCCTTTGCCGTAAGCTGGGCTTACGAAGCCCCACTCCCGCCATCGGTACAAGCTGCGGCCCCAAACACTGAACTATCTGCGGCCGCCACCCGCCCCCGGCTCCCTCTGTTCTCACCCCTGCCTGTTAGAGATGCTGAAGACTCCAGGAATAGACACTTCCTGGAGCTGGTCATGTGACAGCCTGTGTGACGTCAGATCAGCCCGCCCTCTCACATGACCCACTCCAGGCACAATCTATTCCTGGAGTGTTCAGCATCGCACCAGGCAGGGGTGAGAACGGAGGGGGAGGGTGGCGAGGCTGAGCCACAAGGGGACAGGCAGAGGGAACACAGAGGCACGGGGACACAGACAAGGGGAGAGCGGAGACACAGAGGGACACAGACAGGGGGAGAGGAAAGGCACAGGGGGACACAGACAGGGCAAGAGGAAAGGCACAGGGGGAAACAGAAGCACAGGAGGAGAGTGTAAGATCTGTTAACATTTATATATATGGTTAAAGGACTATTTTGTGGACTCTTCCTTGTGTTATACTGCCACCTGCTGCCAAAAGAAAGGACAGCAGAGACAAAACTCCTGCTGCTGCGAGTGACATGGAACAGTCCAGGAGATGGATGGGTGGGGTCTCCAGAAAGAGAGAGGAGATGATGTCCACGTGTGTGTTCGGGTGTGCTGGAAGAAAGAGGCCGCAGCTCGCCCCGCTGGATTCGGTCTAAGTACCTGAGGTTGGTGCTCGGCATTTTCCAACACACAGACCTAAAGAGACCGGATGTGGAGTGAGGAGCCAGACAGCACGAGCAAGGCACAGATCCAGGACAAGGACTGAACTCAAGAGGCTCCTGCCAGCGAATTACGGGCCCCAATGGCAACGAGGTACCTCGCAGTAAAACCCGCAGTAAAGTGCGCGCACTGTTTTAGTTAGGGACAGATAGAAAAAGACTCTGCATTTTGATATACAAGTAATAGAAATAAAACAAGGACTCTGCGTTTGGCTCGATAAGGACTTTGCATTTCGTTATTTAAAGACATTCAGAGACCTTGCATTCCCGGCAAACTAGTCACAATAGTTATATATATATTGTATTTACTATTGCACACCTTCCCGCTCCTTCCACTCCTTTCCCGCACCTTTTCCACCAGTTGTATTAAAAGTGCATTTGTTTAACACTCTGTGGTTCCGTGCAGTCCTTGCGTATCCCGCCACCTGTGGGCTATTACACTTGGCATAGTCGGCAGGATACGCAGGCTGGTACTGAACAATGGAAGGACTGGGGGATGTTGATGGAAATGTCCCAATACAACCAGATGGGGGAATACCAGCAAGGCAACTGTCCCTGGGTGCTATGCTGACCCATATACCAAAATTTACTGTTAACAATGTAACTCTCCATGACTGGGCGCAGAGAGTGAGGGGCATGTTGAAAGTAGCAGGAGTAACTGCAGAAAACCAAGGGGAGATACTGTTGATTGCCCTTGAGGGCCATGCCCAAGAGGCTGTTTTATTGCGCCCTGAGAGTCAAAGAAAGACGTTAGAACAGGTGGTGAAGATTCTGGAGTGGGTGTATGGCGGGAAGCCAGAAGCAGGTGATTTGCAGGCACAACTGTTCTACCGGCTGCTGGGTGAAGAAAAAAGGCTTGCAATAGTATGCGAATGCACTCCAGAGAATAATGAGACAAATGCTTACAGCAGAGCCGGAGCTAGCACAAACCCTTGGTTACGCTGACCGTACCCTGCTAGATCAATTCCTCAGAGGATTACATAACCCCAAGATCTGAAGTGCTCTCCGAGAACGGCTCAGGTGGAAAAAAAATTAACTTTTCAGGAAGTACTGGAAGAAGCAGTCTCCTGCGCACAAGCAAAAATTGCAACCCGAAGAACGCAGGGGGAGAGGTTTGTGCTCATAGGGTAGTCTCGAGTGAGAAGAACCGAGAACCAAGCCAGTTTGAAGCTAAAGTGGATCAGTTACAAGAGACTGTTACCGCTCTACAAGAGTTGCTGAAGAATATGCAAGCCCCGGCGTCAGAAGTAAGAACAGCAGCACCGCGGCCGGATACCCGCATGTATACCTATCGAGAAGAGAGGGGACAGATCGGGCAGAGATGATCGAGACCTGCTAGAGACTACCAATGCTGGAACTGTGGAGATCGGGACCATATCACGACACTGCCCGGAGAGGAGGATGTCTCAAGAAAGGCCGCCGTTAAACTAGTGCCTCCATCCATGGTTGGGCACATGGGGGGGGGGACCAACTGAGCTTAGAGAAAACAACCGCCCTGAAGATATAGCAGCCAGCACGCCAACGATCACGGCCGAATTTGAAGGGAAAGCAGTAAGACGCCTGATGGATACTGGGTCTCAAGTGACCACCATGCCAGAACAGTTCTTCTATCAACACTTTGGACAAACTGTGTCCATTGACAAAAGGACACATATCAAATTGAGGGCTGCGAATAATCTTCCCATTCCGGTTGTAGTGGTCGTGTGGATGAACATACGTGCCTGTGGTCAGAACTTAGGCCAAAAAGGGATCATGTTAACAGAGGGCCGGTATGACAGAGAAGTGCCGGCTATCGTGGGCATGAACATCCTGAAGGAATTAGTCCAGTTTCTCTTCAACAAGGAAGGCTGTGATTACTGGAAAATGACTGCTGCTAACAGGCCCGCTCAAAAGGTCTTCCAACATCTCATCTATGCCAGAGGGCTGTGGAGGAATGGTGGGAGCCGCTACCCAGTGGGGAGGGTTCGAGTCACAAGACAGACAACAATTACTCTACCTCCAAATCGTGAGACAGTCCTCACCTTGCCAGTTGGGGCCCATCGTATGCTCGAGGGGATGGAGGTGTTGGTGGAACCTTACCGTGGTGAAGAGAACAGAGACGAACCGTTGGTGGCTCGCACTTTAGCAACAGTAAGAAATGGAAGAGTCCCTTTCCGTTGCGTGAATACCGGTGAACAGGCCTACACCTTGACCTCGGGAGTTGTCCTGGCCCATGTCTACCTGGTGCCTGAAGAGGTGACGAGCGCAGAATTGATTGAATTGAGGCCCATAGCAGGGGAGACCTGGACTTTGGCTGTTTCTATGGAGAGAGAAGAGGAGCCCACTGACCAGTGGAACAGTCGCGTCATCCTAGGACAGATGGAAGTGGACCTGACCCCCTTCGCTTCAGAGCAAGCCCAGGCCATAGAAGACTTCATCTGGGAGAATCAAGCCACGTTCTCCCATCACCAGAAGATTTCGGCTGTACTGACATATTCACCATGAAATACCCACGGGAAATGCATCACTGATCAGAGAAAGGTACAGACAAATACCACCAAAATATTACCAAGAGGTGAAAGAGCTCTTGGCACAGATGCTGAAAAGCGGGGTGATAAGAGAAAGTCAGAGTCCATGGGCTGCTCCAATCGTGCTGGTCAAGAAAAAGAATGGGTCTTCCCGCTTCTGTGTTGACTACCGCAAGCTTAATGGATGCACGGTTCGTGATTCCTATCTCCTGCCCTGGATAGAGGAGTCCCTGTCTGCGCTGGGAAAGGCACGCTACTTCTCCTCCCTTGATTTAGTGAGCGGATATTGGCAGATCCCTGTGGCAGAGAAAGACAAGGCCAAGACCTCATTCATTGTGCCCATGGGACTCTTCGAGTTCAATCACATGCCGTTTGGGCTAAATAATGCCCCAGGAACTTTTCAGCGCCTCATGGAGAGTTGCCTTGGAGACATGAACTTCGAAGCCACGTTGATTTACCTGGATGACATCGTAGTGTACTCTGCAACCTTCGAAAAACATCTCGAACAACTGGGCCAAGTGTTTCAACTGTTACGGGGCCATGGACTTAAACTGAAACCAAAAAAATGCCGGATCTTTCAAAAAGAGGTTGAATATCTCGGGCACAGGGTGACGGAGGCCGGCATACAGCCGTCCGATGGGAAAGTGAGAGCAGTGCTACAATGGGCCACACTCAGCACAGTGAGGGAAGTTCGAGCTTTCCTGGGACTGGCCGGATAGTACCGTCACTTTATCAAAGACTTTGCGAAGGAGGCAGAACCTTTGCATGAATTGCTTCGAGGAACTGTGAAGGGACCAAAGGCACAGAAAATTTGCTGGGGACCAAGACAAGCAGAAGCCTTACACCGACTGAAAGAGGCCTTGGTCAGCACCCCTGTGCTTGCCTTTGCAGACTACAACTTCCCCTTTCGGTTGTATACAGACACGAGCCTCTACGGTCTGGGTGCAGTACTGGCCCAGGTACAGGACGGTACTGAACGGGTGATTGCATACGGAAGACGGACTTTGCGAGAAGCAGAATGCAACCCTGAGAATTACAGTTTTTTTCGTTTGGAGTTACTGGCACTAGTATGGGCAATAACCAAAAGATTCTCTGAATATCTTACGGGAGCTCAGATTGAAGTCTATACGGATAATAATCCACTGGCTCACATCTCCACCGCCAAACTGGGAGCAATGGAACAGAGGTGGTTGGCACGACTCTCCAGATACAATTATCATGTGCAGTACCGTTCCAAGCACGAAAATCAGAATGCGGATGCCCTCTCTTATGTTACCACAGAAGCCCCAGTGGGGGAAAGAGATGAACAGTTAGAGGAAGACGAAATTCCAGACTTCAGTAAATTCACCGCCCAAGTGGTGGAGGCTTGTATGCTGGAGATTACGCCAGTCGCAACATCACGCCTGCTTGGCCAAACCAGAGAGGAATGGGTGAAGATCCAGTCATCTGATCCAGAACTGCTTCAAGTGAAAGAGTGGGTGATCCGGCAGCGCAAGCCTAGAAAGAAAATATGGGCCATGCTGTCACATGGGCCCTACAGATTCTCAGCCAGTGGGACAAGCTATCGGTGCAAGAAGGGATGCTGTATCGGAAGGTGCACCTAGCTACGGAGCTGGAAGTACGGTGGCAAGTGGTGATACCCCAGAAGATTGCAGTACCATTGGCCCGAGAAGCACATGAGAGAGGAGCCCATTTTGGGCCGGACAAGACTTACCAGTGGTTGCAAAGAATAGTGTACTGTCCTCAGATGCTTCAGGCAGTGGAGAAGGCCTGTAAACTGTGTCGTTCCTGCGAGTTAAATAAAGCTCTCCCACAGCGAGCACCAGTACAGACCATTGTCACCAAAGAGCCGTTGGAAGTACTTATGATAGATTACCTGAAGATTGGCCATTCCCACCGGGGCTATCAGTTCTGCCTTGTGATGACAGACCACTTCTCAAAATTTGTGGTGGTGACGCCCACCAGAGATCAGACGGCTGAATCAGCTGCTCGAGCCATCAGTGATGACTTTATTCGGGTGTATGGCTGCCCTAAAAGAATACACTCTGATCAAGGGGCCTGCTTTCAGGGCAGTGTCATGAGAGAGCTGCAAAGTATTTACAGGATGCAAAAGTCAAGAACCACGCCTTATCATCCACAGGGCAACGGAGCCTGCGAGAGGTTTAACCGGACCCTCCTACAAATGCTACGCACATTGGAGGATGATCGTAAGAGTCACTGGCCCAGTTATCTCGCAGAACTCGTATGGGCGTACAATAACTGTGTCCACTCCACCACTGGGTACGCCCTATACGTGCTACTGTTCGGAAATGCCGGAAGAGGCATTGAAGAATTAAACCTGGCTCCACCTGAGATCAGTGAAAGTCAGAGCGTAGGTTCTTGGGTTGACTGTCACCATCGACGGCTGGAGACTATCCATCAAATTGTCACCAAGCGATTGCAAGAAAAGATATACCCGCGGCAGGAACGTGTACGTGAGGCATCGTTCTTACCAGGAGACAGAGTGCTAGTTGCAGAGAAACACCTGAGACACAAGTTGAGTGAGCAATGGAAACCAGAGCCGTACATCGTGATCAGAAGAATCTCTCCCCACGAGCCAGTGTACGAAGTGAGAGGCGTGCGGGGAGGCGGCACCCTCATCCTGCATCTAACATGCTGAGGCCCTGCTATTCAGAAGACAGGACCGGACAAAGCGACTCGGGACTGCGCCCGTGCCCGTTCCTGTTATTCTCGAGGAGGGCTCTGACGATGAAGAATGGTGGCAGGCCCCGTCCAACCCAACAGACTGGGGAAGGTCCAACCCCCCATCCGTTCAAGATGCAGGTGCCACCCCTGCAGAGCATGAGCCACCAATCTCCAGAGATGATGACGAGGATATTGTACTCCCTGCTACTGCTCCTGCGTCTGGTGAATTAGCCATAGCTCCACGTAGGACTGAACGGGCTAATGCTGGTATTCCCCCTGATCGGTACCTGTACCAACCCTTATTGAATGTGAACAAATACCGAAACGCAGGGACAAGATTCCTACTCCTGAAGTCGCATATCACCAACCACACCTAAGGCACCTGACCAATGTTATTCCTCCTATGGATGTCAACGCCAAGATTCTGCGCCTACTTGGCAGAGATAATCTAAGGGTATACAAGGGGCGCCAACAGTGTAATAGGCCCGACTATGCATCATACGCCCAGAGACTGGACTTGGGATGGGTGATCATAGGAAACATATGTGCGGATGGTTCGGGAAATTTCAAGACTTACATGCATGGAGATAGACAACAACCTTTATCAAGCCATGTCCTTATCATTATGGGGTGAAAGAGAAGTCTCCAGAGCCCAAACAGATACCTGGCATTGCTTCTTCTCAACGTACCGATAACTTGGGAAGATCAGTCTTTCGCATGACTAAGGACGACGATAAAGGAGCCCTGTCGGCAGAGGACAAGGAAATCATCAAGACAATGGACTGTGAGTTCTTCAAAGACAAAACAAACCACTGGGTTTCTCAATTACCCTTCTACCAGGCTTCAACAGGCTGTGCAGAAGAAGTTAGAAGGGGCTCACTCACCACTTAACGGAGAGCAGCAGAATGGCATCTGTGATGGGAGGTTTTCACCCTCTGCCAAACGATGAAGAAAAGAGACACCAGCTATGGACACTCTCAATCTGTCAAATATACCACTGCCTTCTGTGTCACTGTGACGGGGTGTGCGACAGGACAGGAAGGAACACCAGGCCGATGATCAGTCCAATGAGATTTATTGAACAGGGAAAATGGAACCGCACAAATGAAGACAATTCTACCGAGTCTGTAAGAAGTCCACAACCAAGGAGCAGTTCCGGGTCATCACCTGGCAATCCTGACACCAGGTTAACGGAAAAAATAGTCCAGATAAGAGTCCACTGGATCCAACCAAGGAAGGACACTGTACAATCCCATGGGCACCAAGATGTCACCTCAGTTAAGATCTCAGTCTCTTCCACCTCCGCATTCAACTAACTGACTGTTCCTAAAAACATGAATGTATTGTCTGGGCTCTTGGGATCAGCCCATGTATAGGGGAGTTCACACCTACTGTTGAATGGTTTGCTCAAATCAGATTCTAGTAACTTCTGGCTCCATTCTGTCTAGCAATTTATATATTAGCTGGGTCCCCTGCTGAGAGGAGCAAATACACAATCTGCCACCAGAAGTAGTATATGGGGGATGGACAAGTTTGTTACACCATGAGCACAGGTCGGGGGAGATACACAGGTTACATTACAATACATTAAATTGCATAGGATGCATGAATACAGGACAGAGAAAAGTATACACCATTACAGTCCCCTCTTCACCAGCTTGAGGTAAGGCCACATCTACCTGTTGCAAATAATGATGATCCAGTCATTGACACATGTGATACTTCTCTCTTCAACCAAAATAAACTCTTCTCTGACATAAATTTGAATACTCAAAAATGGGAGGAGTCAATCAATGAGTTTGCTAATACTCTAACCAATGATGGTATACAGGACTTATTCAACGGGAACTTGGAGGAGAAGAATGAGCTAGATTTTTCAAGAGTAACAGCTCAGACACTGATTCCTCAAGAAAGTACCGGTGTAAAAGTTGATCTATCTCACTCTTCATTCCCTCGCATCTCTATGGTCTCTCCTCAAGTTCGGCCATCCTTCTCAGGTTCTTCTTTTACTAGTGTATCATCTCTTTTCAGTATACCATCAAACTCCAATACGCCATCTACATCAATGCTTGCTGGATCACCAGAAAGTTGTATTGTCCTATCCCCACAAACTTCTAATCCACCGCAACGCCTGGTCAAACCTCAACTAGACGGAGAAAGGAGTACATCGTCATTCTTCAAGTAAGAAGGAAGTGGCCACATCCTAAACCGAACCTCCTTGAAGGAGCCCTAGTGCTCATGAAAGACCAACCCACAGAAAGGTCTGACTGGCCTATGGGACTAATTACTAAGACACTCTCTAGCCAAGAAGGCAATGTCCGGAAGGTGGAATTGAAAGTTATCAGGAAAGGTGAAGCAAAGACTTTTACAAGACCCACCCACAAACTTGTTCTGTTGTTGCCTATTGAGAACATCCCTACTGGATGAACACTACCAGTTTTGAACTTATCAAGTCTTTTTCTAAATCATATGGACTTGAATTATGTTAATGTTGCATTTTAACATGCTTTCCTTTACAGGTTGTTTAGTTATAGACTCTAGTAGTGAAATCACCAAAGTGAATTTCAGACTGGGAGTGTGCTGTTCCCTTAATATCCTTTTCGTATAGTTCAACTCACTGTTGTTGTTACCTGTTTTTATGCTGTCTGCTACCGCCTGCTGACCAGAAGCTTTGTGTCACTCCCTCACTCCTTTTTTTACATATTTTCTTGAGTGTGGGAGTGGCCTGCAGCTCTGTGTGCAACCTCACTTCCTTGCATCCATTTTATTCCTAGTCATCAAGTACATATCTCCTTTTGGGCTGCAGAAGGCAAAGTCTTTTGACCAACAGCAGCAGCAACAGCAGCAGTAGTGGCTCCAGGGTGAACACCCATAAGACAAAATATCAGCTACTTGTACCATCTGCATCGTACCACCTCATTGTCTTCGGGCATGGTTCAAATAAACACTGCTGATTCATCAATCTGCATCCACGTTTCCCTCCATCCACCCGGGAGCCGCGCATGGGCCTGTCTGCCTCGCTTCAAGGATACGAAGGTAACACTTCTCACATCACTGCTTTATCGCACACCTTCAATCCTAGGTCTAAATTTCGCACCAGAGCCCACCAAACTCTAATTATGCCACTGGATGGAAGGACTCCATGGACAGATCCATTTTGAAGCTTGATTGCAGCAGCATAACAACAGGATTTCATCTGTACAGGGTATATATATATATATACTTATCCCATGAGACACACCTGTTGGGCGTGTCTAATGCAAACGCAGTGTTTTTTATACTGATCCATCAACGGATCATATTTAGGCTGCGTTCACACATTGCGTATTTTGCCGCATTTTTTACGCGCGCTTTTCAAAATACGCAATGTGCCTTTTGTCTGCCTGCAAAGTGAATGGGAAATTCACTTTGCAGTGCAGACATTGCGTAAAAATACGCAGTGCGTTTTCCGGGAGAAAACGCAGCTGCGTAAACAATTGATATGTCAATTGTTTACGCAGCTACTTCTGCGTATTCTCCCAGAGGGGAGGAAGAATCCCGCTTCCTCCTCCCCTCTGTGACAGCTGTGGCCGCCCATTAGACTTCACAGTGTATTAATCTACACTGTGAAATCTAAATTAAACAAAAGCAAGTGTGTGAAAAATAAAAAAGAATCAATACTTACCTTCCGACGCCTTCTGCCGCTGTGCGATCCCCGGTTCTAAGTCAGATCTCTTCTGACAAGACCTGTGGTGACGTCAGAGGGGGGGGCGTTCCCGGGCACTCGCGGTCATGTGAGAGCCCCCCCTCTGACGTCATCACAGGTCCTGTCAGAAGAGATCTCACTTGGAATCGGAGATCGCACAGTCGGAGAAGGCGTCGGAAGGATTGATTCTTTTTTATTTTTCATTAACTTGCTTTTGTTTAATTTAGATTTCACAGTGTATATTAATACACTGTGAAGTCTAATGGGGCGGTCACACATGTCACAGAGGGGAGGAGGAAGCAGGATTCTTCCTCCCCTCTGTGACATCACTGCGCTTTCTGGGGGAAAGAAAGCGCAGTGTGTGAAAGCCCCTGCGTATTTTGCTGCACTTTTTTGCACGGCCGAAAAACGCGGCAAAAAGCGCGCGCAAAAAAGCGCAGCAAAATACGCAAATGTGTGAACGTAGCCTAAAAGCGCTACGCATGCATGTGTTTGTATGCGTTCTGACATGCGTATGTGCATGCAGATTCTTGGGTTCTCAAGCGGATGCGTTATAAATGATAGTGTGTTTGTGGTTTATGAGTACGGGAATTGATCGCCTTACATCTGAAGAGGATACATAAATCTGAGATTGTACATTGAATATACTTTGTAATGCTGTTCCTACTGTGAATTCCTCGTTTATCTTTCTGATCGATACTCACTTGTATAACTTGTAATGTTTTTCTTTCTTCTTTTAAAATTAATAAAAAAAGAGATTACCGTATATACTCGTGTATAAGCCGAGTTTTTCAGCCCAAAAATTGGGCGGAAAAGTCTCCCCCTCGGCTTATACACGGGTCAATACGGTAGGTAGGGGCTGTGTCCAGGGCTGGGGAGGCTGGAGGAGGCGGTGGGAGGTTGCTGAATGAGCGGCCCCGTCACGTGGAGCCGCTCATTACATATCCACTGCTTCCCCCTGTCAATCAGCGGCAGGGGGAAGCAGTGCATAACTAAATATATCCCCCCAAATGCTGGCACTTGCCCCCCTGCTTGTAAGCCCCCCCCGGCTGCTATTATTACCATCCTCTGTCTTCTTCATCGGGCGCGCAGGTCTCTCCGTGCTCCCGTCCTCCGTAGCATCCGGGGTCATGTGACCGGCCGGTCGCATGACGTCATCGCTACGCGACGGCCAGGTACCCCGGATGACGCTGGGAGCATGGAGGACGGGGGCACCGAGGTACCTGCGCGCGCGATGAAGAAGACAGAGGATGGTAAGTTAAGCAGCCGGGGGGGGCTTACAAGCAGGGGGGCAAGTGCCAGCATTTGGGGGCTGCCTGTAAACACCTTTGGGGCTGGGGCTGCTGTATACACCTTTGGGGCTGGGGCTGCTGTATACACCTTTGGGGCTGGGGCTGCTGTATACACCTTTGGGGCTGGGGCTGCGGTATACACCTTTGGGGCTGGGGCTGCTGTATACACCTTTGGGGCTGGGGCTGCTGTATACACCTCTGGGGCTGCCTGTTTATAAAACCACTGGGGCTGCCTGTATATACCACCTCTGGGGCTGCCTGTATATACCACCTCTGGGGCTGCCTGTATACACCTTTGGGGCTGCCTGTATATACCACCACTGGGGCTGCCTGTATATACCACCACTGGGGCTGGGGCTGCTGTATACACCTCTGGGGCTGCCTGTATATAAAACCACTGGGGCTGCCTGTATATACCACCACTGGGGCTGCCTGTATACACCTTTGGGGCTGCCTGTATATACCACCACTGGGGCTGCTGTATACACCACTGGGGCTGCTGTATACACCACTGGGGCTGCCTGTATATACCACCACTGGGGCTGCCTGTATATACCATCTCTGGGGCTGCCTGTATATATCATCTCTGGGGCTGCCTGTATATACCACCTCTGGGGCTGGGGCTGCTGTATACACCTCTGGGGCTGCCTGTATATAAAACCACTTGGGCTGCCTATATATACCACCTCTGGGGCTGCCTGTATATACCACCACTGGGGCTGCCTGTATACACCTCTGGGGCTGCCTGTATATACCACCTCTGGGGCTGCCTGTATATACCACCACTGGGGCTGCCTGTATACACCTCTGGGGCTGCCTGTATATACCACCACTGGGGCTGCTGTATACACCTCTGGGGAGGCTGCTGTATACACCACTGGGGAGGCTGCTGTAATACTGCTGGGGCCTGTATACACCACTGGGGAGGCTGCTGTATACTACCACTGGGGAGGCCTGTATACCACTGGGGAGTCTGCTGTATACTACGACTGGGGAGGCCTGTATACTTGTGCTGGGGTCCACCCTCGGCTTATACACGAGTCAATAGGCCTTAGGCTGCGTTCACACATTGCATATTTTTGTGTGCTTTTATATGCGCGCTTTTCAAAATACGCAATGTGTTTTGTGTCTGCCAGCAAAGTGAATGGGAAATTCACTTTGCCATGCAGACACTGCATAAAAATATGCAGTGCTTTTTTGGGCAGAAACCGCAGTTGCGTAAAGAATTGAGATGTCAATTCTTTACGCAGCTGCTTCTGTGTTTTCTCCCTCTGACGTCACAGAGGGGAGGAAGAATCCTGCTTCCTCCTCCCCTCTGTGACCGCCCATTAGATTTCGCAGTGTATTAATATACACTGCGAAATCTAAATTAAACAAAGCCAAATGTATGAAAAATAAAAAAGAATGAAATACCTCTCCGACGCCTTTTCCCGGTGTCTGGCGCCAAGGCCAGGTGATGTGTAGTGCTGCCAGGACCTGCCGTGATGTCAGATGGGGCGTTACCAGCACTGATCGGCCGTTCGCAGTCATGTGATACATATCACATGTCTGCGAGCGGCCGATCAGCGCCGAGAACGCCCCCCTCTGACATCACGACAGGCTCTTGCAGGACACATCGCCTGCCTTCGGCACAAGACACCGGGGAAAGGCGTCTGAGAGGTAAGTATGTGATTCTTTTTTATTTTACATACATTTGGCTTTGTTTAATTTAGATTTCACAGTGTATATTAATACACTGCGAAATCTAATGGGCGGTCACAGCTGTCACAGAGGGGAAGAGGAAGCAGGATTCTTCCTCCCCTCTGTGACATCACCTGCGTTTTCTGGAGTAAAGAAAGCGCAGTGTGTGAAAGCCCCTGCGTATTTTGTTGCACTTTTTTGCGCAGCCGAAAAACGCGGCAAAAAGCGCACGCAAAAAAGCGCAGCAAAATACGCAAATGTGTGAACATAGCCTTAGGCAGTAAATATACTGGAAGTTTATATTCAGACAAATAGATCAGATCTTTTTGTGAAGCATATTGAATCATTAATTTCTTTAGGTTTTTAATTACTGCAATATTGTTATTATATTTTTTATCTATGGGACCATTAGTAATTTCAAGCCTTTTTTTTATGGTATAAGCTCCAATATTTGCTCAGTAGTTAAGAACTTGCTGATGAAATTTATTGTGAATGAATCATTGCATTCTTCATTATCTGAGGATCAGGAGATCAGGAGCATGAAACATAAGTAACCATGGTAGATGTAAGAACAACAAAGTATTTTAAGTGAATTATCATGCTATATAAGCACAATAATGGAATGGTTTCTACTTCAGTAACAATAGCAAAATGCTTATAAAAGCAATGGATTGTTGAGATATATATATATATATTGTTTTTTTCCTGAAGCTTTCCTATATTACCCTTCATCTTTTGAAAACAAATAATGAATTAGTTATAAACCTTTTGCCTGCGATATGCCTTTGAGGTCATACTGTATAAATCAATTCTACAAGGAGAAAAATTTGGCTTTATGCTTTGAACAGCCATAGCAGATGAAAAATGCCTTTATACACATCAAGAGTCCTCTATAAATTTAGTTTGGTGCCCTTGGTTCTGGAAACTAAAGAACTGATTGGATGATTTTTTAAAATAATGAAATCTGAAAAAAAATTTTTTCGCGATTTTAAGAATAATTTAAACAGGTTGTGTAAGGACTTTAAAATTAATAAAGTATACAGTATATAAAGTAAAATTACCAGTTACATGGATCATCCTTTTCCAGCTCATCCAAAAGATCGTGAAAACATTGAACTTTTTGTCATATTCTACTCTTATTGATTGTGGGCAGTACAACATCAGTATAAACTGCTAAAATCCTTAAAGGGAATCTGTCACCAGGTTTTTGATATCCCATCGGAGAGCAACATGATGTAGTGATAAAGACACTGGTTGCATCAGTACATCACAGGGTGCACAATATTTTTTGGTCAAAAGGCCACATTGTCAAACTGAAACAATCAGAAGGGTTGCAAAATATTTAAGAGTACTTACATGAATACATCAGCAGAACCACCCCAAGTATATTAATACATCATTAGAATCAAGCTTTGAGTCTTTTAGAAGGATTTGGAGAGTTTGTGCTCCCCAAAAATGGGCATGAACACACCCAAACTTATTGGAGGAGAAACAGAACAAAATCCTTCTCATGATCTGAAAACCAAGTGTTTAGACTTTTTAGTTTTAACGTGAACATGGTATTGACGCTACATGATCAGAACCATCATCAGTACATTAATGCAGCGCCACAACCAACGTCAATACATAAATGCAGCACCAGAACCACTGTCAGTACAGGAACACATCACCAGGCTCATGTTTAATCGTATTTTATTAAGTAAAAATGTAATACAGAGTCCAACAAGAAAGATAACAATAGGAAAAACAAGTACATACATAAACATGTGTCTCGGCAACTGGCATATCAAAATTATACAGACATAGTCAATGTTTTTTTAGTGTAATTTGCTATAATCACTGCATATGTGTCGTCTGCCAGCCTCCTCTCCTACCCAGTATGAGGGCTGTAGGAAGGTGTGAGTGTCATCCATGTTGATGAGGCAAGAAATGTTGAAGGAGGGGCAGGGTCTAAGACTGATAGTAGGGAAAGGGAGAGAAAGGGGAAGGGAAAGCCTAGAGAGAGGCAGAAAATTTAGAGGAAAGAAGAGAGAGCAAAGAATAAGAAAGGAGGAGGGGACAGGTACCTCCGTCCAGGTACACAATGAGGGCGTACTATTTGGTACCTGGTATTAAGATGCCCCTGCCTCTATGTCTCAATCGAATATGGAATGGAAGTCTGGGCCGTCTCTAAAAAGGATCCAGGTCTGCCATAATTTCGCGTATTTGTCCAGATCACCCGTGCTTTCGGCTGCCAATTACTCCATATGACTACTAAGGGTCAATTTTTGAAACCACTCCCTTAATGTTGGGGTATGTGTGGTTTTCCAATGTCTCGGCATAACCGAGTGGGTGGCTGTCAGAAAAAAATGCAACAAACATTTCTTCTGAGCTACGATGGAGCCGGAGAGCATAAACGAAAGGAAAATCTGCGGGGTCGGAATAACCAGTTCTCCCCTAATCCTGCGATATAACAGAGATTTCCTCACAAATTGATCGAATAGTGGACCATTCCCACCAAATATGTATCAAAGAGCCACGTTCTGGGCCACAGCACCAGCAACGGAGCGACACACCCGGGAATATCCTACTCAATTTCACTGGATAATGGTACCACCTCGATAAAATTTTGAAAGTTTTTCTCCTTTGTGTAACCTACTGTTGTTAGCTTGCGTGTTAATACATATGCCATATTCTCCTTGTCCAAGAAAGAAAGGCCCAATTCCCACTTCTAAGAGTCAATAAACCTTGGGTCGGGTTCCTTAAGCACCTTTGCGTGTAATAAGGATCTGTAGATGACCAAAATCAAATTAATTAGTTTAGAGTCTTGTGTCAATATTTTCTAAAAGACAGAAAGCTCCAATATAGAGCTCAGTTCACATCTCTGCAAACGTGGTCCCACAAAAGATAATTGTCTGTATTCTAGCCAAGAGAGTCTGTAAGTAGGATATAAGGCCTGCTTCTTTTCTAAGGATATCAAAGCCCCATTTGTCAGGACCTGAACGATTCTAGGATCCTCCTCTGCACATCATTGAAGGAATTTATTCTTGAAAACTCCCGATTGAAACTCCGGGTTGTTAAATAAAGGAGACAAGGGATTGGTGAGACTCATTAAAAAGCATTTATGCTTTAAACAATCCTAGGTTTGTATCAATGCCTCTACAAATAAACCTGTTGACTTTCCTAGATGTTCACCCCTCACCTCCAACCACGGTAAATGTCTCAGGGGAGATGAGGATCCCACCTGTTCCAGGTCAACCCATTTCTTGGAAAAGGTATGAAAATGTCAATCAAATAGGCACAACAGTACCATGGCCTGATGGTATTTTGGCAGGTCTGGAAGATCTACTCCCCCCCAGGGATGAAGCACGAATGTGAGTCTGGAATTTGATCCGTGGTCTCCGGTTTCCCCAGATAAATCGAAGTAATGCTAACCTGAGAACACAAAACAAGCCCATCGGGGGGATGATAGGAACCGCCTGGAAAACAAAAACCTGGACAGAATGTCCATTTTGAATACATTAATTCGTCCAGACCAGGAGATGGGCCTCTTATCGTATGTCAACATGTTTGAGAGTGTCTGTTTAAGAAGTGGTTGATAATTTAAGGAATAGAAGAGACTCACATCCTTCGGTATCTGGATGCCCAAGTATTTAAGTGACATGAACTGCCGTCTAAGTGGGAAGTTACCCTTGGCCATATTGACCTCTGGCGCAGGTAAGGTTCTATCAACGCTTCTGTCTTACTACAATTGACTTTAAAGTTACTTAACTCTCCAAACCGTTTAAATTCTGACATAAGTGAGGTAAGAGAGGTATGTAACTGGGACAAGTACAACAAAAGGTCGTTGACGTACAGTGACATCTTATAGCTCTGCTAGCCTATCTGTACACCGCGCACACTGGGATTCCTTCTGATTGCGATGCCCAAATGTTCCATTCCAATAACAAAGCAATGGAGAAAGGGGGCAACCTTGACGCGTCCATTTTCGAATGGCTATAGGCGACTAGGGCCCCAATGGTTTTGATTCTTGCTGATGGGTGCATGTATAGAGCGAACGTTTTTTCCAAGAAGCCTCTCCCCAAACCTATCTGCTTCAGAGCATCTTTCTTAAAACCCCAGTCAAAGGCTTTTTCTGCATCAACCGACAAAAGACCCAGTCAATCTCCCACAGCGACAGACCTTGCCACCAAGAGGATTGTTTTGCCGATGTTGTCCCTAGCCTCTCTTCCCTGTACTAATCCCACCTGATCCTCCTATGCTATATTTCAAGGGCATGTATCTGGTTGATCAGCTCCTTCGATCTGAGCATCTTCTCCCTTTTTAGGCGGAAACCATGTTTTAGAAAAATGCTCCTTAAAATGCCTTTTAACGCCTCCCATTGCAGGGGCAACGCCGTCACGTCCGCTGCATGTCATGTAGGTGGTAATTGAGTCTCTAATATCGTTGAGACAGACCACGTCTTTGAGTAGGTTATTATTCAATCTCCATGTCCAGGCTCGTTTCAAGGTGTCTGGAGGGGAGATGACTAGGAGCATGATCTGACCACACAATATTTCCTATCGAAGAGGTAGGCTGTCAAAACATAGCTATCTGACTAACTTTAAAAAAATCGATCTGATTATAGGGCTCGTGGAGAATCAAGTAAAATGTGTAATATCTACCCAACGGATTCACAATCTGCCAAATATCTAACAGTTGAAGATTATGGATGTCCTGTTTTAAATATGGAAAGGCGGGCTCCATTTCCCCCTCCTCGATGGCTCTCAGGACGCCCCACTGAGCATCATCAGTCTTTCTGTTTTAATACCTCCTTTTGAATATCCCGCCTTCTCTGCTGAATGATATGCTGGGCCGGACATTGTGCTCCCTCTACATGTCAGACCCACTCCATGCCACCTACACTCTATATGCCTGCTGTATGTATCACTGTACTCTCCTGAGCTAACGGTGACAGCTGCACAAACAGATGTATCGGTCGCAAGAGCCAGGTTACTCAGTGGCTGGGTCAAAGTTCAGTTCACGGTAGCCACGCCCAGCAGCTGTAGTCCTAACTGTACGTATAAAGGGCGTACTGATAGGGATAAAGTTTGATTTGTGATTCCAGTTGGGACAATCAGCCTGATGTGGCTGGCACTGCAGATGATCCCTGGGGTTAGGTGGTATAGCAGCACAAATGGAAAGCCCTTCCTAACTAGGGCTGGCCTCTGGGAAATGATGAAGGTAGTGATGCAGTTGAATAAGAGAAGCTTTACCTTTTACTGAAGCTTATGCAGAGTCCAGAGTAAAGGAATACAACCTTCCCCGACTACAACTTAGCCGGTCTGATGGGAGCTTGTTCCTCTGCTGGTTAATAGTTTTGTCTACTGCTTCCTCTTCTTTGGTGTTAAGGTTCCTCAGAGCCTGGAACTCCTGATACCACCTTGCTTCTGGTCCTTCAGTGCATTTTCTCCAGCTGGAGAGGTAACGCTGGTCCTGTGGGCATCCATGCCTGGAGCAGGTCCCTAACCCTATGTGTTAATGAGCCCCAGGGACCCTCACAGCCTTCTCAGGTTATGCAACATAGCCTTGAAAGCTTAGCTGAACTGGGGACTGAGGCCCTGCCATGCAGCTATCCTTGATGAGTGCTTCCCAGCCCCTTCATCTTGGATGTCTCCTATATTTTGCTATGGTAGGCATGCTTGTTTTGATCAAGTAATTACCCTGATCTGCCTCGCCCCCTCTCTGGTTGCCTCTACCTCTTCCTCCTCTACCTGTACTCTCAGTCCCACATTCACTGTCAGAGGTATTCCAGAGTATTGAGAGGATGAGGGAATCCCTGAGGAGGGGTGACACTAATAATAAGAAACCCAATGAACATATAGATTGAAGACTGTCACCCCTTTTGGCCTAAATGAATGCATTTTCTTTATTCCATGTATACAATATTTCTCCTACTTCTATCTCCTCTATGATATAAATCCTACACAAGATGATTTATAAACCTCTGTTATGATACATCTGATTCCCCTTCAATATGGCATGATTATACGGTATTATACCCTATTGTTCATCCCTTTAGGGTGTATTGAATTCTCCCTCAATAAGACCCTATTGATGATATTCTCCTATGGTCTACTCCTCTCTGTGCTAATTTTATTGTCTTTGTTATCCTGCTAGAATACCCATAGCTAAGTCTCTATTAGCATTATCGATGTCAAATGGTATTTCCTTCTTATACCTACTAAACTAATAGAAATATCTCAAAATGTTTATGGTAATGAAAAGAACAAGATGGATGCAGACATTAGCTGTGTATCTTCTATTGATTTGGTCCTGGATTGCTTGTTCTAATGTAACCATACTTACCTGCTTTCTGGCAGGAAGCTTCTCTCTGTAACCATAGCAACTGAATAAGACCTTGTGATTGGTGACGTATATCGGATGTTATGTGAGGCGGAGGGATCTGATTGGGCCAGATTGCTGGGCTCACTCATTGGTTGCCCTGACGATCACGTCACCAGAGGAGGCGGTGCTAAATTTATTTAAGGCTGGCGTTTAAGTGTAAAGGGGGGGTCATGACCCTGTGTCAAAGATATTGCCCACATTGTTATATGTTGTATGTAAAGTGTTTCTGTATAGTGTAAGGCATTGTAATGTATAAGATGTAGCAGAGTTGAGAATGTTTGCATGTAGAGGTGAGCAGTATTGATAATGTAATGTATATGTATTGGTATAATATATAATGTACGATGTTTAACCAGGTAGTATAAGTGTTATCGTTAGGCAGTTGAAAGATGAAATCTGCCCGGTAACAGGTGACAGCTGGGATTAGCCAATAGGGGAGAAGCTAGTGCATAGATAGAGGGTTGCTGTGGAAACGTCAATTAGTGGCCCAGCCTAGGTCACAGACAGACCAGAGTTCCGCATTCTATGGGCAACTTGTGACAGGAGAGGTGGAGTCCTGAAAGAGCAGGGACTGACGGCTGCATGGTGCTAGTGAGGATACTACATCCTGCGGAAGACAGAGTTGGACCAGTTCTCAATGGGCGGTGTCCCCTCAGACGTCTGGAGGCTCGAGTAGGATGGCCAATGGCAGGTACCTGAACCCACGCCTGACAGAGGAGTACAGACGAAGGGATGCAGGTATGAGCTAGAAGAGACTCTGGAGATTTAAGAACCAAGAGTGGTGGCCCCGGCTGGGAGCAGATAGATGCTTGTACAATGTGGAAAATGACAGGATACCAGAGAGAAAGGACAGGTGTGTAGCTGTAGCAGGGACAGAAAAAATATACCAGAGCACATCATCGCCCTAGGAATGAAGGATCTGGCTACTGTAGTGTTCAGTACATCAAGGATAAAAAGAATATACCGAAAGGTATCATGGCCCTAGGAATGAAGGATCTGGCTACTGTAGTGGTCAGTACATCAGGGATAGAAAGAATATACCGGAGGTAGTGATGGGCGAATCCTAAATTACTCGGAATCGCTTGACTCTAGCGAGTCCGAGCCCAGGACTCGCTACTCGTTGCGAGTCTAGCGAGTCCAATGTTAATGAATGGGGAAGCGAGTAATAGCGAGTAGTGTGAGATTTACAAATCGCAGATGTGTCTCGGAAGCTTCAGCCTGAAGCAATCCTAGTTTTGTCATTTATTTGCATTGGACTAGTTTACTTTGCAACTGTAATCTCTGGCTGGGAAACTCGCACAGATAAGAGTCCTGTCTTCTTTGTGTGCTGGCTCCAGGGTCCTAGAGCCTGCCTGCTGCCTGATGTAGCAGAGCTGAGATTGTTCTCAGTCTGCTCATTCCCTGTGTACAGACATGAATGTCTGTGCACAGAGATGATGTAGCAGAGCTGAGATTGTTCTCAGTCTGCTCATTCCCTGTGCATATACATCTATATCTATGCACAGGGATGAGCAGAGAGGACATCGCGTTTTGGACTGCGTTGGACGGAAGAGGATTTTTTTAATTAAAGATGGAGTCTCTAATGGCTTTTTTTTTTATTTCTAATAAAAAAATTTCTCTGTGTTGTGTTTTTTTTAAAACAATTTAATAGAAATTCATGGCGGTCATGTCTAATATTGGCGTGACCGCCATAAATTTCGGGCTTAGGGCCAGCTGATAATACAAAGCTGGCCCTAACCTCTATTACCCAGCGTGCCACCGCCACCAAGGCCGCTGGAAGAGCGGGGTTCAGCGCCAGAGGATGGCGCTTCAATGAACGCGCCATCTTCTGGGGCGGCTGCGGGCTGAAATTTGCAGCGGGGGGTGCCCAGAAAGCTTGGGCATCCCTGCGCTGCGGATTCCAGCCCTCAGCTGCTTAGCTGTACCTGGCTAGACATAGAAATTGCGCAGAGCACCACGCATTTTTTTGACTCCGACTCCGAGACGACTCCGACTCCGACTCCGACTCGACTCCGAGACGACTCCGACTCCGACTCGACTCCGACTCCGAGACGACTCCGATTCCGAGACGACTCCGACTCCGAGACGACTCCGACTCCGAGACGACTCCGACTCCGACTCGACTCCGAGACGACTCCGACTCCGAGATGACTCCGACTCTGAGACGACTCCAACTCCGAGACGACTCCGACTCCGACTCGACTCCGACTCCGACTCCGAGACGACTCCGACTCCGAGACGACTCCGACTCCGACTCCGATACGACTCCGAGACGACTCCGACTCCGAGACGACTCCGACTCCGAGACGACTCCGACTCCGACTCCGAGACGACTCCGACTCCGACTCGACTCCGAGACGACTCCGACTCCGAGACGACTCCGACTCCGAGGCGACTCCGACTCGACTCCGAGACGACTCCGACTCCGAGACGACTCCAACTCCGAGACAACTCCGACTCCGAGACGACTCCGAGATGACTCCGAGACGACTCCGACTCCGAGACGACTCCGACTCCGAGACGACTCCGACTCCGAGGCGACTCCGACTCCGAGGCGACTCCGACTCTGAGGCGACTCCGACTCTGAGACTCCGACTCTGAGGAGACTCCGACTCCGAGACGACTCCGACTCCGAGGCGACTCCGACTCTGAGGCGACTCTGACTCTGAGGCGACTCCGACTCTGAGACTCCGACTCTGAGACTCTGACTCTGAGACTCTGACTCTGAAATTCATTAAATAATAAAAAAAATGCGTGGGGCTCCGCGCAATTTCTATGTCTAGCCAGGTACAGCTAAGCAGCTGGGGGCTGGAATCCACAGCGCAGGGATGCCCAAGCTTTCTGGGCACCCCCCGCTGCAAATTGCAGCCCGCAGCCGCCCCAGAAGATGGCGCGTTCATTGAAGCGCCATCCTCTGGCGCTGAACCCCGCTCTTCCAGCGGCCCTGGTGGCAGTGGCACGCTGGGTAATAAAGGGGTTAATACCAGCTTTGTTATGCAAGCTGGTATTAAGCCCGGGATTCTTAGTGTCAGGCCACGTTTGACCCAGCCACTAAGAATCTCCAATAAAGGGTTAAAAAAACACAACACAGAGAAAATTTTTTATTTGAAATAAAAAAAAAAGCCATTAGGGACTTCATCTTTAATTAAAAAAATCCTCTTCTGTCCGACGTAGTCCAAAACGCGATGTCCTCTCTGCTACATCCCCTGTGCATAAATATAGATGTCTATGCACAGGGAATGAGCAGACTGAGAACAATCTCAGCACTGCTACATCATGTCTGTGAGCAGGCGGGCTCTAGGACCCTGGAGCTGCACAGAGAAGACAGCTGGACTCGGCTCGCAATGTAACAGCAGTTATCTGAGAGTTTCCCTGCTATCACTGCCACAGTAGCCGAGTCTAATGCAACAATGGCAATCCTAGTGTTGTCAGCGTTTCTGACAAAACTATGATTGATATTGATTTGCATTGGACTCGTGCGAGTAATCACTGGGAAACTCGCAGAGTACCGAGTCCTGCGAGTCCCTTACTACTCGCCGAGTAACGAGTCCTAGCGAGTAGATTCGCCCATCCCTAACCGGAGGGTATCATGGCCCTAGGAATGAAGGATCTGGCTACTGTAGTGGTCAGTACATCAGGGATAGAAAGAATATACCGGAGGGTATCATGGCTCTAGGAATGAAGGATCTGGCTACTGTAGTGTTCAGTACATCAGGGATAGAAAGAATATACCGGAGGGTATCATGGCTCTAGGAATGAAGGATCTGGCTACTGTAGTGGTCAGTACATCAGGGATAGAAAGAATATACCGGAGGGTATCATGGCTCTAGGAATGAAGGATCTGGCTACTGTAGTGTTCAGTACATCAGGGATAGAAAGAATATACCGGAGGGTATCATGGCTCTAGGACTGAAGGATCAGGCTACTGTAGTGTTCAGTACAGTCCATGCACAGTGTCCGACCCGTGCACTGTCAGACCTGTGCACAAGTGTCCGACCAGTCCACAGTATCTGACACCAGTGCAGTGTGTCTGACTGATCCACAGTGTCCGAGACCGATGCACAGTGTCTGACCAGTCCATAGTGCCCGACCCGATGCACAGTTTCTGGGACCAATTAACAGTGTCTGAGACTGGTGCACTGTGTCCGAGACTGGTGCACAATGTCCAAACCGTCCACAGTGTCCGATCCGTGCACAGTGTCTGAGACTGGTGCACAGTGACCGAGACCGGTGCACAGTTACCCAGACCGATGCACAGTGTCTGCGACCGATGCACAGTGTACACGAGACCGGTGCACAGTGTACGAGCCTGGTGCACAGTGTCTGACCCGTGCACAGTGTCCGACCCGTGCACAGTGTCCGACCCGTGCACAGTGTCCGACCCATGCACAGTGTACGGGACCGGTGTACAGTGTCTGCGACTGTTGTACAGTGTACGAGATTGGTGCACTGTGTACAAGACCGATGCACAGTATCCAAGACAGGTGCACAGTGTCTGACCTGTGCACAGTGTCCGATCACTGCAGTGTCAGACCTGTGGACAAGTGTCCGACCGGTCCACAGTATCCGACACCAGTGCACAGTGTCTGACCGTTCCACAGTGTCCGAGACTGGTGCCCAGTGTCCGGCACCAATTCACAGTGTCCGAGACCCGTGTACAGTGCCCGAGACCCATGCACAGTGTCCGACTCGTGCAGTGTCAGACCTGTGCACAAGTGTCTGACCGGTAAACAGTATCTGATACCAGTGCACAGTGTCCGACCCGTGCACAGTGTCCAATCCCTGCAGTGTCCGACCTGTGCACAAGTGTCCGACCAGTCCACAGTAACCGACACCAGTGCCAGAGACCGGTACACAGTGTCCCAGACCGATGCACAGTGTCCAACCCGTGCATACTGTGTGACCAGTGCACAGTGTCCAAGACCATTGTACAGTGTCCGAGACCCGGGCACAGTGTCTGAAACGCGTGCACAGTGTCCGAGACCCGTGCACAGTGTCCGAGACCAGTGCACAGTGTCCGAGACCAGTGCACAGTGTCCGAGACCAGTGCACAGTGTCCGAGACCAGTGCACAGTGTCCAATGATCTCTTTACTCTTAGGCCTGAGACTGGGACAAGGGGGCATCCTCTACGTCTGGAGGAAAGAAGGTTTAATCATAATCACAGACGCGGATTCTTTACTGTAAGAGCAGTGAGATTATGGAACTCTCTACCACATGCTGTTTTAATGAGTGAGTCACTACTAACATTTAAGAAGGGCCTGGATGCCTTTCTTGAAAACTATAATATTATCAGTTATACATACTAGATTCTTTGATAGGGCGTTGATCCAGGGAATTAGTCTGATTGCCGTATCTGGAGTCAGGAAGGAATTTTTTCCCCCAATGTGGAGCTTAGTGTTGCCACATGGTTTTTTTTTGCCTTCCTCTGGATCAACATGTTAGGCTATGGGTTGAACTAGATGGACTTAAAGTCTTCTTTCAACCTTAAAAACTATGTTACTATGTTACTATGTTACCCGTGCACAGTGTCAGACTGGTGCACAGTGTTCGAGACTGGTGCACAGTGTCCGAGACTAGCGCACAGTGTCCGAGACTGGTGTACAGTGTCCGAGACAGGTGCAAAGTGTCCGAGACCATTGCAGTGTCCGAGACCCGTGCACAATGTCCGAGACCCGTGCACAGTGTCTGAGACTGGTGCACAGTGACCGACCCGTGCACAGTGTCCGAGACCCGACACAGTGTCCGAGACCTGAGCACAGTGTCCGAGACCAGTGCACAGTGTCCGAGACCGGTGCACAGTGTCCGACACCGGCGCACAGTGTCCGAGACCGGCGCACAGTGTCCGACCCGTGCACAATGTCCGACACCCGTGTACAGTGTCCAAGACTTGTGCACAGTGTCCCAGACCCGTGCACAGTCGAAGACTGATGTACAGTGTCCGTAACCGGTGTACAGTGTCTGAGACGGGCGCACAGTGTCCAAGACCAGCACACAGTGTCCGACCCGTGCACAATGTCCGACACCCGTGTACAGTGTCCGAGACTAGTGCACAGTGTCCGAGACCCGAGCACAGTGTCCGAGACCCGAGCACAGTGCCTGAGACCCGAGCACAGTGTCCGAGACCCGAGCACAGTGTCTGAGACCCGAGCACAGTGTCCGAGACCGGTGCACAGTGTCCGAGACCGGTGCACAGTGTCCGAGACCAGTGCAGTGTCCGAGACCCGTTGTACAGTGTACGAGACCCGTGCACAGTGACCGACCCGTGCACAGTGTCCGACCCGTGCACAGTGTCTGCGACCGTTGTACAGTGTACGAGACCGATGCACAGTGTACGAGACCGGTGCACAGTGTACGAGACCGGTGCACTGTGTACGAGACCGATGCACAGTGTCCAAGACAGGTGCACAGTGTCTGACCTGTGCACAGTGTCCGATCACTGCAGTGTCAGACCTGTGGACAAGTGTCCGACCGGTCCACAGTATCCGACACCAGTGCACAGTGTCTGACCGTTCCACAGTGTCCGAGACTGGTGCCCAGTGTCCGGCACCAATTCACAGTGTCTGAGACCCGTGTACAATGCCCGAGACCCATGCACAGTGTCCGACTCGTGCAGTGTCAGACCTGTGCACAAGTGTCTGACCGGTAAACAGTATCTGATACCAGTGCACAGTGTCCGACCTGTGCACAGTGTCCAATCCCTGCAGTGTCCGACCTGTGCACAAGTGTCCGACCAGTCCACAGTAACCGACACCAGTGCCAGAGACCGGTACACAGTGTCCGAGACCGATGCACAGTGTCCAACCCGTGCATACTGTGTGACCAGTGCACAGTGTCCAAGACCATTGTACAGTGTCCGAGACCCGGGCACAGTGTCTGAAAGGCGTGCACAGTGTCCGAGACCCGTGCAAGTGTCCGAGACCCATGCACAGTGTTCGAGACTGGTGCACAGTGTCCGAGACTAGCGCACAGTGTCCGAGACTGGTGTACAGTGTCCGAGACCAGTGCACAGTGTCCGAGACCAGTGCAGTGTCCGAGACCCGTGCACAATGTCCGAGACCCGTGCACAGTGTCTGAGACTGGTGCACAGTGACCGACCCGTGCACAGTGTCCGACCCGTGCACAGTGTCCGAGACCCGACACAGTGTCCGAGACCTGAGCACAGTGTTCGAGACCGGTGCACAGTGTCCGACACCGGTGCACAGTGTCCGAGACCCGAGCACAGAGTCCGAGACTGGTGCACAGTGTCCGAGACCGGTGCACAGTGTCCGAGACCCATGCACAGTGTCAAAGACTAGTGCACAGTGTCCGAGAATGGCGCACAGTGTCCGACCCGTGCACAGTGTCCGAGACCCGTGCACAGTGTCCGAGACCCGTGCACAGTGTCCGAGACTGGTGCACAGTGTCCGAGACTGGCGCACAGTGTCCGAGACTGGCGCACAGTGTCCGAGACTGGCGCACAGTTTCCGAGACTGGCGCACAGTGTCCGAGACTAGTGCACAGTGTCTGACCCGTGCACAGTGTTCGAGACCTGTGCACAGTGTGCGAGACCCGTGCACAGTGTCCGAGACCCGTCCACAGTGTTCGACACCGATGCACAGGGTCCGAGACAGGTGCACAGTGTCCGAGACCAGTGCAGTGTCCGAGACCCGTGCACAATGTCCGACACCCGTGTACAGTGTCCGAGACTTGTGGACAGTGTCCCAGACCCGTGCACAGTCGAAGACTGATGTACAGTGTCCGTAACCGGTGTACAGTGTCTGAGACGGGCGCACAGTGTCCAAGACCAGCACACAGTGTCCAACCCGGGCACAGTGTCCGAGACTAGTGCACAGTGTCCGAGACCCGAGCACAGTGTCCGAGACCCGAGCACAGTGCCCGAGACCCGAGCACAGTGTCCGAGACTGGTGCACAGTGTCCGAGACTGGTGCACAGTGTCCGAGACCGGTGCACAGTGTCCGAGACCAGTGCAGTGTCCGAGACCCGTGAACAATGTCTGAGACTGGTGCACAGTGTCCGAGACTAGTGCACAGTGTCTGACCCGTGCACAGTGTTCGAGACCTGTGCACAGTGTGCGAGACCTGTGCACAGTGTCCGAGACCCGTGCACAGTGTCCGAGACCCGTCCACAGTGTTCGACACCAATGCACAGTGTCCGAGACAGGTGCACAGTGTCCGAGACCAGTGCAGTGTCCGAGACCCGTGCACAATGTCTGAGACTGGTGCACAGTGTCCGAGACTAGTGCACAGTGTCTGACCCGTGCACAGTGTTCGAGACCTGTGCACAGTGTGCGAGACCTGTGCACAGTGTCCGAGACCCGTGCACAGTGTCCGAGACCCGTCCACAGTGTTCGACACCGATGCACAGTGTCCGAGACAGGTGCACAGTGTCCGAGACCAGTGCAGTGTCCGAGACCCGTGCACAATGTCCGAGACCTGTGCACAGTGTCCGAGACCGGTGCACAGTGTCCGAGACCGGTGCACAGTGTCCGAGACCGGTGCACAGTGTCCAAGACTGGTGCACAGTGTTTGAGAATGGCGCACAGTGTCCGACCCGTGCACAGTGTCCGAGACCCGTGCACAGTGTCCGAGACCCGTGCACAGTGTCCGAGACCCGTGCACAGTGTCCGAGACTGGCGCACAGTGTCCGAGACTGGCGCACAGTGTCCGAGACTGGCGCACAGTGTCCGAGACTGGCGCACAGTATCCGAGACTGGCGCACAGTTTCCGAGACTGGCGCACAGTGTCCAACCCGGGCACAGTGTCCGAAACTGGTGCACAGTGTCCGAGACTAGTGCACAGTGTCCGAGACCCGAGCACAGTGCCCGAGACCCGAGCACAGTGTCCGAGACCCGAGCACAGTGTCCGAGACTGGTGCACAGTGTCCGAGACTGGTGCACAGTGTCCGAGACTGGTGCACAGTGTCCGAGACTGGTGCACAGTGTCCGAGACCGGTGCACAGTGTCCGAGACCAGTGCAGTGTCCGAGACCCGTGCACAATGTCTGAGACTGGTGCACAGTGTCCGAGACTAGTGCACAGTGTCTGACCCGTGCACAGTGTTCGAGACCTGTGCACAGTGTGCGAGACCTGTGCACAGTGTCCGAGACCCGTGCACAGTGTCCGAGACCCGTCCACAGTGTTCGACACCGATGCACAGTGTCCGAGACAGGTGCACAGTGTCCGAGACCAGTGCAGTGTCCGGGACCCGTGCACAATGTCCGAGACCCGTGTACAGTGTCCGAGACTTGTGCACAGTGTCCCAGACCCGTGCACAGTCGAAGACTGATGTACAGTGTCCGTAACCGGTGTACAGTGTCTGAGACGGGCGCACAGTGTCCAAGACCAGCACACAGTGTCCAACCCGGGCACAGTGTCCGAAACTGGTGCACAGTGTCCGAGACTAGTGCACAGTGTCCGAGACCAGTGCACAGTGTCCGAGACCCGAGCACAGTGCCCGAGACCCGAGCACAGTGTCCGAGACCCGAGCACAGTGTCCGAGACCCGAGCACAGTGTCCGAGACCGGTGCACACTGTCCGACCCGTGCACAGTGTCCGACTCGTGCACAGTGTCTGAGACCGGTGTACAGTGGAAGACCAGTGTACAGTGTCCGAAACCCGTGCACAGTGTCCGAGACCCATGCACAGTGTCCGAGACCCATGCACAGTGTCCGAGACCCATGCACAGTGTCCGAGACCCGTGCACAGTGTCCGAGACCCGTGCACAGTGTCCCAGACCCGTGCACAGTGTCCCAGACCAGTGCACAGTGTCCAAGACCCGAGCAGGGTGTCCGAGACCAGTGCACAGTCGAAGACCGGTGCACAGTGTCCGAGACCGGTGCACACTGTCCGACCCGTGCACAGTGTCCGACTCATGCACAGTGTCTGAGACCGGTGTACAGTGGAAGACCGGTGTACAGTGTCCGAGACCCGTGCACAGTGTCCGAGACCCATGCACAGTGTCCGAGACCCGTGCACAGTGTCCGAGACCTGTGCACAGTGTCCGAGACCCGTGCACAGTGTCCCAGACCCGTGCACAGTGTCCCAGACCAGTGCACGGTGTCCAAGACCCGAGCAGGGTGTCCGAGACCAGTGCACAGTCGAAGACCGGTGCACAGTGTCCGAGACCGGTGCACAGTTTTCGAGACCGGTGTACAGTGTCTGAGACGGGCGCACAGTGTCCGAGACCAGCACACAGTGTCCAACCCGGGCACAGTGTCCGAAACTGGTGCACAGTGTCCGAGACTAGTGCACAGTGTCCGAGACCCGAGCACAGTGTCCGAGACCCGAGCACAGTGTCCGAGACCCGAGCACAGTGCCCGAGACCCGAGCACAGTGTCCGAGACCCGAGCACAGTGTCCGAGACTGGTGCACAGTGTCCGAGACTGGTGCACAGTGTCCGAGACTGGTGCACAGTGTCCGAGACTGGTGCACAGTGTCCGAGACTGGTGCACAGTGTCCGAGACCGGTGCACAGTGTCCGAGACCAGTGCAGTGTCCGAGACCCGTGCACAATGTCTGAGACTGGTGCACAGTGTCCAAGACTAGTGCACAGTGTCTGACCCGTGCACAGTGTTCGAGACCTGTGCACAGTGTGCGAGACCTGTGCACAGTGTCCGAGACCCGTGCACAGTGTCCGAGACCCGTCCACAGTGTTCGACACCGATGCACAGTGTCCGAGACAGGTGCACAGTGTCCGAGACCAGTGCAGTGTCCGAGACCCGTGTACAGTGTCCGAGACTTGTGCACAGTGTCCCAGACCCGTGCACAGTCGAAGACTGATGTACAGTGTCCGTAACCGGTGTACAGTGTCTGAGACGGGCGCACAGTGTCCAAGACCAGCACACAGTGTCCAACCCGGGCACAGTGTCCGAAACTGGTGCACAGTGTCCGAGACTAGTGCACAGTGTCCGAGACCAGTGCACAGTGTCCGAGACCCGAGCACAGTGCCCGAGACCCGAGCACAGTGTTCGAGACCCGAGCACAGTGTCCGAGACCCGAGCACAGTGTCCGAGACCCATGCACAGTGTCCGAGACCCGTGCACAGTGTCCGAGACCCGTGCACAGTGTCCGAGACCCGTGCACAGTGTCCGAGACCCGTGCACAGTGTCCCAGACCCGTGCACAGTGTCCCAGACCAGTGCACAGTGTCCAAGACCCGAGCAGGGTGTCCGAGACCAGTGCACAGTCGAAGACCGGTGCACAGTGTCCGAGATCGGTGCACACTGTCCGACCCGTGCACAGTGTCCGACTCGTGCACAGTGTCTGAGACCGGTGTACAGTGGAAGACCGGTGTACAGTGTCCTAGACCCGTGCACAGTGTCCGAGACCCATGCACAGTGTCCGAGACCCGTGCACAGTGTCCGAGACCCGTGCACAGTGTCCCAGACCCGTGCACAGTGTCCCAGACCAGTGCACAGTGTCCAAGACCCGAGCAGGGTGTCCGAGACCAGTGCACAGTCGAAGACCGGTGCACAGTGTCCGAGACCGGTGCACAGTTTTCGAGACCGGTGTACAGTGTCCGAGACCGGTGCACAGTGTCCGAGACCCGTGCACAATGTCCGAGACCCGTGCACAGTGTCTGAGACCCGTGTACTGTGTCCGAGACCCGAGCAGGGTGTCCGAGACCGGTGCACAGTCGAAGACCGGCGCACAGTGTCCGAGACCGGCGCACAGTGTCCAAGTTCAGCGCACAGTGCCCGATCTAAGCACAAGTGTCTGAGACCACTGCACACTGTCCGAGACCCGTGCACAGTGTCCGAGACCCGTGCACAGTGTCCGAGACCAGTGCACAGTGTCTGACCCGTGCGCAGTGTATGGGACCCGTGCGCAGTGTCCAAGACCCATGCCCAGTGTACGAGACCCGTGCGCAGTGTCCGATACCGATGCACAGTGTCCAAGACCAGTGCACAGTGTCCGAGACCAGTGCACAGTGTCCGACCAGTGCACAGTGTCCGACCCTTGCACAGTGTCCGAGACCCATGCACAGTGTCCGAGACCGGTGCACAGTGTCCAAGACTGATGTACAGTGGAAGACTGGTGCACAGTGTCCGAGACCCGTACACAGTCTCCGAGCAGGGTGTCCGAGACCGGTGCACAGTCGAAGACCGGTGCACACTGTCCAAGACCACTGCACACTGTCCGAGACCCGACCACAGTGTCCCAGACCCGAGCACAGTGTCCGAGACCCGTGCACAGTGTCTGACCCGTGCGCAGTGTACGGGACCCGTGTACAGTGTCCAAGACCGTTGCACAGTGTCCGAGACCTGTACACAGTCTCCGAGACCCGTGCACAGTGTCCGAGCAGGGTGTCCGAGACCTGTGCACAGTCAAAGACCGTTGCACAGTGTCTGAGACCACTGCACACTGTCTAAGACCACTGTACACTGTCTGTGACCGGAGAAATCTGTGCGTGACCAGAGCACACTGTCCGAGACCGCTGCACATTGTCTGAGACTACTGCACACTGTCCGATACCGCTGCACACTCTTCGAGACCCATTCACACTGTCCGAGACCCGTACACCATGTCTGACCCATGCACAGTGTCCAAGACCAGTGTACAGTGTCCGAGACCGATGCACAGTGTCCGAGACCAGTGCACAGTGTCCGAGACCAGTGCACAGTGTCCGACCCGTGCACAGTGTCCGAGCAGGGTGTCCGAGACCTGTGCACAGTCAAAGACCGATGCACAGTGTCTGAGACCACTGCACACTGTCTAAGACCGCTGTACACTGTCTGTGACCGGAGAAATCTGTGCGTGACCAGAGCACACTGTCCGAGACCGCTGCACATTGTCCGAGACTACTGCACACTGTCCGATACCGCTGCACACTCTTCGAGACCCATTCACACTGTCCGAGACCCGTACACCATGTCTGACCCATGCACAGTGTCCAAGACCAGTGTACAGTGTCCGAGACCGATGCACAGTGTCCGAGACCAGTGCACAGTGTCCGAGACCCGTGCACAGTGTCCGAGACCCGTGCACAGTGTCCGGGACCCGTGCACAGTGTCCAGGACCCGTGCACAGTGTCCAGGAACCATGCAGTGTCTAAGAACCGTGCACAGTGTCCAACCCGTGCACAGTGTCGGATCCTTGCAGTGTCCGAGACCGCTGCACACTGTGTGAGACCGATGCACACTGTCCGAGACCGCTGCACACTCTCCGAAACCACTGCACACTCTCCGAAACTGCTGAACAATCTCTGAGACCGCTGTACACTGTCTGAGACCAGAGCACACTGTCCGAAACCGAAGCACTCTGTTCGAGACAAGTGCACAGTGTCCGAGACCCATGCACAGTGTCCGAGACCCGAACACAGTGTCCGAGACCCGAGCACCGTGTCCGAGACTGGTGCATAGTCGAAGGCTGGTGTACAGTGTACGAGATTGGCGCACAGTGTCCAGGACCCGTGCAGTATCCAGGACCTGTGCAGAGTGTCCAGGACCTGTGCACAGTGTCCGAGACCCGTGAACAGTCTCCAACCTGTGCAGAGTGTCTGATCGGTGCACAGTGTCCGAGATGGCTGCACACTCTCCGAGACCACTGCACACTCTCCGAGACCGCTGCACACTCTCTGACTCGGCAGTGTCCGATCTGAGCCCGCTGTACACTGTCCGAGACCCATGCACAGTGTACGACCCGTGCACCATGTCCGACCTGTGCACAGTGTCCGAGAACAGTGCACACTGTCTGAGACCCGAGCACAGTTTCCAAGACCGTGTGCAGTGTCCGGGACCAGTGCACGGTGTCAGAGACTGGGGAACAGTGTCCGACCCGTGCCCAGTGTCCGATCCCTGCAGTGTCCAACCTGTGCAAAAGTGTTCTACCGGTCCACAGTATCCGACACCAGTGCCCGAGACCGGTGCTCATGTCTGAGACCGCTGCACACTGTCTGAGACCGCTGCACAGTGTCCGAGACCCGTGAACCATGTCCGACCCGTGCACAGTGTCCGAGACTACTGCACACTGTCTGAGACCGGAGCATACTGTCCGAGACCGCTGCATACTGTTCGAGACTGGTGCACAGTCGAAGACTGGTGTACAGTGTCCGAGACCCGTTCAAACGGAATGAGACCTGTGCACAGTGTCCGAGACCATGCAGTGTCTGCGATCCTTGCACAGTGTCCGAGATGGGCGCACAGTGTCCGAGACCCATGCACAGTGTCCGAGACCCGGGCGCAGTGTCCGGGACCCGTGTGCAGTGTCCGGGATCCGTGTGAGGTCCGGGACCCGTGCGCAGTGTAAGGGACCCGTGCGCAGTGTCCGAGACTAGTGCGCAGTGTCCGAGACCTGTGCACAGTGTCCGAGACCCTTGCGCAGTGTCCGAGATGGGCACACAGTGTCCCAAACCAGTGCACAGTGTCCGAGACCAGTGCACAGTGTCCAACCTGTGCACAGTGTCCGACCCGTGCACAGTGTCCGAGACCGGTGTACAGTGTCCGAGATCGGTGCACAGTATGCGAGACTCGGGCACAGTGTCCAAGACCCGAGCACAGTGTTCGAGACCCGAGCAGGGTGTCCGAGACCGGTGTACAGTGGAAGACCGGTGCAGAGTGTCCGAGACCCGAGCACAGTGTCCGAGACCCGAGCACAGTGTCCGAGACCCGAGCACAGTGTCCGAGACCCGAGCAAAGTGTTCGAGATCCGAGCAGTGTCTGAGAGCTGAGCACAGTGTCCGAGACCCGTGCACAGTGTCCGAGACCCGTGCACTGTGTCCGAGACCGCTGCACTGTGTCCGAGACCGCTGCACTGTGTCCGAGACCGCTGCACTGTGTCCAAGACCCGGGCACAGTGTCCGAGACCCGGGCACAGTGTCCGAGACCGGTGCACAGTCTCTGAGACCGATACACAGTCGAAGACTGGTGTACAGTGTCTGAGACCAGCACACAGTGTCCGAGACCGATGCACAGTCGAAGAAATGGTGTACAGTGTCTTAGACCACGCAGTGTCCAACCCCTGCGCAGTGTCCAGGATTTGTGCACAGTGTCCAAGAACCGTGAGTAGTGTCCGCGACCCGTGCGCAGTGTCCAAGATGGGCGCACAGTGTCCGAGACCCTTGCACAGTGTCCGAGACCCGTGCACAGTGTCCGGAACCCGTGCGCAGTGTCCAGGACCCGTGCGCAGTGTCCGAGATCCGTGCGCAGTGTAACGGACCGGTGCACAAGTGTCCGAGACTGGTGCGCAGTGTCCGAGACCGTGTGCAGTGTCCGAGACCAGTGCACAGTGTCCAAGACCAGTTTACAGTGTCCGAGACCAGTGCAGTGTCCAAGACCAGTCCACAATGTCCGAGACCAGTGCACAGTGTCCGAGACCCTTGCGCAGTGTCCGAGATGGCGCAGTGTTCGAGATCGGCGCCACAATGTCCGAGACCGGCGCCACAGTGTCCCAAACCAGTGCACAGTGTCCGAGACCAGTGCACAGTGGCCGACCCGTGCACAGTGGCCGACCCGTGCACAGTGGTCGACCCGTGCACAGTGGCCGACCCGTGCACAGTGGCCGAGACCGGTGTACAGATGGAAGACCGATGCACAGTTGCGAGACTCGGGCACAGTGTCCGAGACCCTGCACAGTGTCCGAGACCTGTGCACAGTGTCCGAGACCCGTGCGAATGTGTCCGAGACCCGTGCGCAGTGTCCGAGACCCGAGCAGGGTGTCCGAGACCGGTGTACAGTGAAGACCGGTGCAGAGTGTCCGAGACCCGAGCACAGTGTTCAAAATTCGAGCACAGTGTCCGAGACCCGACACAGTGTCCGAGACCTGAGCACAGTGTCCGAGACCCGAGCACCGTGTTCGAAATCCGAGCACAGTGTCCGAGACCCGAGTACAGTGTCCGAGACCCGTGCACAGTCTCTGAGACCGATGCACAGTCGAAGACTGGTGTACAGTGTCTGAGACCAGCACACAGTGTCTGAGACTGGTGCACAGTCTCCGAGACCGATGCACAGTCAAAGACTGGTGTACAGTGTCTTAGACCAGCGCACAGTGTCCAACCCGTGCGCAGTGTCCAGGACCCGTGCGCAGTGTCCAGAACCCGTGCGCAGTGTCCAGGACCCATGCGCAGTGTCCAGGACCCGTGCGCAGTGTCCAGGACCCGTGCAGTGTCCAGGATTTATGCACAGTGTCTAAGAACCGTGCGCAGTGTCCAAGACCCGTGCGCAGTGTCTGAGATCTTTACGCAGTGTCTGCGACCCTTGCTGAGTGTCAGAGATGGGCGCACAGTGTCCGAGACAGGCGCCACAGTGTCCGAGACCAGTGCACAGTGTCCGACCCGTGCACAATGTCCAAGACCGGTGTACAGTGGAAGACCGGTGCACAGTGTGCGAGACTCGGGCACATTGTCTAAGACCCGTGCACAGTGTCCGAGACCCGCGCGCAGTGTCTGAGGCCCGTGCAGTGTCCGAGACCCGTGCGCAGTGTCCAAGACCCGTGTGCAGTGTCCAAGACCCGAGCAGGGTGTCTGAGACCGGTGCACAGTGTCCGAGACCGGTGCACAGTGTCCGAGACCGATGCACAGTGTCTGAGACCCGTGCACAGTGTCCGAGACCCGTGCACAGTGTCCGAGACCCGTGCACAGTGTCCGGGACCCGTGCATAGTGTCCAAGATCCGTGCACAGTGTCCGAGACCGGTGCACAGTCTCTGAGACCGATGCACAGTCGAAGACTGGTGTACAGTGTCTGAGACCAGCACACAGTGTCTGAGATTGGTGCACAGTTTCCGAGACCGATGCACAGTCAAAGAGTGGTGTACAGTGTCTTAAACCAGCGCAGTGTCCAGGACCCGTGCGCAGTGTCCAGGACCCATGCGCAGTGTCCAGGACCCGTGCGCAGTGTCCAGGACCCATGCGCAGTGTCCAGGACCCGTGCGCAGTGTCCAGGTCCCGTGCGCAGTGTCCAGAACCCGTGCGCAGTGTCCAGGACCCGTGCGCAGTGTCTAGGACCCGTGCGCAGTGTCCAGGATTTGTGCACAGTGTCTAAGAACCGTGCGCAGTGTCCAAGACCCGTGCGCAGTGTCTGAGACCTGTACGCAGTGTCCGCGACCCTTGCGCAGTGTCAGAGATGGGCGCACAGTGTCCGTGACCGGCGCCACAGTGTCCGAGACCGGCGCCACAGTGTCCGAGACCAGTGCACAGTGTCCTACCTGTGCACAGTGTCCAAGACCGGTGTACAGTGGAAGACCGGTGCACAGTGTGCGAGACTCGGGCACATTGTCTAAGACCTGTGCGCAGTGTCCGAGACCCGTGCGCAGTGTCCGAGACCCGTGCGCAGTGTCCGAGAACCGTGCACAGTGTCCGAGACCCGTGCGCAGTGTCTGAGACCCGTGCGCAGTGTCCAAGACTTGTGCGCAGTGTCCAAGACCCGAGCAGGGTGTCCGAGACCGGTGCACAGTCGAAGACCGGTGCACAGTGTCCGAAACCGGTGCACAGTGTCCGAGACCGGTGCACAGTGTCCGAGACCGGTGCACAGTGTCCGAGACCGATGCACAGTGTCCAAGACCGGTGCACAGTGTCCGAGACCGGTGCACAGTGTCCAACCCGTGTGCAGTGTCCAGGACCCGTGCGCAGTGTCCAGGACCCGTGCGCAGTGTCCAGGACCCGTGCGCAGTGTCCAGGACCCGTGCGCAGTGTCCAGGACCTGTGCGCAGTGTCCAGGATTTGTGCTCAGTGTCCAAGAACCGTGCACAGTGTCCAAGACCCGTGCACAGTATCTGAGACCTGTACGCAGTGTCCGAGACCCGTGCACAGTGTCCGAGACCCGTGCACAGTGTCCGAGACTGCTGCACAAGGTCCGGGACCCGTGCAAAGTGTCCAAGACCCGTGCACAGTGTCTGAGACCTGTACACAGTGTCCGAGACCCGTGCACAGTGTCCGAGACCCGTGCACAGTGTCCGAGACCGCTGCACAGTGTCCGAGACTGCTGCACAATGTCCGGGACCCGTGCATAGTGTCCAAGACCCGTGCACAGTGTCCGAGACCGGTGCACAGTCGAAGAGTGGTGTACAGTGTCTGAGACCAGCACACAGTGTCTGAGACTGGTGCACAGTTACCGAGACCGATGCACAGTCAAAGACTGGTGTACAGTGTCTTAGACCAGCGCACAGTGTCCAACCCGTGTGCAGTGTCCAGGACCCGTGCGCAGCGTCCAGGACCCGTGCGCAGTGTCTAGGGCCCGTGCGCAGTGTCCAGGATTTGTGCACAGTGTCTAAGAACCGTGCGCAGTGTCCAAGATCCGTGCGCAGTGTCTGAGACCTGTACGCAGTGTCCGCGACCCTTGCTCAGTGTCAGAGATGGGCGCACAGTGTCCGAGACAGGCGCCACAGTGTCCGAGACCCGTGCAGAGTGTCTGAGACCCGTGCGCAGTGTCCAAGACCCGTGCACAGTGTCCAAGACCCGAGCAGGGTGTCCGAGACCGGTGCACAGTGTCCGAGACCGGTGATCAGTGTCCAAGACTGATGCAGTGTCCGAGACCCGTGCACAGTGTCCGAGACCCGTGCACAATGTCCGGGACCCATGCATAGTGTCCAAGATCCGTGCACAGTGTCGAGACCGGTGCACAGTCTCTGAGACCGATGCACAGTCAAAGACTGGTGTACAGTGTCTGAGACCAGCACACAGTGTCTGAGATTGGTGCACAGTCTCCGAAACCGATGCACAGTCAAAGACTGGTGTACAGTGTCTTGAACCAGCGCAGTGTCCAACCCGTGCGCAGTGTCCAAGAACCGTGCACAGTGTCCAAGACCGGTGTACAGTGGAAGACCGGTGCACAGTGTGCGAGACTCGGGCACATTGTCCAAGACCCGTGCACAGTGTCCGAGACCCGTTCGCAGTGTCCGAGACCCGTTCGCAGTGTCCGAGACCCGTGCGCAGTGTCCGAGACCCGTGCGCAGTGTCCGAGAACCGTGCGCAGTGTCCGAGACCCGTGCACAGTGTCCGGGACCCGTGCACAGTGTCCGGGACCCGTGCATAGTGTCCAAGACCCGTGCACAGTGTCCGAGACCGGTGCACAGACTCTGAAACCAATGCACAGACGAAGACTGGTGTACAGTGTCTTTGACCAGCGCACAGTGTCCGAGACCGGTGCACAGTGTCCGAGACCGGTGCACAGTGTCCGAGACCGGTGCACATTGTGCGAGACCAGTACACTGTGTCTGAGACCAGTGCACATTGTGCGAGACCAGTGCACAGTGTCAGAGGCCGATGTATAGTGGAAGACCGGTGCACAGTGTCCGAGACCTGAGAACAGTGTCCGAGACCCGAGCACCGTGTCCGACCCATGCACAGTGTCCGAGACCCGAGCACATAGTCGGAGACCTGAGCACAGTGTCCGAGACCGGTGCACAGTCAAAGACCGATGCAGTGTGTCCGAGATCGATGCACAGTGTCCAAGACCATTGCACAGTGTCCGAGATTGGTGCATAGTGTCCTAGACCCGTGCACAGTGTCCGAGACCCGTGCACAGTGTCCAAGATTGGTGCACAGTGTCCAAGAACAGTGCACAGTGTCCGAGAACGGTGCAGTGTGTTAGAGACCGATATGGGGCAATTAGCATTTGCCTCATGGGTTTTTCGCCTTCCTCCGGATCAAGAAATTAGCTTTAGGTTGAACATTATGGGTGTGTCTTAAGGCCTTAAAACTATTGAAACTGTAACGGCATTGAGGTTTAAGGTTGTCAGCCAGGGGTTCCTAGGAAGCCTTCTTGAGATGTCAGCCTTAAACTGATCCCAACATTTAGGTGACAGCATTGTACACATTTTAGTTAAATGGGGGGAATTAAAAGCAAAGCCACAGAAATATTAATTCCTTTGACTTTGCATTTAATTTAGGATAGGGACTCGCAAGACTATGAGGACCCTTGACGCGGGTTGCGAGCTTTGTGTATTTTGGCCAAAATATTGACCAATGCCACATAAATTTGTGATGTATATTCTTTTTGTATATTGAACTTATGAATTTAAGAGGAATTTAATTAAGTTTCTTTTTCTGTGGCTTGGCTTTACAATTTATAAGAGGGAGTCACAAGACTATAAGGACCCTTGGCGCACGCTGAAAGCTTGTGTATTTTGGCCAAAATATCTACCAATACCTCATATTTATGTTATATATTGTTTTGCATGGTTTATATACCCTGTTTCCCTGAAAATAACACTCATATTACTTTTTGCTCTAACAAAAGCACTCTTATTGTCATGAATATATGAATATTGCTCATGATTTTAAGATGCTGGAAGAGTCAGCCAACAATAGCTCACTCATCGCTCCACCCTTTTGGTTTGTGAGTAAGTTACATAGATCCAATTCATGCAACCCCCAGTCAAAACTATTTACGACCCCCCCATAAATACCTGAAGCTGAGAGGAGCAGAGCTTATACAGGTTTTAACCAGATCTGTTCCTGAAGAAACTCCTTTGTTTAAATCTACAGTCTTTCAATGTCGAATTTAAGAAGACCCATTCATGCCACATACACATAATTCATATTTTCAGGCTGTGCATCGGTTTGCACATTTAATGATATGTCTTATATAACTATGTAACGTTCAGGAACCTAGCAAATGAGTCCTGCCGTTCTGAACCTCATACATAGGTCACATTTGGTATCAATATTCTCAGAATTACATGAAAGTAAATATGAGTTATATATCATGTGTATGAGCCCACCCTATCCCCAGATATGAAGATTTATTAAGCATGGTGAAAGGGGAGGTCTCAGTGGACAAGCCCACAGGAAGTGGTCACTCTACGAGGTGGGGGCCACAGGTTCCCCTGCCTTTAATAAAAGCAGAGAAGCCATTTTTGGGTGATTCTGATCAAGGGGCCCGAAATAGCCACTACCAGCTGTGTGACGGAATCCTACCTTTCTGGGGAGAGGCCCCCCCCCACCGGAACTACGTTTACCTATGTGTGACTAGGTCTGGCAAGTTCTCTTTTATTCCTTTTATTTGTATAACTGTTTTATGCATACATGTAAATTGTCTCTTATGTAATATTCTGTAAATCTTTTACATAAACACTGCCATCTTTGGGAGTAAAATATTATAATTTACTAGTCTCGATCTCCTTGTCCTATGAACGAGCTCTCACGACCTTACTGTTCGTTTTACGCTATCATACAGGTTACCGATCCACCTGCAAGAGATCGGTGGTGGCAGAATAATTTAGGTATTTATGTAATATTGTGGGCCTGAGGGTGACTGGATCGAGGTATATATATGTTCCTAGCAGGAACTGGTGGTATATATACATCCTGTCACATCACGTGCCGCAGTAGACAACATAAATTAGGGCAGCTGGGCTCCTTTCTTATCCTCTGGCAATACCGGATTTGGCCAGAAGGCTGAGGGGGCGCCCGAGAGCTGCAGGTCCTGACTAAATCATCGTGACACTTATTTTCAAATATTTTAAGGGAGACGGTATATATTTATGTAAAATGCTGTCATGCTTCCAGGTGAAGGCGTCCTAGAGTGGACCCACTGGGCCGTGTACCGAACTCCCCTGGGTGAGCTGGTCCTAGTTTAGCCAACCCCTATACAGGGATTGTCAGGGGCAAGCCCAGGGGGTCTAAATACCACAGCTGCTAGTACCAGGGGGGCGGCTCATAGGGTTAGCCTATACTATGGTAAGGCCAAACAGGAAAGGAGGCACCAGAGCTCGGAGTCAGGAGAGCTGGAACGGCTTGTACCAGAGGAGAGTACAAGGTGGGCCTGACTACTAGCAGTGGATGTGGCCTGACATACCGGAGGACAGACCGCTATTGGTCAAGGGGAATGTCAGGTTGAGCCGTGCCATCCCCTAGATTCACAGGGGAGGAGCGCGGCTGTGCCTAGTGCACCGCTGATTAGATTCATGACTCCGACCATTGTAGCAAGCTGATGTGTGAGCCTGGTGGTCAGCAGACAGTAAGGGGACCCGGCGATGGCTCCGAGACACAGCACGCCTGGACCCCGGATGCCCGATCGGTAGAGGAGCAGAGAATGCAGACCCAGGAAAGGTGCGCTGGGGAGCGGTGCCAGGGGACCTAACAGTACCCCCTCCCTCACGCCTCCTCCTCCAAAGGTGTGCTAAGAACCTCGCCAGAATGCGTAGTGCATCAATGTTCTCCCGTGGCTCCCAGGATCTCTCCTCAGGACCGATACCAACCCAGTCAATTAGGAAGAGAGTTTTGCCTCTACTTTTCTTCATGTCAAGGATGTCCCTGACTTCATAGACATTCTCGTAGCTGAGAGACTGTGGTACAGTGCCGGAAGATGGATGAAAGTGATTAAGCACCACTGGCTTGAACAACGAGGCATGAATGGAGTTTGGGATGTGAAGCGAGGCTGACAGTCTCAGCTTGTAGGCAACGTCGTTGATGCGTCCCAGGACTTCGAAGGGACCGATATAACGCGGCCCTAACTTGTAGGATGGCACCTTCCGCCTGATATATCTGGAAGAATGCCACACTTTATCGCTTGGGAGGAAAGATGGCGAATCCAGACGTCTCTTATTGGTATGTCTGTTCATCCTGCCGGAGGCTTGTGTAACAGCGTCAACTCTCTGGTCTCTCTCCAGATGTTGGAGAAGTCCACGGACAATGTATCAGCCGCCGGGTTGACGGACGCTGAGGAGATCGGAAGAGGCAAACCAGGATGTTGCCCGAATACCACGTCAAAAGGAGATTTAGCTGATGACTCACTAGAGCAGAGGTCCTCAACTCCAGGCCTCGAGGGCCGCCAACAGTGCAGGTTTTCAGGATTTCCTTAGTATTGCACAGGTGTTAATGTGATCAAATGCACAGGTAATGATTCCAACCCCTGTGCAATACTAAGGAGATCCTGAAAACATGCACTGTTGGAGGCCCTCGAGGCCTGGATTTGGGGACCTCTGCACTAGAGTGATTGTTGGAAGTGAATTCCGCCCAAGGGAGGAGAAAGGTCCAGTTATCATGATGAGCATTGGCGAAGTGCCGAAGATAGGTGGTGAGGACTTGGTTAATGCACTCCACCTGCCCATTGGACTGAGGATGATACGCAAAGGAGAAGTCCAACGTGATGTCCATATGCTTGCACAGCACCCTCCAGAACCTGGAAGTGAACTGAACTCTCCTACCAGACACGATATTACGAGGATATCCGTGGAGCCGGAAGATGTGTTCGATGAATATCTTGGCCAACTCAGGAGCGGATGGTAGACCAGGCAAAGGAACGAAGTGGGCCATTTTAGAGAAGCGATCCACAACTACCCATATGACCGTACAGCCTGAGGAACAGGGAAGATCTGTAATGAAGTCCATGGCTATGTGTTGGCACGGAGCCGATGGAACTGGGAGAGGCAGTAGACGTCCAGCTGGCAACTTCCTGGACACCATATTTCTAGCACAAAATGGACATGAAGCAACAAAATCGTGGACGTCTTGAAAATAGTAGGCCACCTATAGTGATGGGAGATTAAAGAGGGAGACTTTTTAACTCCAACATGGCAGGCAATTCTCGACGAGTGTCCCCATGACTGGACCGCCTTCGCCTTATCCTGTGCCATGAAGGTCCCACCTGGTGGAAGTCCAGCTATACGTAAGGGAGCCACAGTGATTATCCTGGTGGGGTCAATGATATGGAAGGACTTCTTCTCCACATCCGATGGCTGGAAGGACCTTGACAGGGTATCAGCCTTGACGTTTTTGCTGCCAGGCCGGAAGTGCCGTTCAAAATTGGGCAAAGAACAGGGACCACCGGAACTGCCGAGGGTTGAGCCACTGGGTGGCCTGGAGATAAGCCAGGGTCTTATAGTCAGTGAAGATAATGAATGGATAAACGGCACCCTTGAGGAGGTGTCGCCACTCCTCTAATGCCAAGTTGATGCCCAGCAATTCATGATCCCCAATAGAATATTTGCGCTCCGATGCGGTAAATGCTTTGGAGAAAAACCTGCAGGTGACTAACCGACCTGAAGAGGACTTCTGGGAGAGGACAGCCCCTGCTCCTATGGAGGAGGCATCTACCTCTATAATGAACTGTCTGTCTACCTCTGGTCAGTGCAAGGTAGGAGCGTTTAAAGTGGAGAAGGCTTCTTCGGCCTCCGGGGTCCAGTTGCAGGACTTTGCTCCCCTACAGATGAGAGCCGAGATGGGTTTGATCAAGGAAGAGAAATGGGGAATGAACTGCCTATAATAATTTGCAAAGCCAAGGAACCGCTGGATAGCCTTAGTCACCACAGGACGGGGCCACTTCAGAATGGCGGAGAGCTTCTCTGGGTCCATCCGTAGTCCAGAATCCGAGATGACGTACCCGAGAAAGGGCAAAGAGGTCTGCTCAAAGACACATTTCTCCATCTTGGCATACAACCGGTTCCTCCTCAGTCGCAGGAGGACTTGCCGTACGTGCCGTCTATGAGAGGATAAATCCGGGAAGAAGATGAGGATGTCATCCAAATACACCACTACACACATGTACAACAGGTCGCAGAAGATGTCATTGACGAACTCTTGGAACACCGCGGGGGCGTTAAACAACCCGTATGGCATGACCAAATACTCATAATGGCTGTCGCTGGTGTTGAAAGCAGTCTTCCATTCGTCCCTGACACGTATGCGAACCAGGATATAGGCTCCTCGGAGGTCTAATTTCGTGAAGATGTTGAGCCCCTTTGAGCCTGTCGAAGAGCTCCTGAATCAGCGGCAGTGAGTATTTGTTATTGACGGTGATTGCACTCAAGCCCCTGTAATCTATACAGAGTGGAAGGATGCAGGTCTATAGGGCTTTCACACGGCCGATGAGGCGGGAGGACTTCTGCCTCTGTCCTGCTGAAGACCTCCGCGTGCTGCCAAAAGGCAGCCGGTAAACCAGGAAGAGCAGAAGCCAGTTGCGGGAAACTATGTGGCAGAACAGACTGCAGGCATCTCTCTTGGCAGAGAGGACACACGGCAGCACGTCCCCAGAGTGCCAGTCCAGGGCAGGTTTGTGAGTCCGGATCCAGGCAAGCCCGAGGAGCAGGGCATGGGGCACACCAGGTAGGACATAGAAGGCAATTCTTTCATGATGTAAAGCCCCGATCTGCATCTCCACGTGTTCCGTCACCTCAGTGACGACCTCCTGCAGCGGTCTGCCATTCACCGACACAATGAGGCGAGGCGTCAACAGGGATATTACGGGGATTCCAAGCCGAGTCACCGCCTCTTGCAGAATGAAGTTTCCTGCTGCCCCGGAATTCACATAGGCTAGCTCAGAGAAGCGTCTCTGCAGACGTATCACCTGCACGGAGAGGGTGAGGGGTTGAGAGGCATCGCTCTTGCCTAGGATGGCCTCCCTTACTTGACCTAGGCTTTTCAGGACAATACCGGCACTGATGGGATGCGTCCCCACAGTACAGGCATAGGCCGTGAGATAGCCACTCCTCTCGGCATTGTTCCGCCATTCTGACCCGATCCACCTGCATAGGTTCGGAAAAAGTGGTAGCGGCAGACATCACGATCCGTGGACTGGGCGAATTGCATTCAGAGGGAAGTGGCCAGACGGCTCTCCTCTCCTTGACAGATTCACGGGAGCGTTCCTGAAAACGCAAATCGATGCGAGTGGCTAGCGAGATCATGTCCTCCAGCTCTGCTGGGATATCCCGACCCGCAAGTTTGTCCTTTATCCTGCCGGATAGGCCACGCCAGAAAGCCCCAGTCAGTACCTCGTTATTCCATCTCAACTCTGAGGAGAGGGTGCGGAAGCGTATGGCATACTGCCCAACGGTGAGGGTCCCTTGAGGGAGGTTGAAGAGGGATTCTGTATTAGATGCGACCCGGCCGGGTTCGTCGAAGACCTTACGGAATGTCTAGAGAAAGGTCGACAAGTGAGGGTTAACCCACGCCAGGGCCTCGCCCTCCAGGTGGAACACCACTAAGGTCATCCTGGCCCGATCGGTGGGGCAGCAGTTCAAAGTGTAGACGACACTGGTTGAGGAAGCCGTGGCACATCTTAGGGTTACCGCTGTATCTAAGCAGTTTTACAAGGCGAGGCGGAGGATCTGGGGAGCCTCCCGTAGTCCGGTCATGGGCTGCAGCTTGAGCCAAGGCTGTGGTTGCAGACTGCAGGGAGACCAGACGATCGTTTACCGAAGACACATAAGACAGCATGCAAGACTGGGTGTCTCGTTGCACGGACAGCTCCTGTTGTAGGCTTGCCAGCTGAACGGCAGACGCTTGGTAGGAATTCTGAAGGGAGGCTATCCGGGTAGCCGAGGAAGTAAGGAAAGCCATAATACGGTTCTGAATTTCTCGAAGATAAGCCAGCTCCTTTTTGCGCCGAGAACGTGGTACCAGTGAGGTCCATGGCCTGATTATTCTGTCACGCTTCCGAGGGAAGGTGTCCTGGGCCATGGTACCGAACTCCCCTGGGTGAGCTGGTCCTAGTTTAGCCAACCCCTTATACAGGGATTGTCAGGGGCAAGCCTAGAGGGTCTAAATGCCACAGCTGCTAGTACCAGGGGGGCGGCTCGTAGGGTTAGCCTATACTACGGTAAGGCCAAACAGGGAAGGAGGCACCAGAGCCCGGGTTCAGGAGAGCTGGAACGAGTTCTACCAGAGGAGAGCACAAAGTGGGCCTGACTACCAGCCAGAGAAGCAGAAGCTTACTAACACAATAATCAGGCACCTCCTAGCAGTGGAGGTGGCCTGATATACCGGAGGACGGACAGCTATTGGTCTATGGGAGTGTCAGGTTGAGCCGTGGCGGCCCCTAGATTCACAGGGGAGGAGTGCGGTGGCGCCTAGTGCACCGCTGATTAGATTCATGACTCTGACCATTGTAGTGTGTTGATGTGTGAGCCCAGTGGTCAGCAGACAGGAAAGGGACCCGGCGATGGCTCCGAGACACAGCACGCCTGGACGCCAGATGCCCGATCAGTAGAGGAGCAGAGGATGCAGACCCAGGAGAGGTGAGCTGGGGAGCGGTGCCAGGGGACTTAACAAATGCACACAATTCCATCTATGTTGGCCTTGTAAATTAGGGGTAGTGGTGTGCACTGATAGAATAGGGAGGCTGCCCAGCACTAATAGTATGGACGTCACTAATAGGCTGTAAGCTGGGTTCAGTGCACTTCATGCATGTGTCAGCGTCCTATGCAAGTCTTATCCATGTGCACTATTAACCCCTTCCCGACATAGGACGTTGTACAACGTCCTGTGTTTCTGCCTGTTACCGACACAGGACGTTGTACAACGTCCTGGCAGATTTGAGCTGCTGCAGCTCCTGTGCGTGGGGTCACTCAGGTGTCACAGATGCTGCTGCTCTGTGACAACCTGTAGATGACCCCACAGGGGTGGATTAACCCCCCCATGCCCAGGACCCCTCCGATCGGCAGTTTTAAAAGTGAAACTGCCGATCGGAGGGAATCACAGGGATTCACCCCTCCAGATCTGATTGGAGCTCTCCAATCAGATCTGGAGGGGCGGATCAGCAAGTCCCCACCCCTCCACAGCCCCCTCCAGCACCAGGACTTACAGAGGCCCCCCCACCGTCCCCACCCTCTATTGTTATGTATATGTCGGCGGGCTGCACCTGCGGGTGCGCCCGCCGATCACAGTGCCTGGTCTCCTCCTACGGGCCCCCCCAGGTAGCCCCAACCTTCGCCCTGTGTCCTGGCCCCCCTTACCTCCTGCGGCGGGCTGCACACGTCGGTGCACCCGCCACTGCGGCCGCCCTGCCTCCGGCTGTGTGGCTCCCCTGCCGGCCGGTCGGTGGCCCTGCCTCCTCTCCCCGCCTCCTCTCCCGGCCTCCTGCTGCTCATCGGTCTATCGAGAGGGAGGTAAGTATGTATGTATGTATCTATGTATGTATGTATGTAACAAAAAACAAAAAATCACAGCTGCACTCAGTCTAACCAACAAGTGTGTGCTGACAAGCAATAATGGTTTGAGAAAAAAATTAAAAAACATCAGTTTTTTCTAAAAAACTCAGTACTCACTTTTTTTTATTAAAAGACGGGGCTCTTGGTACACTCATTGGCCAATGTATGCCTGCCCTCCGGCCACTTCTTGGCGGCCCCGGGGTCCGGAAGGTCCTAACGCTGACATCCCTGCCAGATCCTTGTCCGTGGACTCCCTGGTCCCTCTGACCTCATCCTGATCCCTGAGCACCTGGGGTCGGCGGGGGCGCAATCTGCAGCTGGGTGGAGCCAGCTACTCCACCTCGTCTAGTATATATCAGCAAAAAAACTGCAAAGCACTCGTTACACTGTGCGAAAGGTGCAAAGCCCCAAAAGGAATATTTGTTTTTCTTCATAACTGTACCAAATGACAGTAACATGCAGTAATAATAAGAAATATAATTTTTCTCACACATGACAGTTCAGTCTTTAGAAATAGGATTCACTTCCGGTTCCGGCGCCGCGATGGACACCACGGAGTAAAGGAGCTCCAGGCGCCAGCAAGCCTCAGACCGGCAATTTAGACTCCCGGGAACGGGTGGACGGCAGCAGGCGGCACCGCGAGATTACCTCGACTCCCAGGAACAGTGGAGCGCTGGTTACGGAGCGGAGGAGGCGGCCAGAGAGCGGGGCCGAGTCAGAGGGAGAAGACGGCAGGAAAGCCCAAGATGGCGGCACCTGCACAGCATCTGAGGAGGAAGGAGAGCGCATCACAAGAGCCCCCCCAGCCGCAAAGGTCAGATCGGAGGGATCAGGGGGGAGCCTGCAGCAGCCAGGGGCAGCCCAGGGGCCATGGTGGGGGAGGCACGTCACCCCGGAGCCTGGATAATGAATCCCCCACAGGAATGAGGGAAATGTTTGAGTCCCTGAAGGGGGAGATAACGACCGCTGTGCGTGTGGCGGTGAGAGAAGCAGTGGAGGAGTTACAAGAGACTGCAGCTAAGCATGCTGGCAGATTAGACCAACTTGAACAGAGGGTCTCTGATTTAGAGGATAGGTTACTGACCAAGGAGCAGGAGCTGGCAGAGGTCCGAAAGAATAATGTGTGGATGGCTGACAAACTAGAGGACTTAGAGAACCGGTCTAGGAGGAGTAATCTGAATATGTTTCCAACCAACAACTGGACAGTGTGTTTGAAAAGCTCCTGCCTGAAGCTCTGGGCATACAGGGAGTCTGCAGGGTGGAAAGAGCACATAGGCTGGGGCCCCTAAGAAGTGGTAATGAAGGACCATCCAATATGGAGGGCACCAGCCGCTCTGATCGGAGACCCAGAGGCCCAAGACAGGCTATAGCCAAATTTCTTGACTTTAAAGACAAAGACAGAGTGCTCAGGGCATTTAGGGCCAGGAGGCGCCCCCTAGAAATCATGGGACACAGAGTGGTTCTGCACGAGGACTTTTCTGCTGTGGTGGCTAGGCAACGCAGAGCTTTCAGTGACGTTTGTGGTATGCTGTGCCGGAGGGGAGTTCAATTTCAATTACAATACCCTGCAGTGCTCAGGACGAGGAGTGAAGATGGGACATTTCAGAGGTGGCACGATCCTGATGAAGCAATGAGGGTGTTTATGAGATCCTCAAGGGTTTCACCATATGCTGGACAGAACGTCTCACCATCTGGGAGAAAGAGCCCAATGAGACCTGAGGCAGCCCCGGAGTGAAGGCAATGGCTTACCTGCTCATTGGCTCCCCTTTTTTTTTTTTATTTTTTTTTTATTCTTCCTTGATCGGCACTGGATTGTTTATATGGGGGGAGAGGTGAAGGCCTGGTCGCTTGATTGATGTAAGAGGCGCGGCTGGCGTTCTGATGGTAAAAAAAGGAAGTCTGGTGGAATATAGATGCTGTTTTGTATGGAGAGGGGGTGGTGGGTGGGAGTGGGTGTTAGGGGGGTTGTTCTATGGTTCTTCTTACAGATGTTGGGGGGATTGGGGAATAGTCGTCTATCTGAGGAATTGATGGAGTCTCTTTCTGAGGGAGGAAAGGTGGCAGACAAAATATGGCATATTGTACATTACGAAACTACTCTCTCTCGCCTACATGGGATCTTTCGATTCATGACACACGGGGGACATCTTGCTCATCATCACACACTGGATAATGGTTAGAATCATAACCTGGAATATCAAGGGGTTAAAGTCCCCAGAGAAGCGCATGATGGTACTTCGTCACCTGCACAGATTAAGGGTGGATATCGCACTTCTGCAGGAAACTCACCTCCCCCAGCATGACTTGTTTAGAATGAATAGGCTTTGGGTGGGGGAGGTGTATGGTTCTGGGGCGATGGGTCGCCAAGCAGGGGTCCTTACATTGATAAACAAGGGATTCCCGCATAAGCTGGTGCACTGTCAACATGATGACCAAGGGAGACATGTGCGGGTGGTTTTGGAGACTCCCAGTGGGACTCTGGATATACATAATGTATATGCACCCAATGTGGATCGGGCCACTTTTTTTTACTAAATTAGGACTGGATCTGGTGAAGGGGGAGTTGACATCTCTACTTATAGGCGGTGACATGAATGAGGTCATGGAGGTGGGGGAGGACAGATCTGGACTGGGGGGAACACGGAGAGTAGGATTGGAAGTGATACAGTTGGGACCTCTCCGGGGGCTAGTGGACGATCTCAATTTGCATGATGTCTGGCGTTTTCAACATCCGGTGGACTGCTAGTTTACACATTTCTCGCACCCTCATGGTACGTGGTCGAGAATCGATCTGCTACTGGCCAGCGGAGATCTGTTGCCGAAAATTGAAAGCTCCGAGATTTTACACTTGGTGATCTCGGATCATTGCCCAGTAATTTTGACGTTGGGCGAATCGTTCCCCAGGGGCTCTGACTTCATTTGGCGGTTCCCACATTTTCTAAAGGGTGACAAGGACTTCAACCGGCTACTAGGGGAGTGGTGGACTGACTATGTGGACTGTAACCCACCGGAGACGATGAGTCCGTCTCTATTCTGGGAAACGGCCAAGGCAGTTTTACGTGGAGGGTGATGGCACATGCAGTGACTATTAAGAAAAAGACTCACTCAGCTTATCTGATGACCAGCCATTCTGTACGTGACAGTTTCAGGCGTTACCAGCAAAACCCATCTAATGATAATAAGGAAGCTTGGATGGAGGCTAAAGGGAACTTTGATGTGTGGGCTCGAAAACGGGAAGTTATGGGTAAGTCCGCCAGGGAAGCCGTCCTACATAGATATGGGGACAAGGCTGGAAGAATTTTGGAGCATCTAGCTAAAGGAAAGAGCAATACCTCGCAGATTGTGACTATGAAAGACCAAAATGGTGATACTACGGCCGATCCTAAGGCGATCAATTCTATATTGGGCTAATTTTATACGACGTTATACAGCAAAAGAATGAGCGACAGAACGTTAGGACTGAAATGGTTGGAGGAGTGGCCGATGCCGACAGTGTCCGGGGAAGACCTAGAAGACTTAAATAGGGAAGTGTCGGAGTCTGAGATAGCGAATGTCATTAAACAATTGAATATCCACAAAGCCCCGGGCCCGGATGGCTTTGGCGCAAGTCTCTACAAGGCCTTGGCTGACCAGATTACCCCACATTTAAAATCATTATATAATGGTTTTTTGAAGGGTGAGCGGATCCCTGATCATATGAATATTGCTTATATTACACTCCTGCCCAAGGGAAATGAACCAACGGACGACCCGGCCTCATTCCGTCCAATTTCCCTGATCAACTAGGATCTAAAAATTATTTAAAAAATAATGGCGGATAGGCTGGCAGGACTGCTCCCGGGGTGGGTAGGAAAGGAACAAGCAGGTTTTATCAGAGGGAAAGCGACGGTGTGTAATGTTCGTAAAGCATTGATGGTGATGGAGGCGGTGCGACTAGGAGACAGCAGAAGGGGGGGGCTCCAGCCATAGTCATTCTAGATGCAGAGAAAGCTTTTGATAGCGTGGCATGGCCATGGCTGGAACAGGTTCTGGATAAAATGGGGCTGACAGGCAACTTTCGGAGATTTTTGGGAGTACTATATGCCAATCCATGAGCGCGGGTACACACCCCAGGATTTCTTTCGGACTTTATTAAGTTGGAAAGAGGGACGAGACAGGGGTGCCCTTTGTCCCCGCTCTTGTTCAACTTGGCAATCGAGCCTCTCTCGAGGTACCTCAATGGCCCTTGTAGTTTCGCAGGAATACAGGTGGGGAAGATGACCCTACAGTCGAACTTGTTCGCAGATGATATTATTTTATATATGGATGATCCTGCGGGGGACCTTGGGGGGTTCTGGAGAGGTTTGAAGAATTTAGCATGATTTCGGGGTTCCGTCTGAATTTGAAAAAATGTGAGATCATGCCCCTCACTGAGGAGGGCAGAAAGGTCTTGCGGGACGAGCAGAGACAGGGCACATACAAGGGGATTACGGTGGCTACTAAAGAGATTAAATATCTGGGCATTACCTTGGGGAAAGATGTCAGAGACATATACCGCCTCAACTTTCAGCCTATCATATTGAAAATTGAGCGAGAATTGGAACGTTGGAAGTCTCTCCCGCTGTCTTTATTGGGCAGAGTACATCTTGTTAAAATGGTGAGCTTTCCGCGCCTGCTTTACCCTCTACAGACGATACCACTCCTGCTTCGCCATGTGGATGTTAATAGGCTGAACAGGGCATTCTCCGGCTTCCTCTGGAGAGGGAGAAGAAGCAGGATCAAGCTGCGTACACTGATGTTCCCCAAGGAGGAGGGTGGCCTGGCCTTCCCCAATGTACGGGGTATAACCTGGCAAGCGTCTTCCGACATGCAATAGATTGGTTGAGAGGTACGAGTAGGCATTCGGACTATGAACTTGAAGCGCAATGGTGCGCACCCTGGGACTTGGGTGCGATCCTTCATGCCCCGAGTAATGTTCTCGACCCGCACATCAAACACTCCATCTTGTTTCGAGATACTAGGGCGGCATGGAAGGCTGTCAGATGCAGGATGGGACTAGCTTGGAGAGTCACGAAATATACACTGCTTTGGGGCAACTCGGACTTCCCCCAGGGCTCTGACAATGCGTTGTTCTCTTTATGGCGGGACAGGGGGATTAGGACTATGAGGGACCTAATTTGGGCCCCCGATAGCAGATGGATGACGGCAGAGGAAGTGGATGTGAAGTGGCGGCTAGGTTCCTCTCATACTTTGCAATATGCTCAAATCAGGTGTCATTTGTTTTCGAAGCTACGTGATATCAGTCTGGAGTGTCGTGCGTCGGCATTGGACACTCTGCTACCTCGAGAGGCTCCCGTGGCCAATATCTCTTCCATATATCTTGGCCTCCGACACAAATTGATTCCCTCTGGACCAACAAATCTTTTCAAAGGGTGGGAGACAAGACTGGGTGAGGAAGGAGTAGAGGAAGAGATACTTAAAGGTTGGACGGAGGTATGACGCTACGCGATAGATGAGAGGTGGCGGGATACACATTACCGTTTAATTCATAGGGCCATCTTGGGTTTCAATATCCCTCCATCGATGCATAACCCGGATAGGAGATTGTCTTGCCCGAAATGTGCATCACCCAGACCTGATCTCTTTCATGGAATATGGGAATGTGAGGTGGTGAAGGGGAAGTGGTCTTTGGTCCAGAGATGGGTCGGAGATGTCCTGGGTCTAGAATTACCATTGGATAAGATGGCATGGGTGTTCCATGACTTTTCTGCACACGTCGTCCCTGTCAAATGGCGTGCATTCCTACACATAGCCTTGCTCGCATTTAAACGCCTCATTTTGAGGCATTGGCTGGATTCATGCCCGCCTACACTTGATGCCTTACGAATAGATTTGAGTCGTGTCATGAAGTTGGAAGGGTTAGAGGCACTGACAGATAAAGAGAACAAAACGAGAAAGTTTTTCGCTACCTGGCGATACTTCATAGTGCATCAACTATCCAAGTCGGAGATAGATGAATTTGTGATGCCATTCCGCAATACTCAGTGGTACTGCCTGGAGGATTTGGGGGTACATTAGGGGAGCTTAGAGTAGAAAATTAATAGTTTGCCTTGGTGCCCTTCTTTTTGCTTTTTTGTGTTTTTTCTACTATGCCGATAAATGTTCTGCCATGGTTGTGTGATCAGATGGGACGACAGGGGGTGGGGGGGGGGACAAGGGAGGGGAATGTTGTAGATGGCTTCTGTTATTCACAGGGTTGGAACTTGTTTGTGGTAACCCACTGTGACAATTGGTGATTTTTCAATGTTTGTTTCGACATTATGTTCTTGGAAAAAACAAAATCTTAAAAAACATAGATTTAAAAAAAAAAAAAAGAAATAGGATTCAATAAAAATGTTTACCAACCTGAAGATCCTGCCTGTTCAGAAGTGTTTCTTTGGTCATCTTCATCACCGCACTTCTCATGATGGTGCCTCATTCGCGCCACCAGGCCTTGCATCTCTTTATTGCATCATTTGCATTTTGCACGCATGCCTGCCTTACCGATAGGCGAAGGAGCTTCATTAAAATATTCCCAAACTGGGTCTCTTTTACGGCCTGCTGCCATTATAAGGAAAGAATGTAATAAACCTCAGATTGTACACACAAACAGATCCAGACTTGTCTGTCTGTGGCTATGCTGCAGTATTGTGCTCAAAGTTTCACTTTCATTTTCTTGTCTGCTTGCCCTTCCTCCTCCTCACACTTAGATGCACATTCTTCTTGTGTTGTGCAGATCTATTCCACTCCAAACAATCAGAAACATATTGTCTAACTTCTTGGACTTGGCACTGAAGGGGTTGATTCTGTATTCATAGGTTTGTAGAACAATAGGATTAAGGTCTTTTTCTCAACTGTGTTCATGTTGTAACATTTTTGCCGTGAAGAAGAGGCTCGGACCTCTGCGGAGTCAAATTCAGTTTTGAGAACTGCGTAAGTAAAGCGAGCGTCTGTGATAATATAGGAGAGAAACTGCCCACTAATCCTACAGAAACCTCTGGAAGAGCATGGCATTGTGAATGTTACACATATACAGCCTTTATTCTACTGAGTTAAACAACTCAGCTTTATCTCATGATGGAAGAACCTTTGGATGGTAAAATATTTTCCTCAAAAAGAAGTTTATTGAAAAAAAATCCGATTTAAATAAAAAAAATCCGATTTAAATAAAAAAAATCCGATTTTTTTGATTTTTAAAAAAAAAACATTGATTTTTATCCACTCTGGCGGCCAGTGATGTACTGCCATTGGTGGTACACCACTGGGTTAGGATTAGATTAATTAGCAGTAGAGCACCACGTCACTTCCAGGTTTTTCCAAGAAGTGACGTGCAGCTTTCCTTCATTAAGTACTGCGAGCTGCATGATTTCCGGTGTTCCTAAAGGCACCGTTACACGCCTCAATGTTGAAAAGATCTCACTAACGATCTCGGGGGCGCGTTTTGACATCGTTGGTAAGATGTTACACTCCTAGATATCGTGGACGATGCACCAACGATTCAGGTAACATGCAGGTATCGTTCGCACAACCCAGCTTGATGTGAATGGGCAAAGTCGTGAATGACATCATTATCGCGCTGTCACACAGAACGATGAAGCAGGTTGGCTGATCGTGGTTCGTTTGATTTGAGAACATGTTCTCAAATCTGCGATCAACGATCCAACGATTTATCGTAGTCATATCATGGTGTTACACTCAACGACATCCTAGCGATGTTGTTTGAATGACTCCAAACCCGTGACGTTTGAGAGATATCGTTCACGATATCTTACCGTGTAGCCGTACCTTAAGAGTGACAAAAACAGAGGTATTCTAGAGGATTTAACGTACTCAGGTCACCCGTATATTGTGAGTTCTGGTCTCAGGCACATGCACGTGTCTATGAGGTCTCTCGTGTCTGTAGGGTCCACTCTGTCAACAATAGGAGGGGAACACTAAGTTCACCATATCATATGCACTATAGCTCTGTTTTCATTAGTATATCACTATGATGCTATGGGGATAGATTAGGCTCAGAACCACCACCAGTGATTGAGAATGGTGCCGGTTATAAGTGAGCTATCTACAACATCACATGTGGTTTACATTTGGTAGTGTGCTGGTGTTAGGAATCCTGATATGGACTGAGGGATAGGCTGTTCAGTTTATATATTCATACCCCAACTATGTTCCCATTGGTTGGATTCATATCCCATAAAGCTGATGTTACACCTCAGAGGTACTGGTTGAGAAGAAAAGAGGGAGGAATGGCTAAAACATTCAGTTATTTTGACAGGGGAGAGGTATTTTGCCCCCTCATAAGTACCTACCCTAAATTTATCTCTTAAATGTCACTGGATCCTAGATTCAATTGTCAGATTGTCACAGTATCCTACAAAACACATGTTTTACACAATAGTTGAGAGTAGCGTATTGATATCTATGCATGTCTTTGTGTGAAAGTGTACCAAAAGAAAGCCCACCTTCTCAAAGTCTGTTCTGTGCCCCCTCATGCCATCTCGTAGTCCCAGTGTTGTTCAGGATAATCCACTGAAGGGGTCCTATACCCCAGATACTGCCCCTTGGTTAAGTGCTGCTGTGTCTCCTGTGTATAGACTAGCAGTTTTCCACTTCTATGGGATAAACATTCTTGTTAAAAACCTTTAGGCCTCTTTGACATCTAATGCAGGTTTGCATTTCTATGCGTTTTTACCGCTAAAAACGCATGAAAACACTAGCGTTTTTGCCCCCATTGATTTTAATGGAAACACATGTAAAAACGCATGCAAAAAGGTTTGTGCGTTTTCAAAAACGAAAAAAACGCATGCGTTTTTGCATACGCAGCACAAAACGTCGGGGAATGCGTCTAGCGCTGTGTTGGCAAAAACGCATGCGTTTTGCATTTTTGAAAACGCACATGCGTTTTTGCATGCGTTTTTACATGTGTTTCCATTCAAATCAATGGGGGCAAAAACGCTAGCGTTTTCATGCGTTTTTAGCGGTAAAAAGGCATAGAAACGCAAATGCAGGCAAACGCAAACTATTTTTAGATGTGAAAAGGGCCTAAGTGTATTGTCCCTTCTTGTTACCACCCAACGAGATATACATAGGATTTTACCTTATTAGTTAGGCAGGCTATCCAGGATTTTAGGCTAAGTGCTTTATAGGGCGGTCAGCACTCTGTCATCATCTGCACTGACAGATGTGTGCAGCCGCCTGCATTGCGCCTTAATATAGTCCCTCCCCCTACTTTTAATACTGCGGTACCTCCGGAAGTCTCTTCTATGTGGTCAGCGCGTGCGTTCCACTGCTGACACGCATGGGAGACTTCTGCACATGCCCAGACCCAAAATTGCTGAATGGCCCAGCCTGCATGCATGGCACAGGCTCTGGAACAGGATCTGGCCTAGCATTTCAAGGATAAACATTGCTCAGCAACTATAAAGGTACCGTCACATGCCGCCATATTGCCGGAGATTTGGTTGGCAATTATCGAATTTGGCGATGTGGAAACCACATCGCCTGTGCGTAGTGGCGTGTGACTGGGAGATTCTACGGCGATAAATCACCGGTGGAGCGTCACCTGATTGCCCTGTACTGCAGAGAAATCAGGCGCCATCCACTAGGCAATTTCAGCGCATGGTGGCATGTGACAGGGCAAGGGCGACGTACACAGCGATCATGAAAGAAATCAAGTAGGCTGCTTGGATGTTGTGTTTTTCGCGTCACACCTGCGGCGATTGGTGGGTGATACTGTGTTCCGATTGGCTGGCCATATCCGCGGCGCCTTATTTGATGACCCGTGGGTTCACGCAAGGCCCACCAATCACAGTGATAGGGGCGCGGTGAAAAACACTGTAGCACGCCCCTATCAAAACAGTATGGCGACATCGCTGCTACGATTGTGCCGTGTGACACGGCGATGTGTGAAGGGAAGATTGCTTCCGGTCTTCTGCAGGCGATTTCAGGAAAGCAGGATCGCCGTAGAATGCAGCGAGATCTCTATGTGTGACAGGTCGACGGCGATCTGAAAAAAGTTCCCGAAACGTGCACGCTCACTTCAAATTGCCAGCGATATGGAAGCCATATGGCGGCGTGTGACAGTACCTTAAGTTTTGTGGAGTATTACAGGAAAAACTAGTCAGGTAGGTCAGTGACCTGTTTAGGCCTAGTAGCCCGGATAAACTCAAAGCTCATGCAATCGCACTCATCAATGTTATGCACTGCCACACACAGGTGGGACAAGTATATGTTTCGTGGAGTATTACAGGAAATAATAGAAAGGTAAGTCAGTGACCTGTTTAGGCATACTGGGCCGGATAAACAAAAAGCTCATGCCAGCGCTCCCATCAATGATATGCCCGCCAGACACAGGTGGGACCACTATCTGTGTCGTGGAGTATAATAGATAGGTAGGTCAGAGACCTGTTTGGGCCTAGTGGGCCACATAAACTCAAAGTTCATGCAAGTGTTCCCATCAATGTTATGCCATGCCACACACAGGTGGGACCATCATCAATTTTGTGGAATACTACAGTAAATAATAGAGAGGTAGGTCAGAGACCTGTTTGGACCTAGTGGGCCACATAAACTCAAAGCTCATGCAAGCGCTCCCATCAATAATATGCCCCGCCACACACTGGTGGGACCACTATCAGTTTCGTGGAGTATTACCGTAAAAACTAGTGAGGTAGGTCAGTGAGCTGTTTAGGCCTACTGGGCAGGATAAACTCAAAGCTCATGAAAGCGCTCCCATCAGTGTTATGCCCTGCCACACACAGGTGGGACCACTATCAGTTTCGTGGATTATTACCATAAAAACTAGTCAGGTAGGTGGGTTGGTAAGTAGGTTTTGGCAGATGCAATACAAAAGTGTTTTCTGCGCTGTGTGGCGGTAGATTTAGACAGAACATTGGACCACAGCTACCTAGTCAAACAGTGGTACTACCTCAAATAGGTTTTGCTTGGTTAGATGCAGTAAAAAAAGGCTAGTAAACACAGGAGGTGTAGCTTTCTTCACATCAATGCTACACCAGTGTCTGGCACACACTGCTAATAGCCAAAAAGGATTTACTCGGCTAGATTTGGCCAGATGCTGTAAAAAAACGCTTGCATAGCACTGGAACAGACCTGCCTGGCACACAGTGCTTTTATGTCCTAAAAAGGGCTGTTATTAGAAGTAGTCCCTAAACCTACTATCTCTCTATCTAACTTGGAATGAAATCGCTATCTAACTATCTTTTCAGTGCACACAGCAGCAGCGGCAGCGGCATCTGACACTGAGCCGCAACACTGATAAAATGGCGAGGAGGGAAAATGGGCGGTTCTTATATGGCAAGGACATGTGACATACCCATCCACAAGCACTTGTGTGCAAAAAGTGCACTTTGCTCTATGCGTTCTGATAGGTTGACAGACCGGACCACCCAAAGAGAGATTGGGAAGGAAAAAAAATGGAGATCTACATTATTTGACCACAGATCACATCCCCCCTGCCCACTATTCCTAGACAACGAAACTCATAATAACGTTGAACAAAAGCATTACTGTGAAAAGTTAGTAATGCTTTTCAGAGCTGCCACTAGGAATTTCAGGGCCCCTCACTGGCAAAATTTTGGGGCCCTGTGAGACTCCGCCCCAGCTCTGCCTCGGCCCTAGCTCCACCTCCGCCACAGCTCAGCCCCCCACAATTAGAAAAACTCTACTTCTGCCCCATGTACTCACCAATCACACATTAATAGTTCCCACCAAACATCAGATCACTTACAAACATAGCTAGGTTTGCACTGTTCTGAAGCACAATTAACTCTGTGATAATAAGTCTTGTAAATCATATATATATCACATAGGAGACTGCTGTATATACATCATACAGGAGACACTGAGGGCATATAAAGTACTGCAGAGGACTAGGGGGCACATAGACTGGGGTGAGATGAGGTCTACAGGAGCCACAGGGATGTATGATCTCCCTTTTCTCCGGGCCCCCACCTATTGAGGGAGGGAGCTGAGCGCTACAGGGGCCATAGGGATGTTCTCTCAATCATGGTGATTTAATGTTTGTGTGGCCTCTATTGTGCTCCATATAGAGTATTTGTGCTCTATTATCCTCTATATAGCATCCTGTAGCCTTTAGTACCCTCCGTATAGCATTCTGCAGCCTCAATTACCTTCCATATAGCATACTGCGGCCTCTATTAGTCTCCCTATAGCATCCCCCAAATAGCACTCTGTGGCCTCTATTATTCTCCGTATAGCATACTGCAGCCTGGTGATGCTGGAGCAATGGGGGCTTGAATAGAAGAGTATTTTTTTTAGCAACTTCCCCACATTTACTCACAATTTTCTGACTGATATAATCCTGAGCCAGCCCAGTGCACCATCATCAGCCCAGAGCACCATCACCAGTCCAGAGCACCAGCATCATCCCAGTGCACCATCACCAGTCCAGAGCACTATCAACAGTCTAGAGCACCAGCACCAGTCCAGTGCACCATCACCAGCCCACTGCACCATCACAAGCTCAGTGCACCATCACCAGCCCAGTGCACCATCACCAGTCCAGAGCACCATCACCAGTCCAGAGCACCATCACCAGTCTAGAGCACCGGTACCAGTCCAGTGCACTATCACCAGTCTAGAGCACCAGTAGCAGCCCAGTGTACAAGCTCAGTGCACCAGTACCAGCCCAATGCACCAGTACCAGCCCAGTACACCATCACCAGCCCAGGGCATCAGTATCAGGCCATTGCACCAGTACCAGCCCACTACAACAGCCTAGTGCACCATCACCAGCCCAGGGCATCAGTATCAGGCCACTGCACCAGTACCAGCCCACTACAACAGCCTAGTGCACCAGTACCAGTACAGTGCACCATCACCAGCCCAGGGAATCAGTACCAGACCAGTGCACCAGTACCAACCCAGTGCACCATTACCAGCCCAGTATACCAGCTCAGTACACCAGTACCAGCCCAGTGCACCGGTACCAGTTCAGTGCACCAGTACCAGCCCAGTGCACCATCACCAGCCCAGGGCATCAGTACCAGGCCACTGTACCAGTACCAGCCCAGGGCTCCAGTACAAGCCCAGTGCACCAGTACCAGCCCAGTGCACCAGTACCAGCCCAGTGTACCAGCTCAGCGCACCAGTACCTGCCCAGTGCACCAGTACCAGCCCAGTGCACCATCACCAGCCCAGGGCATCAGTACCAGGCCAGTGCACCAGTACCAGACCAGTGCACCAGTACCAGCCCAGTGCACCAACTCAGTGCACCAGTACCAGCTCAGTGCACCAGTACCAGTCCAGTGCACCAGTACCAGCCCAGGGCTCCAGTACCAGCCCAGGCTCCAGTACCAGGCCAGGGCATCATTCATCACCAGCCCAGTGCAATGCACCATTACTAGAACACATACACACCTGGGAGTTCAAAGTGCTCACTATGCATCTAGATACGTTCCTTGGGGGGTCTAGTTTCCAAAATGGGGTCACTTATGGGGAGCTCCAATGTGGAGACACACGGGGACCCTCCCATCGCGACATGGTGTCCGCTAACAATTTGAATGGAAAATGAGCTCAAATTGTTAGAGGATACCATGTCGCGTTGGGAGGGTCACTGTGTGTCTCCACATTGGAGCTCCCCCACAAGTGACCCCATCTTTATTATAAAGATCCGACGTAGTCCACAACGAAGGTCCCACGACGCTCGATCGCCTCCGACGTAGTCCACAACGAAGGTCCCACGACGCTCGATCGCCTCTGCTCAATCCAGAGACTGCAGCAAGGGATCAAGTGTCCTCTTCCTACAGTCTCAGGGGTCAGAGTTATGGTGCACTGTATGACAATGATCAGTTATACAGTGCACCATGACTATGATCCCAGAGACTATAACAAGAGGACACTTGATCCCTTGTTGCACCCATCCATCCACCTATGCACCCATCATCCACGCACGCACACAACCACGCACACACATCCACACACACACATCCACGCATGCACACATCCACGCACGCACGCTGACATCCACGCACGCTGACATCCACGCACGCACATCCACGCATGCTGACATCCACGCACGCTGACATCCACGCATGCACACATCCACGCACGCACAAATCCACGCACGCATGCTGACATCCACGCACATCCACACACACGCACATCCACACACGCACACATCCCCGCACGCTGACATCCACGCACGCTGACATCCACGCACGCTGACATCCACTCCGGACTGCAGAGGAGGCCGACGGTACAGGCGGGTGCACCGCGTGTGCAGCCCGCCGGAATAGGTGAGCGGGGCTGGGGACCGGGGGCTGGGGACCGGGGGCTGGGGATCAGCAGGGAGGAGGAGGGGGCCCTGCAGCTTCGCCGGCGGATGCATAATCCCGCCGGCAGACAAACTATGCAAGGTGGAGGGCGGGGATGGACAGGACACAGGAGGGGCTGCACAGGGGACGGGGACAGGACACAGGGGGCTCTGGACACAGGGGGGGCTACAGGACACAGGGGGCTCTGGACACAGGGGGCGGGGACAGGACACAGGGGGAGCTGGAGCATTAGTTCATGGCTGGCGGGTGTGGTGCAGCCCGCCGGCAGATAAGTATGATTGGGGAGGGGGGGGTGAAGGGGTTAACAAGGGTCCCCACACCTCTTCCCCTAACCCTTGTCTGTCACTGACAGCTTTTAGAATTGAACTGTCACTGTTCGTTTAGAAGCAGTGACAGTTCAAAGCCATGACGAGTATACTCGTCATGATGCGGGAACTGACATCTTTTCATGACGAGTATATTCGTCATTAGTCGTAAAGGGGACTGTTCTCACCATTCTTCTCTGCCTCTCTGATATTTTTGTTGGCCTGCCACTTCTGGCCTTTATAAGAACTGTCCCTGTGGTCTTCTATTTCCTTACTATGTTCCTCACAGTGGAAACTGACAGGTTAAATCTCTGAGACAACTTTTTGTATCCTTCCCCTGAACAACTATGTTGAACAATCTTTTTTTTTTCAGATCATTTGAGAGCTGTTTTGAGGAGCCCATAATGCCACTCCTCGAAGATGCAACTAGGAGAACAACTTGCAAGTGGTCACCTGAAATAGCTTTTCTCATGATTGGGTACACCGGGCTATGAAGTACAAAGCTAAATGAGGTTACCAAACCAATTTAGTGCTTCAGTAAGTCAGTAAAAATTACCGTATATACTCGTGTATAAGCCGACCCCCCTACTTTTGCCCCCAAAACCTGGGAAAACCTATAAACTCGTGTATAAGCCGAGGGTGGACCCCAGCACAGGTATACAGCCCCCACCAGTGTGGTATACAGGCCTCCCCAGTGGTAGTATACAGTAGCCTCCCCAGTGGTAGTATACAGCAGCCTCCCCAGTGGTAGTATACAGCAGCCTCCCATGTGGTAGTATACAGCAGCCTCCCATGTGGTAGTATACAGCAGCCTCCCCAGCAGTATATACAGGCCTTAGCGGTATATACAGCAGCCCCAGTGATATACAGCAGCCTCCCCAGTGGTATATACAGGCCCCAGCAGTATTACAGCAACCTCCCCAGTGGTATATACAGGCCCCAGCAGTATTACAGCAGCCTCCCCAGTGGTAAATGCAGGCCCCAGCAGTATAAACAGCAGCCCCAGTGGTATACAGCAGTGGTATACAGGCCCCAGTGGTATACAGGCCCCCTCAGAAGTGGTATATAGGGCCCCAGCAGTAATATACAGGCCCCCAGCAGTGGTATATAGGGCCCCAGCAGTGGTATACAGGGCCCCAGCAGTAATATACAGGCCCCCAGCAGTGGTATATAGGGCGCCAGCAGTGGTATATAGGGCCCCAGCAGTGGTATACAGGGCCCCAGCAGTGGTATACAGGGCCCCAGCAGTGGTATACAGGGCCCCAGCAGTGGTTTTCAGGGCCCCAGCAGTGGTATATAGGGCTCCAGCAGTAATATACAGGCCCCCAGCAGTGGTATATAGGGCCCCAGCAGTGGTATATAGGGCCCCAGCAGTGGTATACAGGGCCCCAGCAGTGGTATATAGGGCCCCAGCAGTGGTATATAGGGCCTTATCAGTGGTATACAGGGCCCCAGCAGTGGTATACAGCGCCCCAGCAGTAATATACAGGCCCTCAGCAGTAATATACAGGCCCCCAGCAGTGGTATATAGGGCCCCAGCAGTGGTATATAGGGCCTTATCAGTGGTATACAGGGCCCCAGCAGTGGTATACAGCGCCCCAGCAGTAATATACAGGCCCCTAGCAGTAATATACAGGCCCCCAGCAGTGGTATATAGGGCCCCAGCAGTGGTATACAGGGCCCCAGCAGTGGTATACAGGGCCCCAGCAGTGGTATATAGGACCTCAGAAATAATATACAGGCCTTCAGCAGTAATATACAGGCCCCCAGCAGTAATATACAGGCCCCCAGCAGTGGTATACAGGGCCCCAGCAGTGGTATACAGGGCCCCAGCAGTGGTATATAGCAGAGGTTCCCAACTCCAGTCCTCAAGGCACACCAACAGTGCAGGTTTTCAGGATTTCCTTAGAAATTGGAATCATCCCCAGTGCAGGTGATTCAATTATCACCTGTGCAATACTAAGGAAACCCTGAAAACCTGCACTGTTGGTGTGCCTTGAGGACTGGAGTTGGGAACCTCTGGTATATAGGACCTCAGCAGTAATATACAGGCCCCAAGCAGTGGTATACAGGGCCTCAGCAGTGGTATACAGGGCCCCAGCAGTAATATACAGGCCCCCAGCAGTGGTATATAGGGCCCCAGCAGTGGTATATAGGGACCCAGCAGTGGTATACAGGGCCCCAGCAGTGGTATACAGGGCCCCAGCAGTGGTATACAGGGCCCCAGCAGTGGTATACAGGGCCCCAGCAGTGGTATATAGGATCTCAGCAGTAATATACAGGCCCCCAGCAGTGGTATATAGGGCCCCAGCAGTGGTATATAGGGCCCCAGCAGTGGTATACAGGGCCCCAGCAGTGGTATACAGGGCCCCAGCAGTGGTATGTAGGACCTCAGCAGTAATATACAGGCCCCCAGCAGTGGTATATAGGGCCCCAGCAGTGGTATATAGGGCCCCAGCAGTGGTATATAGGGCCCCAGCAGTGGTATACAGGGCCCCAGCAGTGGTATACAGGGCCCCAGCAGTGGTATACATGGCCTCAGCAGTGGTATACAGGGCCCCAGCTGTGGTATAAGGGCCCCAGCAGCGGTATTCTGGCCCCCAGCAGAGTTATCCAGCCCCCACCTCCTTATATGTGTATGTGTCCCCCAGGCTGCGGCACATATTAAAATAACAAACATTTCATACATCACCTATCTGGCTCCGCTCCTCCGTCTCCCGGCTTCTTCCTGCTTGTGCCGGCTTCTATTCCTGTGGCCGACGCAGCAGATGATGTCATCGGCTGCGCCTGGTCACATGACACCGGCACAAGCAGGAAGAAGCCGGGACCGGAGGAGCGGCGTCGGATAGGTGATGTATGAAATGTTTGTTATTTTAATATGTGCCGCAGCCTGGGAGACACATACTAAGGAGGGGGGGCTGGATAACTCTGATGGGGGCCAGTGTAGTGCAATATGCACCGCTCCCCCCGCCGCTGATGGACGGGGGGATGCCGTGCATATTCATTACACTAATGAGACGGCCCCACGTGACCTCCTGCGGTCACTGCGGCCCCCTTCTGCCTCCTCCAGCCCCCAGTCACAGCCCCCCCCACAGCATACCGAGTGACTCGTGTATAAGCCGAGGGGGGGGGACTTTTCAGCACATTTTTTGTGCTGAAGAACTCGGCTTATACACAAGTATATACGGTAGTTAGGAACGTATTCAAATCATGAAAATCAGAAGGATGCCCATACTTTGGCACCTGTCAAATTTTGAAATAATGCATAGTTCACATTTTTGGTTAGTACAATAAACCTCATTTCAAACCTGAAATATTACTGTGTCCATCAGTTATTACATATATCACACTGAAATAGCTGTTGCAAAAAAACAATTTTAAACAAAAAAAAAGAGTAAGATTAAGAGGGGTGCCCAAACTTTTTCATATGACTGTATATCCTTTACCTCATACTTAGGTCAGATTTAGTGGTTCAACCAGAGCCTAAATGGGGGTTCGCAAGACCAGGGATAGTTTCAACAGGTCATATATGGGTGCACTTTTCAGTGGCTATCTCGGAGGAGGGGGGTGAATACTTGCGTATAGGCTACTTTATTATTAGGAAGGGGGGAAAAGGTACAACCGATTCAATATAGGGTATGCTACCCATGGGAGATGCTGCTCCCACCATCTAATAAGGCAACTGTGTAGGCAGGGCCGAATCAATGATGAGGCAATGTGAGTGGCCTGATTCAGGCGGCGCCACCTGCTGGTGAAGGAAGGGGCGGCATCTGCAGGGGGTGCTCATGTTCTCCTGCACAGCGCGGGAAGAAGTGAGAGCCGACAAAGATCAGAGAGCAGCCTCCTGTGCTGAGATTGATACCGATGATAAGAAGCTCCAGGTCACAAGGTGACAGATCTACTGCTGGCCAGGGAGTGAGGGGGCTGGGGCCCAGGGGCTGTGAGCATGTGAAGCTGCACATGTACAAACAGCACAGAGGATTGTGTGAGGTATCTGTATAATCTGTGAGTGAGCTGTGTGTGAGATTTGTATGAGCTGTGTGTTATGTGAGCTGTGTGTGTTGTGTGAGCTGTGTGTGTTGTGTGAGCTGTGTGTGTTGTGTGAGCTGTGTGTTGTGTGAGCTGTGTGTTGTGTGAGCTGTATGTGTGTGTTGTGTGAGCTGTGTGTGTTGTGTGAGCTGTGTGTGTTGTGTGAGCTGTGTGTTGTGTGAGCTGAGTGTGTGTTGTGTGAGCTGTGTGTGTTGTGTGAGTTGTGTGTGTTGTGTGAGCTGTGTGTGCTGAGTGTGTGTTGTGTGAGCTGTGTGTGTTGTGTGAGCTGTGTGTGTTGTGTGAGCTGTGTGTGTTGTGTGAGCTGTGTGTGTGTTTGTGTGAGCTGTGTGTTGTGTGAGCTGAGTGTGTTGTGTGAGCTGTGTGTGTTGTGTGAGCTGTGTGTGTGTGTTGTGTGTGAGTTGCATGTGTGTGTGAGTTGCATGTGTGTGTGAGTTGCGTGTCTGTGTGAGCTGTGTGTGAGTTGTGTGTGTGTGAACTGTGTGTTGTGTCTGTGAGTTGCGTGTCTGTGTGTGGGAGTTGTGTGTGTGTGAGCTGTGTGTGAGAGCTGTGTCTGAGTGTGAGCTGTGTCTGAGTGTGAGCTGTGTGTGAGTTGTGTGTGAGCTGTGTGTGAGTTGTGTGTGTGAGCTGTGTGTGAGTTGTGTGTGTGAACTGTGTGTTGTGTCTGTGAGTTGCGTGTCTGTGTGTGGGAGTTGTGTGTGTGAGCTGCGTGTCTGTGTGTGAGTTTTGTGTGGGAGCTGTGTATGAGTTGCTTTATGTGTGTGTGTGTGTTTAGATATCTTTTGAGTGAAGTGTATATACACTTCTGCAGCATCCATATGCTGTGTATATGATGTGTACCTGCTGAGCATCTGTTATATAACTAAGGGCCCTTTCACATCAGCGTTTTTCGTAATTCGCGGCAGATGCGGTGAAAAAACCGCATCTGCCGCGTTTGCCGCATAACCGTTCCACTTGCGGCACGGTTGCGGTTTTTTCCCATAGGAAGTATAGGGGGACTTGCAGCAGATGCGGCAAGTGCGGTTTTGCACTTGCGGCAGGTGCGGCAGCGAAAAAAACCGCGGCTGACCGCGATTTTTTTCGCTGCCGCACCTGCCGCAAGTGCAAAACCGCACTTGCCGCATCTGCCGCAAGTCCCCCTATACTTCCTATGGGAAAAACCGCAACCGTGCCGCAAGTGGAACGGTTATGCGGCAAACGCGGCAGATGCGGTTTTTTCACCGCATCTGCCGCGAATTACGAAAAACGCTGATGTGAAAGCACCCTAAGACATGTATGATGTGTGTGTGTGTGTGAGTATATGATGTGTATGTAATGAGCGTGCGTTGTCCAGTATATCTGTGCTGTATACATGTGTATATATAGTGTAATTTAACCCCTTCACTACCTTTTGAAGTACTATCCATAACTTGTATGGCTTCAGACGATCCCTAAAAACGCATCTTTTTAAGGTGGCCTATCCTACTCCCTAATAGAAGTCCATTGTACTGTAGACAGTGAATGGCCTATCCTCTGGACATTATTCTTCTACAAACTCCACCAAACCATAAAGGTCTACACAGACTGTCTGATGACCATCCATGTAAGCTTAGCCCTATGCCCCATTTCCTCAAGATGCCTGGACCATCATTGCAATAAGCCCCGGCACCTTGTGCAACCCCTATCCCGTTGTAGATTGTAAGCTCTTTTGAGCAGGGTCACCTTCATTTCTTGCTTTATTTATTGTATTTTTTTTTTCACATTGATTCTATGCCTATTGTTTTGTATCCAATTATTGTACTTTATTTGTTCTCTACTGTAATTACTTACTGTATTTTCTGTACTCTAACCCTACATTGTAAAGCGCTGCGGAATATGTTGGCGCTATATAAATAAAGCTTTATGGGGGGCGTGTCCAGCAGCTAACGGCGCCGGACACGTACTGAAGAGGCTCTGCCACTCAGATCCTGAAAGCGGCACCTAACGGCTCACCCCGAGCACCAAACAGCAGCCCCGGTACTCATTGGTTAGCACAGCAGACCCGGTCATGCCGAGAGCGAGTTCCAGGCGGAGGGAAACCGAGAACAAGCTCACAAACTTCTTCCCGCCTGAGGGGCAGAAATCCTCCAAGATGGCGCCCGCTGAGGACAACACAACAGCCCCGGTCCGCAACTCAGCACACTCTCCCCGATCTCCCCGCCGCACGGCAGAGCATGACTCGGTGAGTAGAGATGGCTCACCGATCATAAAAAGGTACATGAGAGACATGTTGGGAGCAATGCGGGACTCTATGATAGATGAACTGCGCAGCATGAGGGAAGAGATGAGGGCAGAAACGGCGGCCTTGGGAGAGAGAACATCTAAGATGGAAGCCAAAATGGCCGACTTTGCCTCGGCCCATAACAACCTCGCAGACAGTTATGATGTCCTGGACAGGGAAATGGGCTCTGTGCAGTCAAGGCTATGCCATCTGGAGGACGGACTACGTAAAAATAACATTAAACTGAGAGGGGTTGTGGAGGCGCAGGAAGCAGAGGATCTTCCGGCGATTGTAGCTGCGTTCTTGACCGCAGCGTTACTGGACGCCCCTCCGGAGATGCTTGAAGTTGTGAAAGCTTATAGGCTCCCAAAACCGGCTAAGCTACCTAAAGAAACTCCTAGAGACATTCTAATATCATTTCTGAGACCTGGTACGAGAGACATACTTCTTCACGCCATGAGAGCAAACCCCTCCTTACCAAAGCCCTTTGACACGGTTGCATCTTATCCGGATCTGTCGCCGGGAACGCTAGCCAGGAGACGTGAATTTTCCTCCAGCTGCCGAATCCTACGAGAAAAGGGGATCCAATATGCTTGGGGCTCTCCAACAGCTGTTAACTTTCGCTATAAGGGAACCAGGCATTCCTTTGCGTCCCCTACCCTGCTCAGAAAGGCTTTAAAATCATGGAACATGGCGGCCTCTAGTCCACATTCCCCGAGATCCTCACAAGAGGGGGCCCATGGACCACATCCACGGGATCAAAACTGATCGGGACGTTGCTTGGGAAAAAAAAAGGATATCTGGATCTGAGTGTTTGCCAATTTAGTCCCACCGAGCCTCCTCCGCAGACTCTCCGGTGGGCCACCTGGACTGGGGGGCAACTCCTGATTCTAGGGCGTTCCCGGGTCCTGGTCTTTTCTGGGAGAGGTTTCTGGTGGGACTGCTATTCCTCCCCCCCCCATGAGATCAGACACATTAGTCTGACTTTATTGCGAGTTTACATTTGTGTTACCTTCCCTGTATTTTAACTACCTCTCCCTAATCCCCCCCCTGTACCCTACCCTCTTCCCCCCCCTACTTCCCTCCCCCGCCCCCGACCCAGCTCTACTCTCTCTAAATACCCTTGCTCCCCTTCCCCTTCTTTTCAACTTCTTCATTTCTCTCTTGATTCTCTAGAGTATTGTATTTCGGCTGTTTCCTTCTGTGTTTGCACTCATTTGTAAGGCTCTCACAAACCGTAACAATGTCCCATTGTGTCATGTCAGACTCACCTTCCATTCTGCAGGTAGCGTCGCTTAATGTAAGAGGACTGAATTCCCCGGTGAAACGCTCCTTCTTGTGGAGGGAGACCAATAGGGATGGGCGAATCTACTCGCTAGGACTCGTTACTCGGCGAGTAGTAAGGGACTCGCAGGACTCGGTACTCTGCGAGTTTCCCAGTGATTACTCGCACGAGTCCAATGCAAATCAATATCAATCCTAGTTTTGTCAGAAACGCTGACAACACTAGGATTGCAATTGTTGCATTAGACTCGGCTACTGTGGCAGTGATAGCAGGGAAACTCTCAGATAACTGCTGTTACATTGCGAGCCGAGTCCAGCTGTCTTCTCTGTGCAGCTCCAGGGTCCTAGAGCCCGCCTGCTCACAGACATGATGTAGCAGTGCTGAGATTGTTCTCAGTCTGCTCATTCCCTGTGCATAGACATCTATATTTATGCACAGGGGATGTAGCAGAGAGGACATCGCGTTTTGGACTACGTCGGACAGAAGAGGATTTTTTTAATTAAAGATGAAGTCCCTAATGGCTTTTTTTTTTATTTCAAATAAAAATTTTTTTCTGTGTTGTGTTTTTTTAACCCTTTATTGGAGATTCTTAGTGGCTGGGTCAAACGTGGCCTGACACTAAGAATCCCGGGCTTAATACCAGCTTGTATAACAAAGCTGGTATTAACCCCTTTATTACCCTGCGTGCCACTGCCACCAGGGCCGCTGGAAGAGCGGGGTTCAGCGCCAGAGGATGGCGCTTCAATGAACGCGCCATCTTCTGGGGCGGCTGCGGGCTGCAATTTGCAGCGGGGGGTGCCCAGAAAGCTTGGGCATCCCTGCGCTGTGGATTCCAGCCCCCAGCTGCTTAGTTGTACCTGGCTAGACATAGAAATTGCGCGGAGCCCCACGCATTTTTTTTATTATTTAATGAATTTCAGAGTCAGAGTCTCAGAGTCAGAGTCTCAGAGTCGGAGTCGCCTCAGAGTCAGAGTCGCCTCAGAGTCGGAGTCGCCTCGGAGTCGGAGTCGCCTCGGAGTCGGAGTCGTCTCGGAGTCGGAGTCTCAGAGTCGGAGTCGCCTCAGAGTCGGAGTCGCCTCGGAGTCGGAGTTGCCTCGGAGTCGGAGTCGTCTCGGAGTCGGAGTCGTCTCGGAGTCGGAGTCGTCTCGGAGTCATCTCGGAGTCGTCTCGGAGTCGGAGTTGTCTCGGAGTTGGAGTCGTCTCGGAGTCGGAGTCGTCTCGGAGTCGGAGTCGTCTCGGAGTCGGAGTCGTCTCGGAGTCGGAGTCGTCTCGGAGTCGTCTCGGAGTCGTCTCGGAGTCGTCTCGGAGTCGGAGTCGGAGTCGTCTCGGAGTCGGAGTCGTCTCGGAGTCGGAGTCGGAGTCGTCTCGGAGTCGGAGTCGTCTCGGAGTCGGAGTCGAGTCGGAGTCGGAGTCGAGTCGGATTCGGAGTCGTCTCGGAGTCGGAGTCATCTCGGAGTCGGAGTCGTCTCGGAGTCGAGTCGGAGTCGGATTCGGAGTCGTCTCGGAGTCGGAGTCGTCTCGGAGTCGGAGTCGTCTCGTAATCGGAGTCGTCTCGGAGTCGGAGTCGAGTCGGAGTCGGAGTCGTCTCGGAGTCGGAGTCGTCTCGGAGTCGAGTCGGAGTCGGAGTCGTCTCGGAGTCGGAGTCAAAAAATGCGTGGGGCTCTGCGCAATTTCTATGTCTAGCCAGGTACAGCTAAGCAGCTGAGGGCTGGAATCCGCAGCGCAGGGATGCCCAAGCTTTCTGGGCACCCCCCGCTGCAAATTGCAGCCCGCAGCCGCCCCAGAAGATGGCGCGTTCATTGAAGCGCCATCCTCTGGCGCTGAACCCCGCTCTTCCAGCGGCCCTGGTGGCGGTGGCACGCTGGGTAATAGAGGTTAGGGCCAGCTTTGTATTATCAGCTGGCCCTAAGCCCGAAATTTATGGCGGTCACGCCAATATTAGACATGACAGCCATGAATTTCTATTAAATTGTTTTAAAAAAAACACAACACAGAGAAATTTTTTTATTAGAAATAAAAAAAAAAGCCATTAGAGACTCCATCTTTAATTAAAAAAATCCTCTTCCGTCCGACGCAGTCCAAAACGCGATGTCCTCTCTGCTCATCCCTGTGCATAGATATAGATGTATATGCACAGGGAATGAGCAGACTGAGAACAATCTCAGTTCTGCTACATCATCTCTGTGCACAGACATTCATGTCTGTACACAGGGAATGAGCAGACTGAGAACAATCTCAGCTCTGCTACATCAGGCAGCAGGCAGGCTCTAGGACCCTGGAGCCAGCACACAAAGAAGACAGGACTCTTATCTGTGCGAGTTTCCCAGCCAGCGATTACAGTTGCAAAGTAAACTAGTCCAATGCAAATAAATGACAAAACTAGGATTGCTTCAGGCTGAAGCTTCCGAGACACATCTGCGATTTGTAAATCTCACACTACTCGCTATTACTCGCTTCCCCATTCATTAACATTGGACTCGCTAGACTCGCAACGAGTAGCGAGTCCTGGGCTCGGACTCGCTAGAGTCAAGCGATTCCGAGTAATTTAGGATTCGCCCATCACTAGAGACCAAGAGACTCAAAGCAGACGTTCTTTGTATTCAGGAAACGCATCTTTTGTCGGAGGACAACTATCGGGTAAGACACTCCTCCTACCCCCACATATTTTTTGCTAATAACAAAACAAAGAAAGCAGGAGTTTGTGTGATGGTGAGCAACCAGTTTCAACTAAAATCAATGGAAGCGGACCCGCTGGGGAGATACCTCATAATAAAATGTCACCTAGCAGGGGAATTGTTCACCATAGTGACGATATATGCCCCGAACACAGGCCAAATGAGATTTTTGAGGTCTTTCTTTAAAAGAATGAGAGAATCCGCAGAGAGGATCCTTGGTAATGTGCGGTGACTTTAACCAAGTTATGGAGGCTAGACTGGACTCTTCTGCACCATCCACAAGAAAAGGGAGGGATCTGGCAGAAGTGAGTAGAGAATTCAAACTCCATGACGTGTGGCGGTATCTACACGCGGAGGAGAGGGAGTACACCTTCTTCTCCAGCTCTCACAAGTCCTATTCTAGGATTGACTTTGTCCTAGTGGGAGATGACATTTTGCCCCACTGTATTGCAGCTTCAATAGGACTGATCTCGTGGTCGGACCATGCTCCGGTAACACTGACGATCAGACTGGGGCAAAAAAGCGGTACATACCGTCGATGGAGGATGAACGTTGGACTCCTGTCAGACCAACACACCCTTGACTTTCTGGATACAAAGCTAGAGGAATTCTTCCAAATAAATGACAACGAGGAAGTGACAGACGGCTCCCTCTGGCACTCTCATAAGGCAGTCCTTCGGGGCCTCCTCATTCAAAAGGCATCACAGCAGAAGAGGGTGCGAGAGAAAGATTGGAGGGAATGGTCGGAACAAATAGCGGAATTAGAGAAGGTAAACAAGGCTAGCCCTTCCCCTCTCTTGACCTCTCAAATTTTGGAGTTACGCACAAAACTTAGAGCCCAACTACTTTTTTACCACGAACTAAATTTGAGAAAAATAAACACTCAGTATTACTCGGCAGGGATAGAGCGGGTAAATTACTCGCTAAAAGACTTAAGAAACGGGTGACTCGGTCCATGGTGACCTCTATGACTACGCCTGAGGGGAGACAGATCAGGGACCCAACAGAAATAGTGGAGGTTATGGCGGACTATTATTCCAAACTGTACAACCTAGCCGATGACCCCCAGACTCCACAACCCTCGCAGAGTCTAATACAAGAATATTTATCACGTCTTGACCTCCCGACCCTACAGCCGGACATTCTGTCAGATTTAAATAAACCTTTCACGCTCCCTGAGGTGACGGCCATACTTCAGACACTCAAATCAAACTCAGCCCCAGGCCCAGATGGGTTTGCCAATGAATACTATAGGGTGTTCTCGTCGCGCTTGGCACCCTACCTTCTCCGACTCTTCCAGTTTTGGCAGGTGGAGGGGTCTCTTCCAGCTGAGGCTCTGGAAGCCACGATCACTACCATCCAGAAGCCGGGGAAACCTCCTGACATGCCGGGCAACTATCGACCCATCTCATTACTCAATACGGATGTGAAGATATTTGCTAGGCTGTTAGCCTCCCGCCTGGCACGGGTGATCCCACTGCTGGTGGACTCGGACCAGGTGGGCTTTGTGGCGGGGCGACAGGCAAGAGACGGGACCAGACGTATGTTGGATCTGATTGAGATAGTGGAGGGAAGGGGGGCCCCCAGTGTATTCCTGTCACTGGACGCTGAAAAGGCGTTCGACAGGGTACAGGTGGGATCAAAACAACACGCCATAGGATTATATGCAGATGACGTTATAGTGACATGCACGAACCCCACCAAATCCATCCCGGCCGCAATTCAAGAACTTGAAACTTTCTCCAAAGTATCTTATTACAAGCTGAATATGGGAAAGTCGATGGCACTCCCGATTAATATAACGGGGGCGGAGCTAGTGGACCTCTCATCACAATTCCCATTTACCTGGGCACCAGATGGCATACCCTACTTGGGTGTCGTGCTGTGTGCTTCACAAAATAGAGCACGTGTTAATATACTAAAACTGTTGAATTCTCTGAGGGGTTCCCTGGACTCTGGACCCTGTCCTCCTTTAACCTGGATGGCTCGCATCCAGGCTTTCAGGATGATTTGGATGCCCAAATTGCTGTACCTCTTCCGATGCCTCCCACTAAACTACCAGAATAAACTACTCACTCAATTACAGAGACAAATTAACAGTTTTGTTTGGGCAAAGGGCAGACCGAGGGTCAACAGACGGACAATGTACCTGAAACTGAGAGGCGGTGGGATGGGAGTGCCGGACGTTGTGACATATTTAAGAGCGACAATCCTCGAGGCGTCGAGAGAGTTATGGAGGGCACGCACAGATTTAGGCTGGGTCCAACTGGAGACGGACATAGCACCAGAGATAGCGCCGGGCAAACTCCTGTCGGGAGTCGGTTTAGGCACGGTAGGGGTGGTTCACCCTCTAGCCACGATCCGTTCAATGCAGATGACCTGGGGTAGGGTTCCGGCTTCCTGGACCAGATTGGCCCCTGAGAAGCTCCCCTTGGAAGCTTTCCGGGTTCATATTCCATCGTTACACCTGGCAGCGTGGCGAGATCTGGGAATCGACACCCTGGGGGATTTGATTAGAGATGGTAAACTACTCACCTTCCGAGATTGCAGGAAGGGGTGAGCTGCAAAATACCTTCCTGCAATACTCCCAGATATGTCATTTTCTCAGATCTTCAGACTGTACACATGATCTGAAACAACCTATTCCCTCCCCATTTCAACAACACCTCCACACCGAAAGTACTGTACATAAGGGCCTGTCCTCTATTTATGAGGGTCTGTTAGCCCAGAACTCCCCTAACAAATTACAATATATGGAGAGTTGGGAGAAAGAACTGAACTTTTCCGCAGATGTAGATGATTGGGAGGGAGCAATCAGAAGTGTCACCCAAGCCACAAGGTGCATAAACCATCTGGAATCCCTCAAAAAAATACATTTAAGATGGTATACTCCTCCTTCCAGGCTGGCTAAATTTGCTTCAGGTGGTTCATCCCTGTTCTGGAGACAATGTGGACAAAAGGGGGATTTGGTCCACATGTGGTGGAACTGCCCTAAGATATCCCAGTTCTGGACGCTGGTAGCCGTCCTGATGGGATCGGTTACAGAAACATTCATTCCCCTAACCCCACAACTTGCAGTATTGCATCTAGGAGCGGAAGCCCTTCCTCTGATCCCCAGACATGTCACCTCATACATCTTAATCGCAGCCAGATTGTGCGTGGCGGCTGCATGGAAAAGTGTATCGCCCCCGTCTCTGGGTGACGTCACCAAAAAATTAAATCTAATCTTCTGCCACGAACATCATCTAGCAATGGACGCTCCAAGACGCAGATATATTGCTGAGGCTTGGCAACTATGGGCGAATCATCCGGCCGCTATAAAGCCCTTGGCTTGAGCGGCAGCCGGAACAGCCGAGATGCAGCCTTTTACTTCATAATTTATAACATCACTTCTCTTTCTCTCTCAACCTACTCTCACCCATTCTATCTGTCCCTTATCTCTCCACTTCCCCTCTTTTTCTTTCCTAACCTTTGAACTCCCCTCCTTTCCACCCGCTCACCTTAACCCCTGATTTCTCCCCTCCCAATCCTCCCCCCCCAATCGTTGTTTTCCCCCTTCCAATCAAACTATGGGGGTTAACAGCATCCACCGTAAGACCTACACTTGCATGCTGGCCCCAACACGGATAAAGCCTGCCGCTACTTGGTTTGGGGACATCGATGCCTGTGGCCCAGACTAGAGTTTATAACATGCCTCCAAATTCGACTTAGCTGTTCGAATCCTGGGTTATTGGTTCACAACTGAAATCTTATTGTCTTACAAAAATCGATGTTCCACCTCCCCCCCACCCCTAACACGTTTTCCTTCACTCTCCCCCCCCCGTCTCCTCCCTCATTCCTATTCTAATAGAAACTCCCCCGTGTCTTACTGTATCTTGACATATTGTTAATGCTTGATATATATGTTATTGTTATCAATGTATACTTGTACAGTTCATGTAACTTTCTTTACCATTTACACTCAATAAAAACTTATTGAAGAGTAAATAAAGCTTTATTATTATTATTATTATTATATGTCAAAGCTTGTATTCTCACCTTTGATACCGGCTCACATGCTCAGCACGCTTCAGGTTGCAGGACTGTGTCTGCCTACAGGACCACCACTCTGCCAGCCATTGTGTGTCTGTATGGTTGAGCCAATCCTGCCATTACCATTAATGACCCTTGTTCTGGATTCGTCCGTGTGGTCCTTGTATGTGTGTGATGGCGCTGACATACATGTGTTTGAACAACTTTTTTTCTATTTCTCTAAATTAAAATATCCACTATTGTCCTCATTTCATTTTACAGGGTAGATATAAATCTGTGCAAACTAGATTTATTTCTACCAATTGAAAAAAGACTTTCTGGGGGGAAGGGGGGTTGCCATTTTGCAGTTCGCCTCAGGCAGCACAGAGGCTAGGTTCACCCCTGCGTGTAGGTGCTGCCTGGTCACCCTCATAGTGGAAAGAGTCTATAGACAAATCATAAGCATTATGGACAGTTTTCCATAAATTGTTATTATTCTTATACCCATTTGGATCAATGAGGGTAATGCTGGTTTCATGGCAGTGGTATAAAGATCAATTTTCAAGGAGCCTTCGCAAGCCAAAAAACCAGTATCAGGTATTTTTTGCATGTACTTATCCATTTTCGTTGAGGTTTAATGAGAAGAACCGGGAAAGGTTTAGTCCGACCGAAATTTATTCTGACCCATGAGAGTCTTTCAATCTATATAGGAGGGACTGGGAGTGTTTGTTCTGTAAATGAGTTGCATTCAAAAAAATGTTGCGTATGCAGCGGGGTATATTAATTTGTTTATGTGGAATAGTAAGGTTATGTGAAACAGTTATAGGTAATGCGTCACTTTGCCAATTGCAATACATCAAATGTCATATACCTATGCAAGTGTAATTGTGGCATGGAATACATAGGAAAAGCCTGGTTTCACACTGCAGTTTTTCACTGATCAGTGTCCATCAGTGTTTGGGTGCCAAAACCAGAAGAGGAACTTGCAGAGAAAAACTATAATTGAAAGATTGACACCTGTTCTGAGTTTTGGAGACACTACTGGTTTTGGCACACAAACCTGATGGACACTGATCAGTGACAAAACTGCAGTGTGAAGCCAGACCTAGAGAAAATTCAAGAAACGCATCGGGGAACATGTGGGGGACATAAGGAAGAATAGGGGCACACCAATAGCAAGACATGTGAGAGCTGAGCATGGGGGAGATGAGAATGTTATCTCCTTCATGGGAATAGAGGTGATTACACCACCAAAAAGGGGCGGAGATTGGGATAAACTACCGTATATACTCGTGTATAAGCCGACCCGTGTATAAGCCGACCCCCCTACTTTTGCCCCCAAAATCTGGAAAAAACCTATTGACTCGTGTATAAGCCTAGGGTGGACCCCAGCACAGGTATACAGCCCCCAGCAGTGTGGTATACAGCAGCCTCCCCAGTGGTTTATACAGGCCCCAGCAGTGTTACAGCAGCAGCCCTAGTGGTATATACAGCAGCAGTCCCAGTGGTAGTATACAGCAGCCCCAGAGTTATATACAGCAGCCCCAGACGTATATACAGCAGCCCCAGTGGTAGTATACAGCAGCCCCAGGAGGTGTATACAGCAGCCCCAGAGGTAGTATACAGCAGCCCCAGAGGTAGTATACAGCAGCCCCAGAGTTATATACAGCAGCCCCAGAGGTATACAGGCCACCCCCATCAGTATCCAGGGCCCCCCCCATGTTCCGCAAACCTGTAAAGTAAGATGATTATACTTATCACTGTCCTGTCGCCGCCGTCCCCGCCGCTGCCATCGCGCTCCTCCGTCTTCAAGCAGCGTCTTCCGGCTTCCTGTGGTCGGCACAGGCAATGACGTCATTGCCTGCGCCGACAGGAAGCCGGAAGAAGACGGATGAAGCCGGAGGAGCGCGATGACAGCGGCGGGACAGCGGCAGCAGGACAGTGATAAGTATAATCATCTTACTTTACAGGTTTGCGGAGCATGGGGCGGGGCCCTGGATACTGATGGGGGGGGGGGCCTGTATACCTCTGGGGGGGCGCCCCTGTAGTAACTCGCGTATAAGCCGAGGGAGGAACTTTTCAGCCCAATTTTTGGGCTGAAAAACTCGGCTTATATGCGAGTATATACGGTAATTCTCCAAAAGGAAACAAGGTGGATCCATAGACTCAGAATGGTGGCCCCACTGGAACTAAATGAGACCCTAACATACACATGCTTTATCTAACGCCCAGTTTTATCTGGATACAGTAAAAGCAGCGGTATACATCGTACATATAAATTTGCTGGTTGCAGTGAAATCTGGAAACATTGTTCCATTTGTACACAGCAGCAAAACAGAACAATGTGTCCATGATTTCACTGCAACCAGCAAATTGCCTGTGAAATTGCCTAGCAATATTGCCACGTGTGAAAGTACCTTAATTGTCCCACATAGCCTTACTATTCCACATAAACAAATTCATGTACCCCCCTGCATATGCAAAATTTTCTTGAAGGCAACTCATATGTACAGAACAAACACTCCCAGTCCCCCCTATATTGATTAAAAGGCTCCGATGGGTCACAAAAAGTTTTGGTCGGACTAAACCTTTCCCAGTTCTTTTCATTAAACCTTAACGAAAAAGGATAAGTACATGCAAAAAATACCTGATATTGGTTTTTCGGCATGTGAAGGCTCCTTGAAAATTGACCCTAATACCACTGGCATGAAACCAGCATTACCCTCATTGACCCAAATGGGTATAAGAATAATAACAATTTATGGAAAACTGTCTATAATACCGTATTTATCATTTGTGTATAGACCCTTTCCACTATGAGGGTCACCAGGCGGCACCTACATGATTGACTTATTAGATGGTGGGAGCAGCACCTCCCATGCGTAGCATATATTAAATCTGTTGTACCTTTTTCCCCCTTCCTAATAATAAACTATCCTATATGTTAGTATCCACCACTCCCTCTGAGATAACCACTGAAAAGTGCACCCATATGTGACCTGTTGAAACTATCCCTGGTCTTGTGAACCCTCATTTAGGTTCTGGTTGAACCACTAAATCTGAACTAAGTATGAGGCAAAGGATATATGGGGAAAAAAATGTAACCCCCAACATAATAAAACTTGCATTAGCCCTCATAGAGCCAAAGTTATCTCCCTAGCTGCAGGGTTGTGTACAACTGTTCCCGTAGCAGCCAATAGGAAGCCGACGACAAAAGCATGAATAGACACCACATAGATTAACAAATTACGCATGCGCTGCAGATTCTGATATGCCCCACCCCTTGAATGACGCGTCCCTGGTCTATTTTGACCTGGGTGAGCGCGTTATCGGAGGAGGAATGATGGTGCTTACGCAGAAATCTGCCATGGGTGTCAGCCGTGGAACACATGCGCTGACCGCATGGAAGAGACTTCTGGAGGTGGCGCAGTATTGAATGTAGGGGGAGGACTATATTAAGGCGCAATTCAGGCAGCTGCATACATCTGTCAGCGCAAAGGATGACAGAGGCCCCGTTCACATCTAATACTTTTCTGCGTTTTGCTTCATTTGTGTTTCTATGCGTTTTTACTGCAAAAACGCATCAAAACGCATGCATTTTTGTCCCCATTGATATTAATGGAAACGCATGCAAAAACGCATGTAAAAACGCATGTGCATTTGTAAAAACGCAAAATGCGTTTTTGCAAACGCAGCCCAAAATGTTGCAAACAACGTTTGATGCGTTTTTGCGGTAAAAACGCATGGAAAAGCAAATGAAGCAAAACGCAGTAAAGTATTAGATGTGGAAGGGGCCAGAGTGCTGACCACCCTATAAAGCACTTAGCTTAAAATCCTGGATAGCCTGCCTAACCATCATTATAAGGTAAAATCCTATGTATATCGTGTTGGGTGGTAACAAGAAGGGACAATACACTTAGGCTCTTTTCACATCTAAGAATAGTCTACGTTTGCCTGCATTTGCGTTTCTATGCGTTTTTACCGCTAAAAACGCATGAACGTTTTTGCCAACACAGCGCTAGACGCATTCCCCGACGTTTTGTGCTGCGTTTGCAAAAACGCATGCGTTTTTTCTTTTTTGAAAACGCACATGCGTTTTTGCATGCGTTTCCATTAAAATCAATGGGGGCAAAAACGCTAGCGTTTTCATGCATTTTTAGTGGTAAAAACCCATAGCAAGGCAAATTAAGCAAAACACAAACCTGCATTAGGGCCCTTTCACATCTGCGTTTTTTGTAATTCGCGGCAGATGCGGTGAAAAAACCGCATCTGCCGCGTTTGCCGCATAACGGTTCCACTTGCGGCACGGTTGCGGTTTTTTCCATAGGAAGTATAGGGGGACTTGCGGCAGATGCGGCAAGTGCGGTATTGCACTTGCGGCAGGTGCGGCAGAGAAAAAAACCGCGGTCAGCCGCGGTTTTTTTCTCTGCCGCACCTGCCGCAAGTGCAATACCGCACTTGCCGCATCTGCCGCAAGTCCCCCTATACTTCCTATGGAAAAAACCGCAACCGTGCCGCAAGTGGAACCGTTATGCGGCAAACGCGGCAGATGCGGTTTTTTCACCGCATCTGCCGCGAATTACGAAAAACGCAGATGTGAAAGCACCCTTAGATGTCAAACAGGCCTAAAGAGGTTTTTAACAACAATGTTTATCCCATAGAAGTGGAAAACTGCTGGTCTATACACAGCAGCACTTAACCAAGGGGCAGTATCTGGGGCATAGGACCCCTTCAGTGGATTATCCTGAACAACACAGGGACTACGAGATGGCATGAGGGGGCACAGAACAGACTTTGAGAAGGTGGGTTTTCTTTTTGGTACACTTTCACACAAAGACATGCATAAACAGGGTTGGACTGGGGTGTCTGTGGCCCACCAGGGAAATTGACCCACCCTTCAGCTATATGTAAATACCTGTTAGCTGTTGTACACATTATAGTGGCGGCCACTACACATCACTGTACATTCACCATAACTGTGATGTACAATTACTGTAGTTTGCATTAAAGGGATTCTTTGGTGAAAACAAGTTATTAGTGATCCAGAGGTTCAGTAGGTGATCACTTATTTATTGGTGGAAACTGCACCGTCAGAAGAATGTGGAGCTTTTCTCCCCATTATAAAATGCAGCGGCCGGTAATGATGTGACCGCGGCTCCATTTATCATCATTGGAGCTCCAAAAAAACCCAAACCCAGCACTTACAACTGTGGCGCCCCGCAACGAGTGCATCACAGGAACGTATTGCATCCCTAACAGAAGATATAATATCGTCCGTCTCAGGGGTGAACAAGTTAAATCCAAAGCTCCATGTACCACATGCACCATTCAGAGGCAGAGGACCTATCAGGTCCTGATGGGAGGAGTGGGAGGTGTAGTGTGGGGAAAAGAGAGGATAAGAAAGTTAGAACATGGGAGAGACAAGGTCAAGGACAGAAGTCCAGACCGATCTATCTGGGAGGGCACCAAGAATCGGCGACCCAGACGAGAAAGTGGGCAACAGCAAAGCACCGGGTCCAGAGACACCCATGCCCAGTCCTACCGGATACCGGTTCCGAGGTAGACAGTTGTCCATCGCTGTTCTGCAAAACCGGAGTGACGGAATAGCTTTATAGGAGCCCCTCACTCAAGCCACAGCTTCTGCAGTCTTACCAGGGGGATACCCGCCACAGAGTTTAGGACCCTTTGTAGCTGGTTGAAAAACATGGAGCAGGCAATCCAATAGAGAAACCCCAGTATCCTAACCTGGTGCAACAAGGCAAGCAACGGCAACAAAATATAGGACAGTTAGTAGCGAAGGAACACTGTGGAGCTTTGGACAGATACTGTTCATCACTGGGACCACCCGGTTCGTTACCTAAAGAACTCTATTACCGTGTACCGTACCAGAATTACAGTAAAGACCAGTTGCAGAGGAGCATCGTGTCAGTGGCTTTTCTTTCAGAACTGTTATTAACCCATGCAGTCATCAGACTACCCGAGCTGCCGTATTCCAATCAGTGCAGCTCCTGGCCCCGGGGACTACTGCTCATCCTGTGGGGAGCATCCCATCTAGCTGCCGCACATCCCCCGGAAGCCCAAGCAGCACCGGTGCCATCACCGGACACCCACAGGTGGCGTCACGAAACAAATATGACTTTATCCCATATTTCCCCTACCCGTCCATTTGACCACCGGGCCCCACAGCCTCAGGCACGGAACCGTGACAGTGAATTAGCGCCTGAGACCTAAGAACCCGGCGTCGGTGAGTCACAACCACTGAGTCAAGAGCGGATTAGGGGTCGAGCTGTACATGAGTTGCAGTCTAATGGGGAAAAAACAAACCTATGACTAAGGACATCTTTAAAGGTAACCTGTCACCCCTTTGGCCATTCTAACCCCTGCCCACCACCTTACACATGATGTATTTGAGGTTCCTGTGACTCCTCTATATGCCCAGTGGTCCCCTTGCGTACCTCACAAATGAACTTTTAATATCTCCCGCACAATATGGCAATTAGCTGAAAATGGTCCATGAGGATCTGCTCAATGTAGTCCTCGCCGCCACGCTGGTTGAAATGCCCGCCTCACTCCTGTGAAAAGGCCGCCCCTCCTGTGTATGTCACACTGCTCTCGCACCTGTGCAGTGGCATGGGGTCTCCGTGATCAATGCAAGCGCACCTGTGACTTAGTCTCGCGAGACTTCACAAATCTTGCAAGACTTTGGTCACATGTGCGCTTGCATTGAGCAAGGTAAATTTTTCTGCATTTATCACCCACTTCTGATTTTGTCATACAAATACTAAGGTAAAAATCTCCCCAAATTCTCAATGAGTGCACAAGGCTTTCGAAGAGATGATTACTTGTTTTCTCCAGAAGACCTCTGTAAGTGCACCTCTGCTACTGTGTCACAGGTCAGAGAGGGGTAAAACATCCAAGTATTTAATATGTATTGGAAATAAAGAATTTGCCCTTATTGATATCAGGAAAAACAAATGACTGACCACACTCCACAAGACCAAGACCAATAATACCATATACAAGGGAGAAATACCACCACACTGTCCCCAAAGGACATATTACCACCATATAGTGACCTAATAATATCAATAGTGATGAGTGGATAGTGAAATACTCGGCTTTGGGAGATACGTTGTGAGTAGTTTATAATACTCGCGTATTCGTACCAAATAGCGAGTCCAATGTTAGTCAATTAGTGATAGGTTCCACCCACACACATCCAGCCATAAAACATGCATTTCCAGAACAGGGCAGGAGGGTGGGCTTTTTTGATTTTTGACTACACCTTGCTCTACCCAACCCCCACCCCTTCCAGTGAGAGCCTTCCATTCCAGCAGCTCTCACTTGGATGCCAACCCTCATTGCTTACTGAAGGCAGCTGGCAATTTGTGTCAGATCGTTCACGATCAACACATCACTCACAACCCCCAGAATGACTCGCAGAGTAACAAGTGTTGTGAATACTTTACAATTTGTGCGAGTAAAGAATAGTAATGAGTATATTCATGCACCACTAAATAACACATACAAGGGACAAATGCCGTTACACCATGACCAGAGCACATAATACCACCACATAGTAATCAAATACTACCACATCCAAGATATAAATACTGCCACACCATGACAAAATCACGTATAATCATGCTGACACTGGGGGTACAGAATAATGAGACTGACACTCAGGATAATGATACTGACACTCGAGGTTCAGAATAATGACACTGACACTTGGGGTGCAGGATAATAACACTGACACTTGGGGTGCAGGATAATGACACTGACACTGGGGGTGCAGGATAATGACACTGACACTTGGGGTGCAGGATAATAACACTGACACTTGGGGTGCAGGACAATGACACTGACACTGGGGGTGCAGGATAATGACACTGACACTGGAGGTGCAGGATAATTACACTGACACTTGGGGTGCAGGATAATAACACTGACACTGGGGGTGCAGGATAATGACACTGACACTTGGGGTGCAGGATAATAACACTGACACTTGGGGTGCAGGACAATGACACTGACACTGGGGGTGCAGGATAATGACACTGACACTGGAGGTGCAGGATAATTACACTGACACTTGGGGTGCAGGATAATAACACTGACACTGGAGGTGCAGGATAATGACACTGACACTGGAGGTGCAGGATAATTACATTGGCACTTGAGGTGCAGGATAATAACACTGACACTGGAGGTGCAGGATAATAACACTGACACTGGAGGTGCAGGATAATGACACTGACACTGGAGGTGCAGGATAATTACACTGACACTTGGGGTGCAGGATAATGACACTGACACTGGAGGTGCAGGATAATTACACTGACACTTGAGGTGCAGGATAATAACACTGACACTGGAGGTGCAGGATAATTACACTGATACTTGGGGTACAGGATAATGACGCTGACACTAGGTGTACTGGATAATGACACTGACACTGGGGGTACAGGATAATGACACTGACACTGGAGGTGCAGGATAATTACACTGACACTTGAGGTGCAGGATAATAACACTGACACTGGAGGTGCAGGATAATTACACTGACACTTGGGGTGCAGTATAATGACGCTGACACTAGGTGTACTGGATAATGACACTGACACTGGGGGTACAGGATAATGACACTGACACTGGGGGTACAGGATAATGACACTGACACTAGAGGTTCCGGATAATGACACTGACACTGGAGGTGCAGGATAATGACACTGACACTGGGGGTACAGGATAATGACACTGACACTGGGGGTACAGGATAATGACACTGACACTAGAGGTTCAGGATAATGACACTGACACTGGAGGTGCAGGATAATTACACTGACACTTGGGGTGCAGGATAATAACACTGACACTGGAGGTGCAGGATAATGACACTGACACTTGGGGTACAGGATAATGACACTGACGCCGTGGGTACAGGATAATGACACTGACACTGGAGGTGCAGGATAATTACACTGACACTTGGGATGCAGGATAATGACACTGACACTGGAGGTGCAGGATAATTACACTGACACTGGAGGCACAGGATAATTACACTGACACTTGGGGTGCAGGATAATAACACTGACACTGGAGGTGCAGGATAATGACACTGACGCTGGGGGTACAGGATAATGACACTGACACTGGGGGTACAGGATAATGACACTGACACTGGGGGTATAGGATAATGACACTGACACTCAAGGTACAGGATAATGACACCTGACACTGGGGGTACATTGTGAGCCCCCGCAAATTCAGTCATTTTCTCTTCAATCCGGCCGATGCATTCACCCATAGCCGTCATGTCAGCTCTCATTTCCCCCACTATGTCTCTGATATCAGCTTGTATGGAAGAGCGAAGGTCCTCGAGGAGCCCCCGCAGAGCCCCATAAGTAATGGGGGTAGAGTCCTCTTGCGGCCCCCTAGGAGACCGGCTAATAGCCTCGCCACGTGAACCGCTCCAAGGTCCATGCGAGTGGGGAGAGCTGGGGGAGCGAGAGCCAGAAGCCGCTGCAGGCGCGATTTTGGAGTTTCTAGTAGCAGCAATGGGACTATCAGTCGCAAAGTAGTCAATGACTTTCTGCGGGGCTCCGCGGCTCCTGGAGCCCTCTCCGGGCATCTCAAGAGTGCAGCGAACAAGTACCTCACCAGAACGACAGGGCAGGATCGGTTTTCCAGTGGAGATCCAGAAGGCGAGGTGTTTTATGGTCCAGGGAATATATAGCCCAAGAGTACTGCTGTCCAGTTAGCTGGAGGAACAGTCCACAGGGGAAAGAATGTCTCTGCTGGGTGTATTCAATTTCAAGTTATGCGTACTTTTGTGGTCACTGTAGGTGTATAGATTCAGAGCTAAGGCGACTTAATAAAGTTTGTAATGTTGTTCACATGTAGAGCTGTATGTTTTATTTTCATACAAGTTTCAGTGTCTTTTGCATGCAGAGGCTCAATTCCCCGTGGACAGTGATTTTCCTCCCAGCTGCTGTGGCTCTCCAGGCGGGCTGTGAATCTGCAGGTGCCAGCGACTTAGGTGTTAATGTCTTGTTAGCTGTTAAGTCCACTGATGGGCAGAGGAGGAATGCTGTAAAGAATGAGGTTCTGCCAAAAGTATTATATCAGGAGGCCAGGGGTTAATGCAGGCACTTTTACAGTTCCTGTATACTGTCCAGTTACAGCCAGCTACTCAAGTAACCCAAGCTATTATAGTTTCTCCAAAGGGGCGATGCTGTGAATTTGTCTCAGTCATAGAAGGAGATGGAGCAAAGGGTTAATCTTCAGTTTTCCCTCCCTGGGCTCTTATCACCTCTCGCAGTGTATCCCAGACCATCACCTGGTCTCCCTAGTATGATAAAGTTCAGTTATAAAAATCAGTGCCACTAGGTGTCTGCCGTAAATGCAAATGTCCTGCTCCGGTGCGCCTGCTTCACTCGCCCAGCAGCAGCCGCAGCCGTGTGTGCACCTACCCGCTCCTGCAGCTCTTCAGATGGCCGGGCCGGTGCCGTGACATCCAGTCCCCGCAGCACGCCACTCTCCCGCCGGTTCAGGCAGTAGCCACCTGTCTCCAACCTGTGGCGCACACCGGATCTCAGCGACCGCGCCACTGGCGCACCACTCCCGCCACTGTAGCTGTACCTGCTGCCTCTTCCCGCCAAGCGCAAGGCTCACTCACAGGGCTCCGAAGGGCCCCCTGTGTCCGGCGTCCCAGCAGATACTCTCCAGGGTGATTGCCTAGGGAGCACCAGACTCTCAGGTAAAGCAAGCAGATCAGTCCATGGAATCCGGACGCGCTCTCCGGTCTTCCAAGCAGCACGGCCACATGCAGGATGGGGGCAATAAGATATTAGGCTTAGAATTAGTTCAATCCGCACTTTAGGGCAAAAATGGGACCTGATCTTCCTACAGGGATGGTGTGGCTATCAGCCTGAAGGTTTGTAGGTGACGTTTGCCGAGTTATTAGGCCAGGATGTCAAGGATGGTGCAGCTGGCAGCAGGCAGCACTCTCATGCCCAGGCGGCATTTTAGAATCTCCAGGGGCAGCCATGGGGCTAACAGTCACAGAGTAATCAGACACTTTCTGTGGGGCTCCGCGGCTTCAGGAGCCCGGTATGGGAATCTCAAGAGTCCACTGGACAGGTACCTCACCCGATCGGCAGGGCAGGAACGATATTTCGTCGCTAAGTCCCGGAGATTCAGATACCGCCGGAGGAGCTCTCTCCTTATGCGTCCTCCATGTTCCACATCAGGACACGCCCCCTCAACAGAGATTTTTAATCCAGAAAGAGGCTGAGATTTATAAGACAGGTATGAAAGCAGGTTAGGTCCCAGTACAGGGGACACGCCTCAACGTGGCTACTGTGTGGTCGTATACATGGCCATATGTACTGGCTAAGGTGTCTCTATTTTTCATAGTTCATTAGCTATAATGCATTTCAAGGTTCAAATAGCATGTTTTAGCGTTGAGTGGACTTGACTATTGATTACATTCTAAAGAGGACATTTTTTTCTCTCATTATTATACCCTATACTCTTGTAAGTATTATTTTATTTTTCTTTAAATCTGCAATACAGTTCAAGAGCTTTTTTTTATGATCTGTATCGGGCGGAAATTGCTCACAGGATTCACTGGGGGGGGGGGGAGATTTAGACTGTTCTGCATTAGTACCCTTTAAGCCACGCCCATCTGGTGAACACCATGAAAATTTCCATTAAATGTATTTGCCTATATCTCTGGAACCAGGTGACAGATTTAAAAAAAATAAAAAAATTGGTTACTCACGCGAGCAGCAGGAATGAAATAAGACCAAAAATAAGTCCCTTTTGACACGGTGACAAACGCTCTTTAAATAACTAATAGCATATTTATTATAATTTGTTTTGCATTGCTTTGTTTCTGTTTTGTGCATGATGTGACCTCAATGAAGTATATAAACAATTAGTGAAAGCTTCTTGCCTCAGATTATGAAAACGATAGGAAATGAATAATAACTGCACCTATTAATGGGTAAGTCACAAACTTTCATAGATACTCAATGCAGCTAAAAATTCTTTTCGTGATATGTTTTATTACTGTGTCATTATCAGGATGTTTGTAAATGCTCAGTAATGGAATACAAAGTACAGCAACCATTACAGAACGCCCTGCTAAAAAACAGTCAAACAAAACATCAGTTTTAGGCTGTCAGCAAAATTTACTAAGAAGCAAGGCGAACAAAATATCTAACTTAAGTACCCATGTTAAGGATCAGGAGTGACAACGAACTGCTTCATCGAACACCAAGAACAAATGTAGCACCCCGCTAGTCAGCGTGCTAAAAAAGGGTACTGCACCTCTAACAGAAGTTGGGGTATGCTTTGTCCTGGTAGGGGGTAATAGAAGCCTGAAGCTTCACAACCATACCCACCCACCTAGTGATAGGGGACCAATCAGACAGCCAGTTACCAGGGTAACCGGTCCCAGTGGGAGGAGAGCTAGGTTATGTAGTGAGTGGGGAAAGAGCGGGAAAGAGCGTTGTTAGAGAACATCTGTAGTAAAACAGAACAGACAAGACAGCAGTCAGTACAGAGGAGAAGGAAGGGGAGGGCACCTCATCCTGGTGACCCAGACAGAGAGGGGCAGATAGAGGGTAACTGAATACCCTGGCCCAGTCCGAAGCGGGGTACCAGCTCCAAAGTGGTACAGGGGACAATCCTTGAGCCGCAAATACCGGCGTGGTCGACAGCTTCTTAGGAGCACGATCCAGCCCGACCTACGTACGGTCCGCACCAGAAGCACCAAACCAGGTTGCGCACCCCTAAAGGTACCGTCACACGCGACAATATTGCTTACAATTTCACTGGCAATTTGCTGGTTGTAGTGAAATCATGGACACATTGTTTTATTTTGTTACCGTGTACAAATGCAACAATGCGTCCATGATTTCACAGCAACCAACAAATTGCCAGTGAAATTGCTAGCAATATTGCCGCGGGTGATGGTACCTTTAGAGAGAGTAGAGATCCTCATATCACCCGACAGGCCTGGTATTAAATATACATGTTAGCCAATATGGTATACCGTCATGCCAGTAGGCTATCTCAGCCAAATATAGCATGTAGCAACTCTACACAGCATAAAGTTATAAACAAGAAAAATGTGGAGTTTAAGATGCTTCAAAGACTTATTTTATTTTCATAGAAAAAATATATACCGGATAGACAAAGTGAAACACAAATAGTGCAGGATAAAAAGGTAACATACAGACTTGCAGATGGTATACAGATAACTGGTACATATACAATTGATAAGTGCACTCCCAAATCACAGAATGCATCGCATACAGTACATGAATGGTATATCAGCTGGCTATGACACATTTACAATCATTTGTTATACAAAATATATGTTGCTCGTCATATACCAGACTATGGTGCACATTCATTGATCAAGAGTAATCCACATCATTAATTTGCATGGGAAAATAGGAGAAGCCGAAGCCTAGTCCACATATAATCAAACTAAAGCATAACTGCTATGGTAACAGGACATTTAGCTATTGGCACCCCATTAACCCATGCATACTTTACCAGAAAATCAGGGCAAGTTGGAGCGATGGGGTGGAGACCCCTGGATGACCCCTACGTACGTTTCGCATGTTATCAATAATATAAAGTGCAGTGCTTTATCATGGGGGATGCCTTCTTCCCCGCAATGAGGGCCTTAAATGATGACCAAGTCCGGTCATGTGCTCAGATTCAGCCAACCAAAGCGCACATAGCGGCGCATGCGCACCCACCATTACCGTCCGGTCCCGGCCCCACAGCGTCACCGTAATCAAAACCCGGAAGCTCAGTGTAACCAAGCAACCAGGTCAGACGCCAGTCACATGACGCTACAGGAGAGGGGCGGAGGGCCAGGAGAGAGCGCACGCACACTGGCGCCGTGATCAGCAGAATATACATTTGATTAAACAGAGAGAGTTATATAGAATAATTCCAACATAAGAGTGGGCACAAAGCGGAATAGGTAATACAGCAATTCATAGATCAATTAATCAGGTTTCATAAGTCTTCATTGTTTATCCAAATTGTCCGTCCGCATCCACAAGAGTTCATGAAACAAACACTGTAAATCAATTCAAGGCCCTGGAAAAATAAGATGGATGACCATGAGAAGAAGATTAAAAATACATACATACATAATAAAATGTATATATGTATGATGACCAGGGAAACCAGGCCCATAGCATATATACTCAGTGAGGAAAGGGGAGAAACGAGATGACAGTAGTAAGCGGGATTCGTGCAGGGCAGCGCGAGGAAGACGAAGTGCACAGAGGATGGACAGAGAAAGAGATAGAAAAGGAACATCACCAGAGCTTCAGAGGGACATTGCCTACTGCCAGGAGCACCCGGTCCACCACCTTATCTGTAACAACTGCATACCCTGTAAGCCAGGGACGTCGCTATGCATTAAGAATCGGGGCTGCAGCCCCGATTCTTATGCATAGAGCCCCGAATCTCGCCGGCGGCAGGGCATCATCATTAATGAGCACTCTGCAGTCTGCTCAAGCGGCGATAAGCTTCTGATGACAGGGGGCGGCAGCGCAGCGCTGCCCCCTGCAGGCAGATAATATGGTGCCGTTCTCCTGCAGCCCTGTTTGTTGCGAGTCCAGGCCCGGACTGACAACTGGGAGCAGCGGCGGCCGTGCAGCCAAGTTATAAACATGTCAGAAGAGAGCAGCAGGGGCCATGACTGCTCTCCTCTGGCCGCAATACAGTGGAGCCTCCGGGAGGTCACAGTGAGAAGCTTCCGGCCACGCCCCCTGTACATTCTGTGTTACGGATCATCAATGTTCTGCCCCAATGTCTAGATCACGTGTGCTTTTTATTATTGAATAGTTTGGTGCCGCTCGTCCACCTGCAGGGATTGCTGGCCCTGTCCTGTGCCTCTGTCACCTCGGCACTCCCCTCCACACACACACTGCTCTCTCTCAGCCCAGCTGTAGACAAAGATTCCTCGATCCATCTGCACTCCAGTCTGACGCTGCACTCCCCGGCATCAGTGAGGGGAGTGGGGACATCACTCTGTAGCAGGAGGTGGGCGGGGCCAATTCTGTGCGGGAGTGGGGGACACATGGCAGTGTGCCCTGAGGAGAGGGGAGAGAAGTGCTGGAGCCCCCTCCCTCCTGTAATCTCACTACCTGCTCAACTGTCGGGACGGAGCAGGAGGAGGGGAAGAAGGAGGCTCAGGCTTCCTGTGGGATGATTCAACTTCAGGCCTCCCCCACTGCTGTACTGCCACTGGGATGATGAAGAAGAGTGAGTATATATGTGTTCATGTCTGTATGACAGGATGTGTGATCTGAGGGTGATACGTGTGTGTGAGGAATGTGTGTTAGAGTGATGCGTGTGATGTGTGACTGCAGTTTACATCTTCATTATCTGCATTTAGAGAGTTATCACAGTCTTATCTGTGGTGTTACGTGGGACTGCAGGTGACATCTACTACATTATCTGTACTCAGATATCACTGTTAACTGTGGTGTTACATAGGACTGCAGGTGACATCTACTTCATTATCCGTACTCAGAGATATCACTGTGTTATCTGTGGTGTTACATAGGGCTGCAGGTGACATCTACTACATTATCTGTACTCAGAGATATCACTGTGTTATCTGTGGTGTTACATAGGACTGCAGGTGACATCTACTACATTATCTGTACTCAGAGATATCACTGTGTTATCTGTGGTGTTACATAGGACTGCAGGTGACATCTACTACATTATCTGTACTCAGAGATATCACTGTGTTATCTGTGGTGTTACATAGGGCTGCAGGTGACATCTACTACATTATCTGTACTCAGAGATATCACTGTGCTATCTGTGGTGTTACATAGGACTGCAGGTGACATCTACATTATCTGTACTCAGAGATATCACTGTGTTATCTGTGGTGTTACATAGGACTGCAGGTGACATCTACTACATTATCTGTACTCAGAGATATCACTGTGTTATCTGTGGCGTTACATAGGACTGCAGGTGACATCTACTACATTATCTGTACTCAGATATCACTGTTAACTGTGGTGTTACATAGGACTGCAGGTGACATCTATTACATTATCTGTATTCAGAGATATCACTGTGTTATCTGTGGTGTTACATAGGACTGCAGGTGACATCTACATTATCTGTACTCAGAGATATCACTGTGTTATCTGTGGTGTTACATAGGACTGCAGGTGACATCTACATTATCTGTACTCAGAGATATCACTGTGTTATCTGTGGTGTTACATAGGGCTGCAGGTGACATCTACTACATTATCTGTACTCAGAGATATCACTGTGCTATCTGTGGTGTTACATAGGACTGCAGGTGACATCTACATTATCTGTACTCAGAGATATCACTGTGTTATCTGTGGTGTTACATAGGACTGCAGGTGACATCTACTACATTATCTGTACTCAGAGATATCACTGTGTTATCTGTGGCGTTACATAGGACTGCAGGTGACATCTACTACATTATCTGTACTCAGATATCACTGTTAACTGTGGTGTTACATAGGACTGCAGGTGACATCTATTACATTATCTGTATTCAGAGATATCACTGTGTTATCTGTGGTGTTACATAGGACTGCAGGTGACATCTACATTATCTGTACTCAGAGATATCACTGTGTTATCTGTGGTGTTACATAGGACTGCAGGTGACATCTACATTATCTGTACTCAGAGATATCACTGTGTTATCTGTGGTGTTACATAGGACTGCAGGTGACATCTACTACATTATCTGTACTCAGAGATATCACTGTGTTATCTGTGGCGTTACATAGGACTGCAGGTGACATCTACTACATTATCTGTACTCAGAGATATCACTGCGTTATCTATGGTGTTACATAGAACTGCAGGTAACATCTACTTTATTATCCGTACTCATAGATATCACTGTGTTATCTGTGGTGTTACATAGGACTGCAGTTATTTTTCAGACTGTAAGATGCACTTTATTTACCATAAACTTTGGGGGAAAGAGGGGGTATGTCTAGTAGTCTGAATATACGGACCTGTGTGACAGTGAGGCGGCACGGCTCTGGAGCAGCTGGAGGAGGTTGGTGTAGGCTGCAGAGGCAGTGAGAGGTCACTCATTAGTGTAATGTATGTTGCACTGCATTCTCAGCACGAGGTGGGCGGAGGAGCGGCGCATATTATAAGTATACACCCCCCTACATCACTGTATGTGGCCCCGCATGCTGCCGCACACCAGAAAATAATAACCAATGTAACCTCTCCAGCGCTCCCCTCCGTCTCTCCCTGCACCGCACTTTGTGTACTGAGTCCTCCTGTGTCCCCCGCATCTGATCACGTTACCAGCACAGCACAGTCATGTCATCACTGTGCGCTCCGATCACATGATCGGATGCTGGCACATATGAGGACTCAGGACGCAAAGTTTGGGAAGCAGGTAGAGACAGAGGGGAGCGCTGGAGAGGTTATATTGGTTATTATTTTCTGGTGTGCGGCAGCATGAGTAGCCACATACAGTGATGGGGTGGCTATATCCAGGAAGGGAGCGATATCTAACATGGAAGGGGGGCTATATCCAAGATAAGAGGGTAACATACCTGGAGGGGGGGTGCTATATCCCAGTATGGGTCGGCTATATCCAGGATGAGGGGCCCATATACTTCAATGGGGGGCCATATCCAGGATAAGAGAGTAATGTACCTGGACGGGAAGGGGGGGGACTGGGGGGAGTCACTATATCCCATGATGGGGATTATTTACCAGGATGAAGGGGCCCTCTCCAGGATTGGGGACATATATTACCTGGAAGGGGCCCAGGATGGGGACTTTACCCCCATAAGTGTCAGCAGCAAACCCCATCCCCATAACACTGCATTATAACCACATTTTTTGCTTAATTTGTTATTTTCCTTATTTTCCTCCTCTAAAACCCGGTGGTGTCTTATAATCCGAAAAATACAGTAGTGCATTATCTGTTCTCAGAAAGTTATGTTATGGTATTACACTTTAATTTGGCGGGGTTGGTTGGCTGCAAAACATTTGCCTTGGGGCTTGGGCCCCGGATCTTTTCTGACCCTAGCAACGCCCCTGCTGTAAGCTGCAGATTACCGGAGTAAAGTATGACTGCAGAGTGAGCAAGTGTCCTTGTTTCTTCCTGGTGAACGGAGGTAATTCTACACTGTGACATAGAGACTGCGCTGTCCCATTCCTACCGCACTACCCTATTCCACCATTATACCCTTACAGCCTCGAGGACCCCGCTCCACCTGTAGGGAGCCACAACACCTTGCTGCCGCCCATCACCCCGGAGGCCTCAGCAGCGCCGGTGCCATCACAGGATCTACAGATAGCATCACAACATTAATCCATTAACTTTTATCCCTGTAAATACCATTTTTATTATCACCGCAAGGGCACAGGCTCAGGCACCGACCATCCGTGACATCCCTGCACCCGACTGCCCGAGACTTCAGTACCCCAGACCCTTGTGGGCCCAACACAAACAACAAGTGTGAAGATTGGCAAGTAATGGCCAGCTATATGTTGGAGATAGGAATTATGAGTATTTCTTTGCTTGCTTGAGTACTAATCATATGGCTCTCCAGTACCTAAAGAAATGGAGTTCAAAGACGTTTCCATTTCATCAGAACACTATGTTGTTGGGGAATAGAAAAGTGTGCCATACTGGTTCCCCTTCATCAAAGTTGTCCATCTACTATTGTTCACTCGAGACACCTACCTTGAAGGTCTAGAAAGACCAGCCCACCTTGTATCAATGGCAATTTTATCAATCTTTCACTGTATTGTTGGGAAGTGTGTTTCAAATGTCCATTTTTTTAGAAATGCTACAAGAAATACCCATCTGATGTGTCCTGTAAGGATTCACAATCTCACGTAGGCATTAGGTAGTGTTCACACAAGCAATGCAGTTTGCTCCAAACATAAAACCAAAAGTGAATGCCTAAACAAGAAGAATTAACTTTAAAGTAGGAGGACACCCAAGCCAAGACCCACTAAAGGTATCAAAAATGTAAACTTTATTATAATCAATAAATTAGAACTACAGCAAACAGGATTTCATAAGACATGATGAAAAACAGCTTAAAAATGGGGGTGAATAACAATAGTCACAGAGAGTCTGCAGTAGACCACATGGATCACAATGCAAACAGGTACAGCAAGCTACAACACCTAGTCAGGGAATATAGGAAGCAATAATGGTAAGATGTAACAGAAAATATTAATCCTGAATAGGATAAAGGGACCAGAGCACTACCTATATTTTTAAATCTAGTTATGTATCCCTAAAAATGACCAATAGTAGACACTGAAGATAAGGTGTAAACTAATATTAGGCAATAATATATATGTTCCAAGTAAAACAAGGAGTGAAACTCCTATTAATAGTAGCCTTTTCCAGCCAGTGTTTAAAGACCAATGTCCGAAGCCTAACGACCGCTGCCTTGTGCCTGGAACTGTGTCTGATGTCCGGAGCCTGATGACCAATGTCCAGAGCCTGATGACTGATGTCTGGAGCCTGATGATCGATGTTCAGAGCCTCATGACCGATATCCTACCTGTATTCAGATGTCCTGCCTGTGTCCTAGATATCCAACCTGTGTCCAGATGTGCAGTCCAAGGTTCTGGTCATCCAGCCCCTGTGTCCGGAGAGAATAATCCGTATTCTCACGGATTGTCCCAGAGTGATGAAACCGGATGACAGAGAGCTGCTATCCGGCCCCATAGGCTCCTATGGGGCCAAAAACCAGTCCGGGGCTGTCTGGTTTACACCGGACAACCCCGGATCAAAAAGAACGTGGTGTGAAGCCAGCCTTAGACCTGTGATCTCCTTGTTCCACCTATGTCTCAATGTCCAGCCTATTCCTTGGGGTCAATCCAGTGATAACGTCTTCCTGAGGTCAGTGTTTGATCTCCTGCCATGCCATTGCCTGACGTCTGCCAACCTCTGATATTCCCCTTGCCTGAGGTGTGGAATCGGAAGCCAGGCATAATATATTGTTACCTTGTACTGTGGCTTTGTTTTTATTAAACTTTATTTTAACTTTATGTACCTTATACCTGAAATTGTGCGGTGTCTTCTGGTTTATCTTGATGGTCTGCAAGACCAATGAACTCTGCCGATTCTTGTGGGACTTGCTGGGTTTTATAGACTGTTGTGAGACCGTAGTGTGAAAAGGGTAAAAATCGGAGTGCCCATTTTGCCAGCTGGGTCATTTGTGTGCAACGTTCAAGAACTGTGAAAGACTTACTCATATGCTGATGCTCCCTATGTTGTGCTACTGCCACAATGAGAATGTCTTCAAAAATGGAGGCGTGGCCTGAGCTCGCCAGTTACGCCTTGGGGGTTTTGTCATGCCCCACAGCCAGCGTTCTCTTAGAACATATCTTCAGAGCTGCTGGAGGTCTTGTGACAGATAAGCATATCAGGCTGTCACCTGGACACCATACATTGATGACATTTTCTGCATCTGGCAGGACACTGTAGACGCATTAAAAACATTTATGGCTGGTTTGAACTCAGTGGGTACAACATGCACTTGACATATCAATGGTCCAGGAGGTCAATTGACTTCTTGGATGTCACATTGTTTAAAGACAAGGATAATGGGATGCAGACAGACCTGTACCGTAAACCCACGGCCACAAATACACTTTTGCACGCATCCTCCTCCCATCCGTGACGCATGATTGACTTGGTCCCCACGGGACAATTTTTGAGATTGCGAAGGCTATGCTCAAGGGACATAGACTTTGAGAAACAGTCTATAGATTTAACTAATAGATTCCTTGAGAGGAGATATAGCCAAAGTTAACTTAAGAAAGCCTACAATGGAGCCAAACATCCAACACGGAATTCTCTATTGTACTTATCTAGATCATTGAAGTCGGCGAGTTCTATACGCTTTATTACAGAGTATAATTCCGCATTAGGCTCTATTAGGAAGGCGCTTGAACGTTCTTGGTACGTCCTGAGGGCAGACCAGGTCCTCTCAAAGATTCTTTCAGAACATCCACAGATTACAACTAGAAGAAGCGATAATTTAAAGGCCAAATAAAATGGGAAAGGGGGGATGGGAAGCTCACCCCTACGTCTCCAAGCAGATCCAGTTAGGTGCACAGCAGTGGCTGGCGTCCACGAGTTTGCACAGGAATACATGAGAAGAAAAGCCAGCAGCCAATCCATATAACAAACAAATCTTCTTTATCGTAGACTCGCATACGTATAATTAAAATCGCATCTGTATGGCAGATCTTTCCAGATGTGTTTCGGTTGTTAAAAGTCTTTGGCACAGAAGACTGACACACAGCTATATACACACATTAATTAACAACACACGTGAATCACATCAACCACAAATGTAGGTAAATTGCATAGTTTTCGTTCACAAACAACAATTTAGATTGCAAGGTTATCCAAAGTAAGAAAAGACATGAAAAGAAAAAAAAAAACATACATACACACAATGACAGTAGAAAATTACAATGTTAAAAAGATATAATATGATTGCATCTATATACAGTTCATCTTCATATAAATACAATTGCTTACTTTTTTTAGTAGTGTGTCATCATATTTCATATCCCTCCATATTAAGTTTGTAATGAAAATTATTCATGGGGAAATATGATGTAAAGAGAAAAGATGTGGAATCTTGACATAATTGTCCTAACACATGCTTCTCTATACACACTGACAAATAATAAGCGTATGGTCGATGTACAGACCCGCACAATCGATATCAGAAATGTGGCACACGAAACAAACATTAACACCCTTCTGGGATTCTCATCAGACAAAAACTCTCATCTTAATATGCAAAATTCATGTACCAAACCACATTCAGAATGCAGATTGTTCCGAGTTTCCATTGGGTTCTGCATTGATGAAATACCGCAGCACAATTTGAATCGGTTCCCAGTGATGTGGAAACCCTTCTTTAGGGAGAGCTTTGGAGTAGACAGTAAAGGGTCTTCACTTTGCCAGTGAGATTCAAATTAGAGTAATTCATCGATGAATGGAGGGAGACAAATAACATGCGACATGCAGTTGTCAGCAGGTAGAGTCTTGTCTGTCTGAGGCGGCTAAGACTCACCAATTTATTACAAGAAAAGCAGAAGTACATCCATTACATGTAACTGAAAAAGGAAACCAAAATAGATATCAGTTGTAACACACTTCCCGTGGCCCAACGTAAAACCTTCTTGACAGGGAACTCACAGGAAACCAGTATTCCTTAGTCAGACATTCAATGATGCAAGGTTTAAACAAAAGCTACAGACATAGAAAAGCATATAATCATATACTGCAATTGTTTCTAAATAATAATGAAGCCAGTTATAAAATATTAGCCATAACAACTCCTCCCTTTTTATTATTTTACAAAACAATTTATTTATCAGCTACTTCCCCATGCTATAAAAGCCTGGAGGGGACGAATCCCGTTCACCGACAAATATCTTGCTTGTAAATCTTATCATATATGTGTATAGGAGAAGTGGTATCATTCTTTGCAGGCCTGTGATACTTAACCTTGCGTGTTTTTTTTGCATAGTTTCTGAATAGCAAATATACTGATCTTAGCAACTATATACACTAGTAATATCAAAATTCCTATTTGTAAAATACCTTGTAGGATGCCCATTAGCCATCCACCTATACCCTTGAACCAATTGGCAGGATTAAGAAATGAGAAAGTATCGCTCCACCAGGAATCTTTGTTGATATGATGTTCTTGGAGCCACGCATCCCTCATTTCTTTAACTATCTCTATCTTGGTCCTTTCCTGGAAATTTCCTACAGGGTCTATGTAGTGACAACAGGTAGGGCCTATTACCTGACACATCCCACCCTCTTTAGCAGTCAAGTAGTCTAGCACTATGGTGTGTTGGTTAGTAGCTACAATTAGTTGTTTCTGTACAATATTAGATGCATTGAGAACGTCAAGAATCTGGAAAATCCGGGGGGCGTGGCCTGGCTGCACATGCTGGAGGTCACCTAACACAGGAGCTCCTGGTCCGTGGGCATAAAAGCGGCTATTACAGCAGCCACACCGACCAAACTGATCCCGGAAACTCCAGAACCCTTCCTGAGCCTGTCCTGCACAGATGGGGAAAACTAAAAGCAGCCAAGATCTTTTTTCAAGCCGAGTATCAGACTATTTTCCCCCGGGCCGCTCTTCTTTCTCACTATCTAAAGCAAACATGGCACTTGCCTCCCCTCGTGCAGCACGAGCCTCCCGCAGGGAACAACAAACACAGAGCTCAGCTGCAGCTTCCCTTCCCCGGAGACTCCAGTCACCCTGGCACTTATGAAGGAATTACTAGGAGACCTCCGTTCGTCCCTGCAAGAAGACATTACAAGTGCACTAACAGATCTCAGAGGTGAGGTGGCAGATCTGGGTGGGAGAACAGACCATGTTGAAAACAAGCTAGCTGAGCTGATCCGCTCTCATAATCAGCTCATGGATGATCAGGATCAGCTCCGCCATACAGCAGATCTAATTCAAGCTAAAAACTGTGACCTGGAGGATAGGAGCAGACAAAATAATGTCCGACTCCGGGGTGTCCCTGAGGCGGTTCCTGCTGAAGAGCTACGTGCGTTCTTACAAAGCTTCATGATGGAGGTTCTCCCTGACCTACAACCTCGTGATCTAAAAATAGATCGAATTCATAGAGTTCCAAAGCCTCCTGGGATCAGGGCTGAACTCCCCCGTGATGTGCTCGGGCGCATACATTTTTACGAAGCGAAGGAAGACTTCTTAAAAGCCCTAAGATCTGCTACATCACTATCACCACGATTTGCAGAATTAGAAGTGTTTCCTGACCTATCACCGGGGACTTCAGCGCTCCGTCGAGCATATCGGCCGTACACATCGCTCCTACGTGAGAAGAACATACCCTATCGATGGGGGCGCCCGACCCGTCTCCTTTACAGAGGAATGAGAAGCTCCACGTATGCCTTTCCCCTGATAGGGCTGCCCAGCTTTTGAAAACTTGGAACCTGATCCCATCTTCCACTGGCCCTCCTGAGCGTTCATCTACTCACAGCCCAGAGAACACATATTCCAGGCGGCGCAGAATTGATCCAGAATGGAAAATTGCCTGAAACCATCATCGATCGAGTGTGGATAAATTTACTTTTTATACCCTTCATTTATGAGGGGATGCCCGCGGGACTGTCTTCCTGGAATTACCATCAGCCTCCCAGGTCGTATCTTTTCATTATCTCTTTATCTCCTCATTATTCTTCCCTTCCTCTGATCAATCTCCCCTCTGACTTCTACTCTCTCTTCTCTTCTCCCCTCATTTCTCCCCCCTTCTCTCTTCTTCCTACTTCCTCCTTCTGACCTTGGGAGCACAGCCCCGCTGAGCGAGAGAGCTGACACCATCTTCTCGCTCTTGTTTTTCTGAGTGATAACTCAGTTACAGACTATCAATGACTGTTTATTGTTTTATGACCTTTTTTTCTGGTCACATACTGTTTTTTATCTTTTTCTCTTTGTTTTTGAGTAACTATATTGCTCACCCTGGCTTACACTGGATCAGATTTTCTGTATACCCAGTTATAGCCCTGTTATTACGAATTTGTTATTTTCTGTATAACTATATTCTTTCCTCTCTCCCAACCCCTTCCCTGTGTGCAGAGATGTCCTCAGAGAACAATATAATTGTTGGTGACCTCATAATGCGATCTATTATTGCCTTAATATGCCTGTGTCTGTTCTATCTTTAAACACAAACGGCTTAAACTCCCCACACAAGCACTCACTATTATACTCGCAGCTGAGGAAAACTCGCCCGGATGTTGTTTTTCTCCAGGAGACGCATCTGCTGGAGGGAGACAACGCACGTGTTTCTCTCCGACAGTTCCCTCATCGATACTTCTCTAACGCCATGACGAAAAAAGCTGGAGTAGCAATTTTCATCAGTAATTCCCTTGCCTTTGAATTCATCTCAGCCCTTCCAGACCCTGAGGGGCGTTATCTACTCCTGAAATGCCGTCTGAACGACGCCTTGTATTCCCTCTTGGTCCTGTACGCCCCCAATTCAAGACAAACGTCTTATTTGAGATCTTTACTAGAGCGTCTCACTCCAGATATGGCTGGACATAAAATTATCGCAGGTGATCTGAACGCTCCTTTATCTAAGACGCTGGACTGCTCCTCCTCCTCTGCTTATAGATCAGAGTTGGGTGATCTAGTTCATTCCTTTCATATGCATGATATCTGGCGCTATCTGCACAGCACCGAGAGGGATTATACATTTTTCTCACCCCGACACAGGTCGTTCAGTCGCATTGACTATATATTAATCAATGACTCTCTCCTTCCCCTTTGTACGGAAGCTAGCATTGGCACTGCAACTTGGTCTGATCATGCTCCCATTCACCTGACCTTTGCTGATTCTTCTCCTCATGTACCTAGAGCTCCTTGGAGACTAAATGAGCGCCTATTGGCCTCCGAATCCAACGTAGAAGCTCTTCAAGCGCAACTCTCTGAGTTTTTCTTGATTAATGCCACACAGGACATATCCCCAGACATACTTTGGTATACTCATAAGGCGGTGATGCGAGGACGTCTGATCAAGTTAGCTTCCTTGACTAAACAGAGATACCATGCGACTCTGGAATCCCATCTGGTTAAGATAAAAGACCTTGAACGTAAATGTGCTGATTCCCCCACCACAGCTCTCTGTTCAGATCTCTCGACCGCCAGACATCAACTACGTGCCTTCATGCTCACGAAAGTAGAATATCACCTAAAAAAAGTCAAGGCCCGCTTCTATGGCATGGGGGATAGAGCAGGTACAATCCTTGCACGCCGTATTAGGAAAACAGAAACACGATCTAGAATTACACATGTTACCTCCCCACAGGGAATACCGATCCACAACCCCATTCTTATTGCAGAGCGCTTCCGCGAATACTACGAGGATTTGTATAACTTATCCTCATCCCAATCTAACCCACAACCGACAACGGAACACATCTCGTCTTTTCTAGATCGAGCAGATTTACCCTCACTCTCCCCCGAGCAACTATCCTATCTAAATAGTCCCTTTACTTTAGCAGAGGTCATGGCAGCTATACGCTCGGCAAAGAAATCCTCAGCTCCTGGACCTGATGGCTTTACTTATCGCTACTATGCGGCTTTTGCTCAATTTTTAGCCCCTCATCTTTTATCTTTATTCCAATTCTGGCAGGAGAGGGGGACCATTAAACCGGAAGGTCTGCAGGCATCTATATCAACCCTATTGAAACCTGGAAAATCCCCCACTGATCCAGGAAATTATAGACCAATAGCGTTGCTGAACTGCGACTTGAAACTATACTCTAAATTGCTGGCGGGCCGTCTCAAGGTCGTTCTACCGTCCTTGATCGCACTAGACCAGGTTGGTTTTATACCTGGCCGCCAAGCGAGAGATGCCACAAGGCGGGTTATTGATCTCTTAGAAATCTTAGAGGGGAGAGACGTCCCAGGAGTACTAGTCTCATTGGATGCAGAAAAAGCATTTGACCGAGTACACTGGGGATATCTGGCAGCAGTCTTAGACAGGTTCAATTTCATTGGCAATATAAAATCAGCTATACTGGCTTTATACTCAGCCCCTTGTGCATTTGTACGAGCAGGAGGGTTTTCCTCCTCTGTCTTCCGTATCACCAACGGAACTAGGCAGGGCTGCCCTCTCTCCCCCTCATATTCGCCCTTGCGATGGAGCCGCTAGCCGCAGTTATACGCGCTCACCCAGACGTCTCGGGCATCACAGTGGGTCCCGTAGACCATAAGATCAGTCTTTATGCCGATGATGTCCTCCTCTCCTGCACTAATCCTGCACGCTCTCTACCCACTATTCTTTCTATCTTATCTGATTTCTCTCGTGCTTCTTTCTACAAACTTAACCTATCTAAATCTACGATATTTCCTGTAAATCTCTCAAACGAGTCCCAACGTGACCTCTCTTCTCGCTTCATGTTCCAATGGTCTCCCCGAGGCTTCTGCTATCTAGGAATTCACATTACTCCAATAAAAGACATTGTCAGCCGTAATTGCGATCTCTTACTTTCCACGTTAAGAACCACATGCGCAGATTACTCCTCTTATCAGTTATCGTGGATAGCACGAATCCAAACAGTGAAAATGATGCTTCTGCCAAAGATCCTGTATGTTCTGCGTTGCATCCCATTCCTTATTACGAAACGTTATCTTTCTCTTCTACAGTCCACTCTAAACCGCTTTATATGGAACTATAGGGTCCCCCGAGTGGCCTTTACCTCTCTTACTCTCCCTTATAATAAAGGTGGCCTTGGGGTCCCAGATGTGGCGGGGTACTATACGGCGCTCGTACTGGATGTAGCGAGAATGTGGTGGTCGGAGTCCCCTATCTCTCGTTGGCAACAGATTGAGGCTGCCTTTGCCCCGTCTGGGTCCCTTCGGCTCCTCCTTCAAATTAACCTCTTGCGACGTTATTCACCACCTACCCCCCTACGTTCTATCTCATGTTTATTGACGACTTGGCGGAAACTTTGTAGATCTCACCTTGTATTCTTATACCGCTATGTAACACTCAAGGCGGTGTCTTCCCTGATGGGCGACATTTCCTTTTCCTCCTGGGGCGAGGGAGACATTACACCACTCACCTTTCTACTTCACCAAAATCGCCTCCTCCCATATGACTCACTGGCAGCGAAATTCTCTTTACCATCTGCCACTATTTTCTCTTACCTCCGACTGAAACACTTCCTCTCAACAGTTGACATCCCCACTTATGACATGGAAGAAATTTCTCTTCCTCTACAATCACTATTTAAGCGCACAGGCATTGTGAGCAATGGTACCTCTATCATCTATAAAGCTTTACTAGATGCCCAAAGCAAACATAAATTACCCTATATGACCAGATGGGAGACCAGACTCGCCTTTGATGCTACTAAAGAACAATGGTTATCGGCGTCAGGCCATGCAGCACTCTACACACGCTGCATAAACCACTTGGAGCAATCCAAAAAAGTTATGTTTAATTGGTATTTAACACCATCACGCATTGCCAAATTTAAAGCTCCTCTTCCCTCCCCCTCCCCAAATTGTTGGAAGGGATGCAATGTCCATGGTACAGAGGTTCATATGTGGTGGTCCTGCCCACATATCAAAGGATTTTGGAAGGATGTAGAGTTGTTATTAAGTTCTCTTACAGGTCTCCCTTTTGTTCTTACCGCCCCCTTAGCATTATTGGGAATTGAACTGGATTCTTTCCCTATACCTCTCAAACCTATTATAACTAATGTATTGATCGCAGCACGACAAACAATTGCTGCTCATTGGAGGACCACAGAGACACCTGGAAAACCTGAACTGCTTACGAGACTAAATTCCCATTATGCTCATGAACTCACATTAGCCCATTCATTGAAACGCAAATTAAAAATTGCCACCTGGTGGGACCCTTGGACTTCCTCAAGATATAATACAGTTCCCACTTCCTTATAATTAGAAGGTCTACCAACATTACAAACCAATACATCTTGATCTTGTTCTTCTGCACACACACCTTCCTTCCCCCCCCTCTCCATTATCCTCCTCCCCCAGTCCTTTTGTTATGGATTTCATGTTACAATTCTTATATGTATTTTGTTTGCAATGATTTGTACCACTGTTTCAACTTGCCTTTGTTCAGCTACAAAATTCCAATAAAAATCTATTGGTTTAAAAAAAAAAGAATCTGGAAAATCTGGTCATCTAGATAATCAGTCGCTTCTACCAACTTATCCCACATTTGCATTATAAATGGGTAAATGAACAAGACACTAAAAAATTTGTTAGCCACCCCCATTTCTACAAGATGCGGTTTACCATTTGGTCGCGGTTTGTCGTCTGCAACTCGTCTGTACAGTGTGTGTAGAGGTATTGCTTTAATATCTATTCTTGTGTGTGGTACTATAAAAGTAGAAGGGATCAGAAAGGCCAGTGTGCACACTCCTGTGAAATTATTGGGTAACCACTTATAAGCCTGATGTCCACATACAATATATAAACTCTCTGGCACTCCAACAACAGTGTTGTTGAACAGACTAGCAATCCATTTAGATAACAAGGTGGTGCTTAACTTTTCCATAATTTTTCCTTGATACTGAGTGTCATTTGAGGTAAAACCCAATATTAGATTTTGCAAGGTCTCATTTACACAATGAAGCTTAGGATTTAGAGTGGCATCGACTGCTATACACTGTATAGTAGTGGTAGCAGATCCATTACACTCTGAATAGTCTGCTGTAGAGAAAGAAAACCCTCTGGATTTTATCTGAATACAGCTGCAAGAGGTAAAATTCGGGTAACAGGAGAGGTCAACACGACTGGTTGCCCAAGGCATTTCAGTCTGACTTAGAGGCGGACCGCTCCTGTTAAACAACAACCATGGCTCAGTCACCCAAGCAGCTACAGTGAGACCTATAGTTTTCTCTTTTTTCGTTGTTCTTAGTCTAATAGGTAAAGTGTAGTTACTTAAGTGAAACATTTCTTTCAAAGTCACTGGAATGGCTAAATAAGGCACAGTATTGGAGGATATTGGACTATGGGTGCATATCCTACAGTTCTTAGGACGCTCATTAGAGTTCATGTCTCGTAGCAATACTTGGTGATGCTTTATCAGTTTATTATCCCAGTCCTCCTTTAGTACTTCATGGAGAGTTAGGGCAAGGGGTACGGTTGCTATCACCATAGTCCAAACAAACAGGGTCATCATCTTTGCTGCTGCTGGATTTCAAAACCTTTTTACAATGGCTGGCGTGGATCCAAGTGTCCTTGCCTTGAAGCTTGACAGAAGTGGCAGTGGTTAACAGCACTTGGAATGGCTCACTGTATCTGGGCTCAAGTGGTCTCCTCATATGCCTCTTTACCACGACCCAATCTCCTGGTACCAAAGTATGGGTGCCGCTGAGGTAATTGGGGTCTGGGATAGAAGAAAGAACACGATTATGAGTAACAGTCAAATGTTTATGCAACTCCATAACATATTCAGTGAGAGAACCATAGGAGGCCTGCAACTGCTGTGGGAAATACAACCCTGTCTTAGGGACACTACCAAACAGTATTTCATATGGGGACAGCTTCTCCCTCCCTCTTGGGGCTGTTCTCACTGAATACAATGCAATGGGCAAACAATCTACGCAGGACAAATGTGTTTCTTCCATGCATTTTTGAATTTTTAGTTTCAAGGTACCATTGAGGTGTTCCACCTTCCCACTACTTTGTGGATGGTAGGGAACATGGAAAGCCTGTTCTATCTCAAGAGTGACCATGATTTGTTTCATTAGTTCCCCAGTAAAGTGGGTACCTCTGTCGCTTTCAATAGTTTCGGGCACCCCATATCTACAAACCACCTCACTAATCAATTTCTTAGCAGTAGTTTTGGTGTTTGCTTTAGTCACTGCCCAAGCTTCTGGCCACCCAGAGAAAAGGTCAATGCAAACCAGAGCATATTCATAATTACCCACCTTAGGTAGCTGTATGTAGTCCACTTGCAGTCTCTGAAATGGGTAATCTGGTTTTGGTGTGCATTTCCGTGGGACTCGAATAGGCCTACCGGGGTTATGTTTTGCACAAACTAGACATTCTTGAACATACTTTGCAGCCATATTCGGGAACCCTGGGGCACACCAGTTTTGTAGCACCACTGCACACATAACACCCTTTGAATTATGCACCGGAGAATGTGCAAGGGCAGCCATCATGGGGAACAGGCTGCGTGGGAGGCAAATACGTTTGTTTAACTGCCATACCCCTGACACTGACTGTACGGCACCCACTTTAACCCATGCATTCTGCTCGTGGGGGGAGCCTGGGTCTGGAAGACCTGCAGTAGTTCGAGGTCCACGGCCACTGGGACCGGTGCAGGGCATGTCTCCTTATATGATGGGGAGTTTCCTGCACTCCCTGACTCTGAGTCTCCTGGGGTTCCCGCACCTGCTAAAGCCAGTATCTCTGTCAGAGGTAGTCGTGCTGCTTCCTTAGCCGCCTGGTCGGCCAAGGCTTTCCCTACTGCAAGGGGAGTTTGTTCTCGTGTGTGTGCTGACACTTTGACTATGGCTGCCCTTTGGGGAAGGGTGAGTGCTGTGAGTAGTTGCTCTACTGCTTGTGCATTCCTTATAGGTTTGCCAGCAGAGGTCAAGAAATTACGGCTTCGCCAAATGGCGCCAAAGTCATGTGCAACACCATAAGCATATTGCGAGTCAGAAAATACATTAATTTCCTTACCTTTTCCCAGATTACACGCTGCAGTGAGTGCTTTAAGCTCCGCCTCTTGCGCAGAGCAACTGGAGGGGAGTGGTTCTTGTATTACTGCCTTACCATTGTGGACTACTGCATACCCGGTGATGAATCGTCCTTGTTCACTGTCCCAAGTTCTGGAACCATCTACAAAATACTCAGCAGAGGGGTTAGTGAGTGGTACATCAGTAATATTTGCCAAGCCCTTTATTTCAGCTTCCATCAATGCCTGACAATCATGTTCATGTGCCATATCAAACTGAGCTTCCTCATCTGCTAATTTGAAAAACAGTGGCAGGTCTCGTCTCATGGTCCCTCCCTCTTCCCCATCCTGATACTTTCCTCCCTTTTCTAAATCCACTGGAAGTAGTGTAGCTGGATTTAGAACATTACAGCGTTTGATAGTTATATGGGGGGTGTAAGGAGTGAGACTTCATATTTTGTCAACCTTGACGCTGAGAGGTGGTGAGTCTGAGCCTGTTGAAGTATTTCAGATACAGCATGAGGAACTTGAAGTGTGAGGGGGTTTCCTAACACTATGTCCTCTGTCTTTTTAACGAGCTCTGAAGCAGCTGCCACAGCTCTAACACAAGTAGGGGACCCCATAATGACTGGATCTAGGGTTACCGAGTAATACCCTAGAGGGCGCTGACTCCCACCATGTTCTTGGGTAAGGACACCAGATGCATGACCAGCCTGTTCGTGGCAGTACAAAGTAAAAAACTTGTCATAATTCGGTATACCTAGAGCTGGTGAGGCAGAAAGAGTGAGCTTGAGAGTGTGAAATGCATCAATAGCCTCAGAATCGATGGTGAAAGGCTCAGTTTTGAGACAGCGAAACAATGGGGCCATAATACTAGAGGCATTTCGTATCCAGAGACGGCAGTACTGGACTAGGCCCAAGAATGCCCGAAGGGACTTGGTAGATCTTGGAAGGGGTATTTTTAGTATAGCCTCAATCCTCCCTGGGCTAAGATGCTTAATGCCTGGAGACAGGCAATGCCCAAGGAAAGTGACTGTGGACTTGCACAACTGGAGTTTGTTTCTAGTAGCTTTGCATCCATGTTCTGCTAAGTATATCACCAAAGATTGGGATTCATTGTGGCATGTCTGGTCAGTGGCACAGCAAAGGAGAAGGTCATCCACATATTGTAAAAGTATGGTGGATGAATCAAGGGGGCACCAGTTATCGAGTACAGTCTTTAGGGATGTGAAAAATAAGGAAGGGGAGTTAGCAGCTCCCTGAGGAAGGACTGCCCATGCATACTGGGCACCTCTGTGGGTGAAGGCAAAATAAGAGATGCACTCTGCGGACAAGGAGACAGAGAAAAAGGCGGTGGCCAGATCAATCACTGTGAAACAGGTGGCTGTGGAGGGGACCTGATTCAAGAGAGTATGAGGGTTGGGTACCAGTGGAGTATCCACTACAGTTACTGCATTAACTGCCCTAAGATCATGTACCATACGATAGGCTACTGGCTGTCCTGGTGGGGTTTTCTTTTTGACTGGGTAAAGGGGAGTGTTAAATGGGGAGGTTATAGGAATAATTAGATCTCTTATCAAGAGCTCTTGAACATTCTCATGTATTGCAGCATCCTGGGCAGCATTTAAAGGATACTGCTTTATACAGGGAGGTTGGACACCTGGTCTAAGTTTTACAGTCACTGGAGGGATGGGTAGTTTTCCCACATCAAGCTTGCTACATGCCCACAATTGACTGGGTATATTCTCAAGCCAAACAGGTTGGGAATGAGGTTTAGAGTCTGTATTTTCTGGAACTGTGGGAATTGTCAGGGATAGAAGACTACACAATGTGTCCTCATCCAGGGCGGTGGTCATCTTGGGGCCATTCGGAGTGAATTCTATACAGGCCCCAATTTTCTGCAACACATCTGTTCCCAACAAATTAAAAGGTACATCAGGGGAAACTAAAACCTGGGTTACAATTGAAATTGAGTCATGCAAATTTAATCGGAGAGGATGGGTCATTTGTAATTTAGTAAGTCGTCCCTCTACCCCTTCACAAGTCACATAGTCGGAGGACAAAATGTCCTCTGGAACATGTTCTTGCATTAATACTGTACGGGCTGCTCCAGTGTCTACCATGAATGAAACATTTTGTCCCTCCCCCAAGGACACGGGGACAGTGAGTGTGGGTCCCTGGGGGGTGACAACGGGGCAGAGGGAGACATCTGGATTGCCAGTTTCCTATGGCGGGGTTTGGGCAGTGGCTGTTAATTTTGCTGGACATTTGATGGATAAATGTCCTTTTTGTCGGCAAGACCAACATTCTACATTGCTATAATCTCTATTTCCTCCTTGGTGGTTACTTCCTCCTCTCCCCGTCCATCTTCCCTTTCTAGGCTGTACAGGGGCCAAGTTAACCCTTTTCTTTGACATGCTTTCTAGTTCAGCACCTCGGGCTATTTCCTTTAAATCAACCCATTGCATAGTGCGCCACTTCGGGCGACTAGTGCGTACTGCAGTCTGAACCGTAGGTCTAAGGCCATTCATAAAACACTGCAACAATAATCTGCGATCCTTATCATCATTATGCTCATATCCAAAATCCAACCATGTTTGTTCTAATACAGAGGCATATTCTGAGACTGACTGAGCCTTATCCTGTACTACAGTTTGCAACAGGTCTTGTTTTTTATCCTGCTCTGCCCGTGCCCAATTTTGCATCCTTTGTATAAACACACCCGACCTGAGTCTGATGTATTTTTAATGGCTGGTTCCTGGCCTGGCAGCATTTGAGTAATTTCCATAAGTAAGGGGTCACTACCTTTCTGCAAAATGACAGAAACTAGATCATCCCATGTGGCCCGATATGCCTCCTGAACACCCTGGAGGCGCATTCTAAATGTTAAGGTTTTTTTTCGGGGATCTGGGAGCTGAGTAGCGAGGGCAATAAGTTCGCTGGGGGACCAAGGCCGATATGTTTCTATTGGCCATACGTGGGGTGATCTTGTACCTGAACACCATCAACCATCCTAGGAGGTGAAACTGTACATGACTAGTGGTCCTCATAGGGAACAGAGGCACCCTGGTGTTGTCCCTGGGTGTAGAGACCCACAGGACTCGCAACAATTAACCCCAGGGGGATTCTGATGACCACAATGTCTGCAAGTCCATCCCATTGACCCAGCATAAGGCGGGGGCGCTGAAGGGGAAGAAGAATTTACATCAGGTACAGAGACTACAGGGTCTGAGAGTTTTTCAAACTATCATAGATTACATAGACAGTTCCATGCCTGGTTTCCTCTGATTTATGTTCACTCATTGAGAGACGTTTTGCTACTTCTAACCACATCCTAGCCTGCTCTAGTTTGCTTTTATCTTTCAACCATCCTTCCCAATTGCAGATATATTTTTCCCATTCCTTCTCCTCCAGATTTCTTCACTTTCCCATACCAAATTTCCTCAGAATTATTTCACATCCCTCTACTGCTTCTTTCCCTTTAAGTCTCTCCACTATCTCACATGCTGGAACTCGGGCCTCGCCCTTTGGGTCAGTCAATTCCTTACTATTGCCAGTCCCCATGACTGCAACCACTGTGCCAGAGTTACCCTAGAACTCTTTTCAGCACTCCTAGAGCCCTCAGACTCTAAAGTTGATCCTGTCCCAGTCTCCTCTGAGCCTCGAAAGACGGATCTTTAAGGAAGTACTAACACCAATTTTCCAGCCCTGTGAGCTAGGGAAATTCTTACACACAACCAAACAAATATCAATACAAAGCCTACTGCTCCAACTAGTATTGCAATTATTTCTGAGTGATCATATAACATTTCCTGAGGTAATCTGCAAGTTCTAAATTACTGACTCTGCAGGTTCTCTATCAACTGGGTTAATTCCGGGACAAAAAAAGGAAGTCACCCAGGTGGGGGCGTAGTGGTGTGTATTTACTACCCAGTTCAAAGGTTTTCCTTCTGCACCCTGTAAAGGCACTGCGTGACAATTATATCTGCAATAAGTTTTACTTTTTATGCTATATGTTTCCCGGTCTGGATATACAGGCTGGGCAAGAACTTCAACTACTATAATTTTCCCTCTCTTGAGTTTACACAAAACAGAACAGAGACACTGAGGACAATTCTGATTAATCAAAAACGATTTAACAATATGTCAGTCATTCACTGCACACTGCACAATCGCTGGTATCAACCCCCACTGCTGTATTCGGGCTAAAAACTGCTTTCAGCTACCCCTTTCTTTGAGGGTGCCCTTATCAATTTACAGGGGAATTTAATACCCTCAGAGTACTACCTTACCATGAAGGATTCCTCTGTTATAGGCAATCACACTTCCCTGATCCTCTCACGGACCGATTTTTCTCTTCACCACATGTGAAGGAACACACCTAACATGATCCCTCATCAAGCAGAGACCGTAGTCCCTTATTGGTCAATCAAAAATCAGTCACTCCCACAATCAAGGATCCTCATAGTTTGCAATATCATACCAGACATTTATGACGTAGACAAAACAAACGACATAAAACAATCCCCCGACTCCTGAAATATACAAGAGAGCTGCGAAGGTTCCTAATCCCGAAACACTGGGCAAGATTGGGTACTCGTCACTTCATTCAATTATCATTCAACCGTCATTCAATCGTCAATTATACAACTAAAGAAACATTGAAACATATAAGACAACAAATTTTGTACATAAAAATTCAATCACTGGCAAGGGTTCAAAAATGATTGTCTTGTTAGTACCACCAATTACCCGTCCTGGAGCCCTCTAGATAACACTGAATTATTAGTAACACAAGGGGTTACTTACCGCAGATTTATTCAGTGGTTCCCAGAGAGATCCTTGTTGACGGGTCCAGAGGAGGTCCGGTTGACAATCCCAGGTTCCAGGCACCATGTACTGATGTGGAAACCCTTCTTTAGGGAGAGCTTTGGAGTAGACAGCAAAGGGTCTTCACTTTGCCAGTGAGATTCAAATTAGAGTAATTCATCGATGAATGGAGGGAGACAAATAACATGCGACATGCAGTTGTCAGCAGGTAGAATCTTGTCTGTCTGAGGCGGCTAAGACTCACCATTTTATTACAAGAAAAGCAAAAGTACATCCATTACATGTAACTGAAAAAGGAAACCAAAATAGATATCAGTTGTAACACACTTCCCATGGCCCAACGTAAAACCTTCTTGACAGGGAACTCACAGGAAACCAGTATTCCTTAGTCAGACATTCAATGATGCAAGGTTTAAACAAAAGCTACAGACATAGAAAAGCATATAATCATATACTGCAATTGTTTCTAAATAATAATGAAGCCAGTTATAAAATAGTAGCTATAACACCAGCAATAGTAAAACAGCAAGTACTGTAAAAAACATGTTGTAAAAACACAACATTTCAATAGAAATACATAAGATCACTTCTATAGTTTAATCCTGCTGGAAAACTAGTGTTTAGACACAGGATCCAGAAACTTTCTCTGTGAGGGCTCGGACACACTCATCCAAGTTTGACTGAGGAGGCTCTGAAAGGGCTGGAGCAGTGACCCTGAATGGCTTCTCTCTATCTGGATGGGCTGTCAGCTGCTTGTGTTTTTGTGCAGCTCCAGACTCCCATCCAGAGAGGAGAGGCCGTTCAGGGTCACTACTCCAGCCCTTTCAGAGTCTCCTCATCAAACTTGGATGTAACTAGGAAAGTGTGTCCAAGCCCTTACGGAGAACCTCGTGCAGTCTCTGGAAACGCTCAATTCCTCTTATCTCCAGGCTATCCATTCTGCCAGCATGTTTTTCCTGGAAATATTTGGATTACCCTGAAATCGACCACCTGGTGATAGAAAAAGGATCTGAGCCAGGAATATGCTCTGAGATGCGTTTTTTAAGCGATCTGCTTGTGCAGCCGACATAGTCCACTTCGCAAACTGCATGTGGCTAAATACACTACGGAATTTGTAATTAGTGGTGCAACTAATGTAACTTTTGATATTTTGTGTACTACCTGTATGTCTATTAAAAAAGGAATCAGATTTAACATTGTATTTACATACATTGGATCTACTTTGCCCACATTTAAAATTACCTGTGTAATTTAGCCATGATGGTGTAATTCCATATTTATTGCTGGTGAACATGCTAGGGGAAATAATGCTTGCAACATCCCTTCCCTTTTTAGCTAAACAACGATACCCTTGATCCAAGATTTTACATAGACTGGGATCCTGATGTAGCATGGGAATGTATTTCTGTATAATAGAAGTAATACTCCTGTAGTCAGTACTGTAATGGTGTGGAAAAAGTTGTAATCAAATTTGCATTCCTATTTTTTCTGTTCCTATTGTTTGTACAGATCTGTGCAAATTAATTGGGACAAAGCAAGTTTTTCTAGCATTAGTTTTACTATTTCTGATAAATGTTTTATCAGTTTTTGGTGTTGTTTTCCTTTTTCTTCCACATTTCCCTTTTCGTGTTGGAGAAAACGATCCAGTTTCATTGTGTGCGAATTATTCTTGGAACGGTAGATTTTCGAATACCAACGGTGGAAGCGATTTCTCTTACATAAGAGTAATAATTCTAGACCTCTTCCGTGGAGTAACCCATTTTTACAGGCATGAATCACACTGAGAGAAAAAGAACACTAAACCACTCCTCACAGAAACAAGCTCTCAACTGAAGCTGAGGGGGCAGCCAGCTGTTATTTTCTGACTAAAACCAATCAAACCACATTTTGTTACTCAAGGTTGTACACTCATACCTGTTCAAAGCAGTTAAAACTGGTTTGAATCACTGACTGGTAACCCCAACTTACGATTTTACTTAAAAAATGCTTTGTCCCAATTAATTTGCACAGCACTGTAGTTCGGGATTGATTATATGTTAAAAGACTGTCCTGTTGTTTATTCTTTACCAAGTGTTTGGCTCAATCTAACATCCAATGCTTGTATACTCAAGCTCTGAGTCGTTGTTCACTGTCGGTACATTTTACTTTGAAATCCACGGGATAAGAGCACATCCTCTTTGCTCTGGTGAATTTCCCCACAGGAAAACTCTGACAGTACTGAATGTATAGGGTGACAACTGCTTGCATGTAGGATAGAAATGCCTGAGACAGATTTCCTGTAACTTGGACTTAACATCACCTATCAAAAGCACATCTAGATAATGTGCACAATCTGCCTGGTCCTCCATGGTAAATTTCAGATTCAAATGGTTTTGGTTGCAGTACAATGCAAATGCTGCAATATTGGCTTCGGGAGACACATCAGACGATCCATCCCATATGAGGATCAGATGGTCTAGCCACTTCAAATTGGACCCAAACAGATTGTCCAAAGTGTATTGATATCTGTCTTCCCACACAGACATGTAGAGATTCGCCATGGAGGGGGAGAATTTCGCCCACATCGGACAACCACATGTCTGGAGGAAGTACAGACCATCAATTTAAAGAAATTTTTCTGCAAAACAAAATTTACAGACATCAAGATGAAATTGATTTCATCCTGTGTGTATGCAGAAAATTTGTGTAACATAGACGTCAGAGCTTCCAGGGCCAAATTGTGGGGGGATACAAGAGTATAATGATACTACATCCAAAGTGATCCATCTATCATTCTCACCCCATTGAAAATCCCGTAGTGTATGAAGTAAGGCTAGGGCCACACTTGGGAGCCTGAATCTGTCTACTGGGTCCGTTAACGGATCTAGTTTCTTCCCTTGTCATTTGCGAGTCATTTATAGTGCTTGCGTTAATGCATGCGTTAATGCATGATACCTATATATACCATGCGTTAACAGATGCATTTCCCATGCGGCCCCATGTTAAAAAAAAGTTATGCATTTTTCACAAAACACCAAAAAACGTTGCAGACCCTATTAAAAACTGATTTCTCAAAAACAGAATGCGTTAAACGGATTGCACTTTTGCACACTTTTGCAATGCGTTTTTTTGCATTGGAGTATATGGGTGCGTTAACAGATGCGTTTTTACACATTTCCACATGTCAAAAACAGATCCAGTAGCAGGATTGCAGAAGCAAGTGTGGCCCTAGCCTAAATGTTTGGTGTCTCTCACGTACCCTGGCATGCAAAGCACAAGAGGTTGGAGTTTTTTATCCACCCACTCTGAGAGACGTTCATTCACAGAACCTATTCCGGACACTATTGGTGTCAGAGGGGGTGGAAATATCTCCTTGTGCTTTTTAGGAAGCGCATGGAATATGAAGCATATCGGGTGAGTGACCATTAAGTAATCAAATTCTTTCTCAGTCAACACCCCCAAAGCCATGCCTTCCCAAAATAGTGTACCTAGATTTTTCTTAGTTTGTTCGGTGGGATCTCCAGATAATGGTTTGTAAGTACCTTCATCACCAAGCATCTTTAGTACCTCCCTGCGATATAAGGTGGCATCTATAATAACTATGGAGCCACCTTTATCCACAGTACTGAATACAACATTTTGATTATTTTTGAGGTTGCACAAAAGCTTTCCTTAAGGTACCATTACACGACACGATATCGCCCGCAACATTGCTGAAAAGTCCCAGGTTCAGCGATGTTGCGGCGACATCGCAAGTGCGTCGTGCTATGCAACATGATGATTCAAGCACGATAGGTTGCTTGACCAGAGTTGACAGGTTTTTTAACATGTTGAAAAACCTGGCGATGTTGAAGCAGCGATTTGGCTGGATCTTACTGTGTAATACCGCAGTAGCGATGTTACCAGCGATGCTGCCTATTCGCTTCATTGCTGCGTATCGCTTGCTGGGTTGTACCCAGCCCAGAGAGCGATCGCTGCTGCAACATCGCAGCAGCGTTGTAGGCAACATCACCACGCGTGACAGCTAAGGCAGCGATGTCGGAAGCGAGCGCGCACCCGCGGATTCGCTTCCAACATCGCTGCAACGTCGTATCATGTAACGGTACCTTTAGAGGAATATCCAAGTTGTCAGCGGCTGACACTTTATTAAGGAGTAAATTCTTTACCTCCCTTTCCACATTAGTCTTAAAAGAATCCATAATAGCTGCTCTAGCTTTTATAGGATAATAGTATTCGGTGTTATTGTTTTGTCGCTGTACAAAATGGCGTCCTGAGAAGTGATTTGATCCACAAATGATAGTGACAAATTTGTATGATCAAATACAGTATAAATTTCCTCTTGAGAAGGTATTCGGTCCAACTGTGGTATGGTACTATTTGTGACAGAAGATTCACATTCCTGTTCCGGAGGGATCATTCTCAATGGAACAGCAATGAAATCTGCCCCTGACCGATCAAGAAAGTGACGTTTGACAGTTAAAGCTCTTAGAAATCTGTTCACGTCTTTAATGGTCTGGAACAGATCCGCTCTACTTGCCACAACATTCAATCCCTTTTTCAACAGGTCAATTTGAGCGGAGGAAAGTGTGCATGCTGACAAATTTATTACATTGTAATCCAACAAAACATCACAGTCAGAAGATACAGAAACATTCAATAGTGAAAGTGCTTTCTGCGCTTTGCCCTTTTGGGGTACCTGTAATTTTCCCCAATGTTTCTTACCATCTCTCCTCCTTCCCCGTTTTTGGGGGGGATTTTGGAGATGGACCCTCTAACTACTGGGGTTACAGGTGTGGCAGACAGCGATTTATCAAAAGAAGAATCAGTTACAATCATACCAGTACTAGTATCGACACAAGAAGAAAAACTTACACGGCGAGTAGAGTCCGGGGTGTTGTTCTTCAAAATGGATTTTGGTCTTTGCATAATACTTAATTACTTTCATAGTTCTTGCATAATTTTTCACAGTACTTGCTGTTTTACTATCGCTGGGAACCGATTCAAATTGTGCTGCGGTATTTCATCAATGCAGAACCCAATGTAAACTTGGATCAATCTGTAGTGCGGTGGGCAGAGTGGTCAGGGCAGCAGCGCAGTGGGCAGAGTGGTCAGCACAGCAGCGCGGTGGGCAGAGTGGTCAGCGCAGCAGCGCGGTGGGCAGTGGTCAGTGTAGCAGCGCGGTGGGCAGTAGTCAGCGTAGCAGCGCGGTGGGCAGAGTGGTCAGCACAGCAGCGCGGTGGGCAGAGTGGTCAGCGCAGCAGCACAGTGGGCAGAGTGGTCATCGCAGCAGCGCAGTGGGCAGGTGGCGAGGGGCAGGATGGAGCCGGTGGGGCAGGATAGAGCCAGCGAAGCAGGATGGTGGTGGGGGGGCAGGATGGAGCTGGCAGGGCAGGCTGATGGCAGGGGGGGGGCACGATGGTGGGGAGGGGGCAGGATGGTGGTGGGGGTGCAGGATGGAGCCGGCGGGGCAGGATGGATGTGGGGGGGCAGGATAGATGCAGGGGGGGCAGGATGGATGCAGGGGGGCAGGATGGAGCCGTCAGGGCAGGATGGAGCTGGTGGGGCAGGATGGAGCGAGCGGAGCAGGATGAAGCGAGCGGGGCAGGATGGAGTCGGTGGGGCAGGATGCAGCTGGCGGCGCAGGATGGATGCGGGGGGCCGAATGGATTGCCGGGGGAAGCAGGATGGATGCGGGGGAGCAGGATGGATGCGGAGGGGCAGGATGGATGCGGGGGGGGCAGGATTAATGCGGGGGGCAGGATGGATGCGGGGGGGAGGCAGGATGGAGCAGAGGGGGCTGGATGGAGCCGGGGGGCAGGATGGATGTGGGGGAGCAGGATGGATGCGGGGGGGGGGCAGGATGGATGCGGGGGGGGCAGGATGGATGCAGGGGGGGCAGGATGGAGCCGGCGAGGCAGGATGGATGCGGGGGAAGGGGGCCGGAAGGATGCGGGGGGGCAGGATGGATGCGGGGGAGGCAGGATGGATGCGGGGGGGCAGGATGGATGCGGGGGGGCAGGATAGAGCCGGGGGGCTGGATGGAGCCGGGGGGGCAGGATGGATGCGGGGCAGCAGGATGGATGCGGGGGGGCAGGATGGATGCGGGGGGGCAGGATGGATGCGGGGGGGCAGGATGGATGCAGGGGGGGCAGGATGGAGCCGGCGAGGCAGGATGGATGCGGGGGGGGGGCAGGAAGGATGTGGGGGGCAGGATGGATGGGGGGGGAAGCAGGATGGATGCGGGGAGGCAGGATGGATGCGGGGGGGCAGGATAGATGCAGGGGGGGGCAGGATAGAGCCGGTGAGGCAGGATGGATGCGGGGGGGCAGGATGGAGCCGGGGGACAGGATGGAGCCAGGGGGGGGGGCAGGATGGAGCCGGAGGGGCAGGATGGAGCCGGAGGAGCAGGATGGGGGGAGGGGGAAGGATGGAGCCGGCGGGGGGGCAGGATGGAGGCGGTCCTCCTGCCCCCCTTTCTGCCCACGGCCCCCCTCCCTCTGTCCCTCTACCCTCCCCCCCCCCGCTCCTCAATGGTGATAAAAATAAAAAAATCCCATAAGGATATTCTCCCTTCGCAGGCGCGCTCCACCTGTCTTCTATCTCTCAGGACAGGACCTGTCGTTGCCTGGGAAACTGATTAGCTGATCGGTTTCCCAGGCAACGACAGGTCCTGTCCTGGGAGATAGAAGACAGGTGGAGCGCGCCTGCGGAGGGTAAGTATCCTTATGGGATTTTTTTATTTTTATCACCATTGAGGAGTGGGGGGGGGCAGGGGAGTGGAGGCCTTGGGTAGCGAGGGGGGCAGGAAGAGCGGATCGGGGCAGGAGGAGCGGGGGCGCAGGAGGGGCAGGAGGGTGTGGGGCGCAGAAGAGGCCGCCGATGGTGAGAGTGGGGCAGTATTAGCCCCGCTCTCGCTAATGGTCAGCCATCTTGCTTAGGTATACAGCCGGCTTCAGTCAGGATGTGACGTCATTTCAATTACATACTGACGGAAGCTAGCTCAGGGTTTTATTACAATAGATCACCCCTAAGCCTTCATTTTTCCAAGCTAAATAACCCCAAGTTTAATGACCTGTCTTGGTATTGCAGACCCCTCAGTCCTCTAATGACTTTGGTCGCTCTTCTCTGGACCCGCTCTAGTTCAGCTATGTCTTTCTTACACTCCGGAGACCAGACTTGTACACAGTATTCTAAGTGTGGTCGCACTAGTGACTTGTATAAAGGTAAAATTATGTTCTCCTCATGAGCATCTATGCCTCTTTTAATGCATCCCATTATTTTATTTGCCTTTGCAGCAGCTGCCTGACACTGGCTACTAAATGTGAGTTTGTCATCTACCCATACACCCAGGTCTTTTTCAGTGATAGTTTTGCACAGTGTTTAACGATTAAGCACATAATTATACCTTTTGTTTCCTCTGCATGACCTTACATTTATCTCCATTAAAGCTCCTTTGCCATTTATCAGCCCAAGCTTCTAGTTTACATAAATCCTCCTGTAATATAAAATTGTCCTCCTCTGTATTGAATACTCTGCAGAGTTTAGTGTCATCTGCAAATATTGAGATTCTACTATGTATGTCCCTTACAAGGTCATTAATAAATATATTAAAAAGAAGCGGGCCCAACACTGACCCCTGTGGTACCCCACTGTTAACTGTGACCCATTCTGAGTGTGTTCCATTAATGACCACCCTTTGTTTCCTATTACTAAGCCAGTTCTTAACCCACTTACATATATTTTCCACTATCCCCATTGCTCTCATTCACTTCCTAAAGACTTTCAGTTTTTCCTGCTTCATGTACTTGTTTGTTTGCTGTACTTCACATAATATCTGCCAAGTGTGTTAAATACAAGACTTGTTCACCTTAAATTTGGTTCCAGTGTGTGTCTGTACTCCCAATTGTAATCGATTCCTGAGTAATCCTACAGTATATTACACTGTTTGTCTAACAGTTTGGCCAACATATGCCCATTCGGCAAACCGAACCAAACGCAAACTTCAAAAGGTTCATCCATCGCTATTCACTAGGACCTTCAAAGTCCATTTTGAAAAGGGCTCTTTGCTATATCAAGGAACCCTCAGCTCTCCGTCGATAAACTCATGTCTCAATATGGAGACCATGGCTTCCTTTCCAATATAATCATTCATATTATTAAGTCCTGTTTATTCAAGATATCAATTCCTTAATTTCACTTATTTGCAATCAATTAGACCTCCCTGGCCTTGTGCTCCACCTGGGCAAAGTTTGATGGTGATTCACTGGCTTTCCTTGCCTGAATCAAGGACCTCATCCTACTGCTCACCTGAATAATGCTCACTTTCTTTTTACAGGGTCTTTCTTGCCTGGACTAAAACCTTGTACTTCTCTTTCAAGGCTGTGTTCACACACAACGCTTTTTTGCGCGGCTCTTTTTCCAGCATTTTGACCCACACAAAAAAGCCCCGTAAAAATATGCAGGTGCATTCACACACCGCGTGTTTTTACGGGGCTACTTCTTCAGTGATGTCACAGAGGGGAGGAAGAATCCTGTTCCTCCTCCCCTCTGTCACATCTGTCACAGACCCATTTGATTTCGCACTGTATTATACTGTACACTGCGAAATCAAATGTAAAATAATGGCAAATGTATTAAAAATAATAAAGATTCTTATACTTACCCACCACCGTGTGTTTGGTAACCGGGAGCCGAAGCAGGTATTAAACCTGCAAAGACCTTGCATGATGTCATAATGACATTGGCGCTGTGATTGGCCCGCTCCCGGTCATGTTATATGTGACGCACATATCACATGACTGTGAGTGGCCAATCACAGCACCGATGTCATTATGACATCATGCAAGGTCTTTGCAGGTTTAATACCTGCTCCTGCTCACGGCCCTCGATTACCCATCACACGGCGGAGGGTAAGTATAAGAATCTTTATTATTTTTAATACATTTGGCATTATTTTACATTTGATTTTGCAGTGTTTAATACAATGGAAATCAAATGGGGCTGTGACAGATGTCATAGAGGGGAGGAGGAACATGATTCTTCCTCCCCTCTGTGACATCAGCGCTGGCGTATTCCCGCAGGAATTACGCATCGTCTGAACGGCGATGCGTAATTACAGAGGTTATCATGGGGCCTATGGGAGAAAGTGCGCACGAAAAGGCAGAAAGAATGAACATGTTCATTCTTTTTACGAGCGCTTTCTCCCATAAAAGCGCAGCTGAAAATAGCGCTGCGTGTGAACAGCAAAAGTAAAAGTCCATTCACTGCTGTGAAACGCAGACGCAAGTGCGCTTTGGGGGGAAAAGCATGCACAAAAATGTGCAAAAAATACGCACTGTGTGAATGAGGCCTAAGTCAGCTAGGCTTCCTGCTTTGAATCCATTTGGCCAATGTCTGTTTACTTCCCATTAGGACATACTATCTGATGTGTAGTGATCTTTCCTCTTTGCACACAATACCAATTTACAGGGGAGGGAGTGTGCAACAGAATGTCACTATGAGGGGCTGGAATTCTCTTTATTACTCCCCTATTTGCTCTAAGCCAAACCCTCACCCCTCCCCTCTCCCCGCCTCTCCCTCCCTGTCAGTCTACAAGGCACTGTGTTGTGTGTGCCCCAGCTCAGCACTGCACCCCTCCCACTCCAGCATCTCCCTGCTTTTAAATATGCAGGATGACAAGAAGGGAGAAGAACACGCCTCCTTGGGAGAAGACCTGCCCCTCCAGCATCTCTTATGTACTCAAGCTGTGTCCTGACAGATCGCTGGAAGATACTGGAAAACATCCAGCTCCCTCTAAGCTGCGGGTTACCAGCTGTCTGTCCTCAGTCACAGACAGCTAAGATACAGGAGTGGAAACTGCAACAAGAGAGGCACAGATCTATTATCACAGCAGTGCAGGTTACAACACAAACCTTCAATTATAGGTAATCCCACTGTACCACTAATGTTGGTATACCTATACCAAGCTGTATCAGCAATGAATATAAACCAATACCACTGTAACACCAATGCTGATATACCTATATACCTCCACTGTACCAGCAATGTTGATATACCTATATACCTAGACAGTATTACCAATGACGATATACCTATATACCTAGACTATATCAGCAATGACGATATACCTATATAAATCACTGTACCACTGTACCACCAATATCGATATACATATATACCTAGACTGAAACCAGTAAAGAATATATACCTATATACCTCACTATACCACCAATGTTGATATACCTATTTACCTCAACCGTACACATGTTGATATACCATATACCTCCACGACCATCAATGTTGACTACTAATCCTAGAGTACACATGATATATACACCTAGACTGTACACCAATGATATATACTTATATATCTCCACTCAGGGGTGGGATTCAGCCAGTTCTCTCTCTGATTCAGGAGAACCGATTGATAAAATAACAGCCGGTTTCCCGAACCAGGACTGTTTAGAGCCACAATCCGGTTCTCTAGCCGGAACCAGTCCACGCACACTCGTGCTTTGCTGCGCAGTGGCGGGGATTGCACATAGAGGAGCCACTGGCTGCAGTTATCTGCAGGGACGCGGGAGTGATGTCACATCACTGACAGTGTGACAGCCGCGTCCCCCTCATCTCTGCGATGTGATATGGACAAACAATGCAGATCACATAGAAATGTCATCATTGATCTCCCAGATTCCCCTCGGGTTCCCCCCATAATGTCACCAGCCTCTAGCACCCTCCGACCCTCTCCCCATTACTAGCGCACGCATCCTCCTCCCCTGCCCCTGCACTCGTCCGCTCGACCCTGCCACTGCATGCGTCCGCTCACCTACGGTATGTATTGTCTGCTCGCCCCTGTACGCGTCTGCTCACTCCTGCAGAACTCCAGTCCCCCCACTCTGTCCCTGTGATCTCTGATCCCTCGGTCTCCCCCCCATCTTCCCCCCACACCCTCTGGTGTCCTCTGCAGTAACCTCCGTCCCTCTGACTCCTCTGATTGTCCGCTCTGTCTGTGCGGTGTGTCTTTCTGCAGTGGTACTGCCAGCTCCTCACACCCGACTTCTAGGGTGCCAGGTGCTGCCTGCAGAGCCAAGTCTGCCCTGCCATGGTAATGACAGGTCATGGTCCAGTGAGACCTCACCTCACTGTGGTGATGACAGTTCAAGATTCCCCAATCACGCAGAGATCAATTGTGAACTCATCTTTATCTCCTGCTCTGGAGATCATTATGAGATCACAGTTAACTCCTATGTGACTGGGGGATTCTGAACTATCATGACCAAAGTGAGGTGGACCTCACTGGGGTCATGACCTGTTCTTTTCCTGGCAGGGTGCCTTGGTCTTATAGCATAGGGGATACCCCTATATGCTATAACACTGAGAATTGTTGAGGGACCTCCCACTGGACTATGTGGGACATCACAAAGGATTATGCAAAGGGTAATAAAGATGGGGTCTAAATATGTGTTGTTTTTTTTCTAATAAAAATATTTTTCTCTTTGTTGTGTCTTCTTTACTATTTATTAGAGATTCCTAATGGCCAGGTCCAATATTGGCCCGACATAATGAATCTCGGGCTTAGTGCCAGCTGCCAATACAAAGCTGGAATTAATCCCTTATTACCCAGTCTGCCACCACTACATGGCAGCTGAAAGAGTTGAATACAGCGGCAGAAAATGGTGCTCTATGAATCGCTATTTTCTGCGGCAGCTGTGGGCTGCAATTTCAGCTGGGGAGGCCCAGAAAGCACCCTGCACAGAGGATTCCAGCCCCCACCTACCTAATTGTATCTGGCTGGACCAAAAATATGGTGAAGCCCCACATAGTTTTTTTAAATATATTGCCTATATTTTTGGTTTCCAGCCAGGTAAAACTTTGCAGCTGGGGTGGGTGACAGCCCGTAGGTGCCTGCTGTACCTGGCTGGCAACAAAACTATGGCGAAGCCCTAAGTTGATTTGTTTTAAAAATTTAATAAAGAAATAATAAAAAAAAGTATTTTTGATTACCAGCCAGGTACAGTAGGCAGATACGGGCTGCCACCCTCCCCCAGCTGCCTTGTTGTACCTGGCTGGTAGTCAAACATACTTTTTTACTATTTCTTTATTACATTTTTAAGACAAATGATGTAGGACTTTGCAATATTTTTGTTGCCGTCCAGGTGCAACAGGCTTACGGCTGCCACTTACCCCCAGCTGCCTAGTTTTACTGGCTGGAAAACAAAAATATAGGTGAGCCTTTTTTTCAATTATTTCATGAGATAATTAAAAAAAAATGATGTGGGGCTTCGCCATATTTTTGGTCCAGCCAGGACCACAGGGGCGGGCAGAAGCATGCCTCAGTAATAGGCAGGGGGGCAGAGGGGCTGGAGACTGGTGACACTGCGGGGAACCCAAGGGACCTCTGGGAGATCATTGATGGCATTTCTATGTGATCTGCCATCTTTGTCCATATCACATGACAGAGATGCAGGGGGAAGCAGTGGTCACACTGTCTGTGACGTGACATCACAGCCACACCCTCATGGTACCTTTACACGCCGCTACTGGATGGTGGCAACAACCGGCTACTTCATGTGCACGAGCGCGCACAAACGATTGCAAACGGTAATCGCACCACCTTTACACGCCGCAACAAGGTGCGCTACGGTAGGTTACATCTATCTCTGGATACACCGCCGGGTGTCTAAAGTTACCTTCTGCAGAGCACCTTACCTCATTTACACACCGCTACAACAAGCTAATATGGGCGGACCTGGGGCAGCAGGGACAACACATAGGCGTGCCACAATTGTGGATTACGAGACGTCCGTACGCTGATAGAACAAAGCAATAACATCATGATTGGCCAGGCAGCGCAGGAGGCTGATTAATACATGACACTCGAGCAATTGTGTAGTGTGACTGGTCAGCTCCTTAAATATGCAGCCCTATGCAGCAACAACCAATCGTAACGCAGGAGCTTCCTCCAATGATCGCTGAAGGGGGGTGGTTTCCCGAAGGCTGTGTCACGCCCCAGGTACATACCAGGTACATTGCATGGTGTAGAAACAACCCTTCTGTTCCTTCTTTACACGCCGATACAGGTCGCTACCATCAGCTGGGTAACCACCTGTTTTAGGGCAGTACAACCGTCTTCACACGCCGCTACCTCGGGTTGAATTGGCGGTGCAAGATACATTTCTCTCATGTACCCGGTTGTTGCCACCATCCAGTAGCGGCGTGTAAAGGTACCCTTACAGATAACTGCAACCAGCAGCTCTTCTCTGTGCAGTCCCCACCACCGCGTAGCAAAGCACGACTGTGTGTGGGCTTCGTTGCCAGTTAGAGAATCGGATTGCGGCTCTAAACCTTCCCAATTCAGGGAATCGGCTGCTATGTTAACAATCGGTTATCCCGAACCGGAGAGAACCGGCTGAGTTGAGGTATATAAGTATATATTTATTGCTGGTATAGTTTAGGTATATAGGTATATCGTCATTGGTGGTACATTCTAGGTATTGTCAGGCAAAATGCCTGATTCTTATCAGGTTAATGGACTGCATAACAGACACCGAGTCTTAGATTGCAATATCAAAGTATTCCTAAGGGGAGGTGCCCCAATAGGTTTATTATATAGACAGATGCTGATGCATAAATTAATCAAGCATTAAAGTCATTGGTTACATTCTCAATTCATTTACAATGATTGGTTCCCCAACATTATCCGCTTCATGGTGATTGGTTCTTTATCATGTAAACAGTTGGCAGAGGATATAGGGACTTTCCATGTCCCTCAATAACCCTTGGCAGGGTGTGTAGCTCTACCCCCTTATCTTATCTTGACCAGATGGGGGGCCCTGTAGACATGTTAGAGACATGTCTCTACATGTTCTTACTTAAAAACAACTTACATAAGAGCTCTGGACGCCATCTTAGGAGTCATACATATAATTATGTATATTCTTCAGTAAATCAAACAATTACTCATTAAAACAATTATTCAGCAATGTCAGGTAATTGCCCTGACAGTATATAGGTATACCAACATTAGTGGTACAGTGGAGGTATATATGTATATCAACATTGGTGGTACAGTGGAGGTATATATTCATTATTGGTACATTTTAGGTATATTGACATTGGTGGTACAGTGGAGGTATACATTCATTGCTGGTACAGTCTAGTTATATAGGTATACCAGCATTGGTGGTACAGTGGAGGTATATAGGTATATTAACATTGGTGGTACAGTGGAGGTATATATTCATTGCTGATACAGTCTAGGTATATCGACATTGGTGATACAGTGGAGGCATATATTCATTGCTGGTACAGTCTAGTGATATAGGTATATCAACATTGGTGATATAGTGGAGGTATATAGGTATATCAACATTGGTGATACAGTGGAGGTATATAACCTATAGGTATATATTCATTGCTGGTACAGTCTAGGTATATCGACATTGGTGATACAGTGGAGGCATATATTCATTGCTGGTACAGTCTAGTGATATAGGTATATCAACATTGGTGATATAGTGGAGGTATATAGGTATATCAACATTGGTGATACAGTGGAGGTATATAACCTATAGGTATATATTCATTGCTGGTACAGTCTAGGTATATCGACATTGGTAGTACAGTGGAGGTATATATTCATTGCTGTTACTGTCTAGGTATATAGGTATACCAACATTGGTGGTACAGTGGGATTACCTATAACTGCAGGTTTGTGTTGTAAACTGTACTGCTGTGATGATAATAGTGAGAGTTGTGTCTCTCTTGCTGCAGTCTCCACTCCTGTATCTTAGCCGTATGGGACTGAGGACAGACAGCTGGTAACCCGCAGCCTGGAGGGAGCTGGATGTTGTCCAGTATCTTCCAGCGATCTGTCAGGACACAGCTCGAGTACATAAGAGATGCTGGAGGGATGAGGTCTTCTCCTGGACGTGGCGTGGTCTTCTCCCTTGTTGTCATCGTGCTGGTCCATAAGCAGAGAGATGCTGGAGGGGGCGGGGTGCAGTGCTGAGGTCAGGCACACAGGACACAGTGCTTGTAGATTGACAGGGAGGGACGGAGAGAGGGAGGGAGAGAGGGGAGCGGTGAGGGCTTGGCTTAGAGCAAACAGGGGAGTAATAAAGAGAATTCCAGCCCCTCATAGTGATGTTCTGTTGCACACTCCCTCCCCCTGCTGCTCAGATTTCCCGATGTTTAATAACTCTTATCTCATTAATCATACATGGAATCATTGCAGTAAAGGTATGCTTGCACTCAACAGCTTAGTGTCTGTAAGGCAATAGCTTGACTTTATAGCTCTTAATCCTGCTGGTTGGTTCTCTTTAAATTGAACCAGTACGTAAAGGACAAATATACTTTTTGCAGACTTAATCTTAGAAACGACATCATAAAGCAAGATGTTTGTGGCTAGTTTGTGGCCTCTGAAACCATGCAGGACAAATGCTCTATCTCATTCACTGATGGAATCTATTTTCAGAACCCTTGTGCATTTCCACTGTCAGCCCAGAATCTACAGAAAATACAGGAGGATTACTACTAGTGGGTCAAGTATGGCTATTTATGTTTTGGCATCCCACACTTTACAAGAGCATGATAGAGTTAAAATTAATGCTGAACATTTTTCAGAGTATTTTATAGGTCTGAACCAATGTCTACATTAAGCACTCTATCAGTACAATATTTTGATCAATCCTTGACATGCCAAAAGCTCTATTGAAAAATTAATTTCATAACATGAAATTAAAACATTAGATAAATTACAAAGCCTCTTTTTTTAGAGACCATATCACATTTGAAATAACTTTGAGGGGCCTACATGATAGAAAGTACCATTTAAAAAACTTTACCTCTCAAGCTAAAATTGAAAATTTTTTATTAGAAATAAAAAAAAAGCCATTAGGGACTCCATCTTTAATTAAAAAAATCCTCTTCCGTCCGACGCAGTCCAGAACGCGATGTCCTCTCTGCTACATCCCCTGTGCATAGATATAGATGTCTATGCACAGGGAATGAGCAGACTGAGAACAGTCTCAGCTCTGCTACATCAGTCAGCAGGCGGGCTCTAGGATCCTGCAGCTGCGGCAGCCTGCACACAGAGCAGACAGCCAGACTCTTATCTGTGCGAGTTTCCCAGCGACTACTTGCACAGTAAACGAGTCCAATGCAAATCAATGGCAAAACTAGGATTGCTTCAGGCTGAAGCTTCCGAGACACATCTGTGATTTGTAAATCGTACACTACTCGCTATTACTCGCTTCCCCATTCATTAACATTGGACTCGCTAGACTCGCAACGAGTAGCGAGTCCCGGGCTCGAACTCGCTAGAGTCAAGCGATTCCGAGTAATTTAGGATTCGCCCATCACTACCGTCATTAGATGTTTCAAGCGCAAAATTCGCTGGAATCATTAGCGGACACCATGTCGCATTTGGAGAGCCCCTGTGTGCCTAAACATTGGAGCTCCCCTACAAGTGACCCCATTTTGGAAACTAGAGCCCCCAGGGAACTAATCCTGATGGGTGGTGAGCATTTTGAACCCCCAAGTGCTTCACAAATTAATCCGTAAAAATGAAAAAGTACTTTTATTTCCACAAAAAGTTTCTTTTTTCATTTTTACAGATTAATTTGTGAAGCACTGGGGCGTTCAAAATGCTCACCACTCATCTAGATAAGTTCCCTTGGTGGTCTAGTTTCCAAAATGGGGTCATTTGTGGGGGAGCTCCAATGTGTAGGCACACAGGGGCTTTCCAAACGCGACATGGTGTCCGCTAACAATTTGAATGGAAATCAGCTCAAATTGTTAGCGAACACCATGTTGCATTTGGAGAGCCCCTGTGTGCCTAAACATTGGAGCTCCCCTACAAGTGACCCCATTTTGGAAACTAGACCCCCCAGGGAACTTATCTAGATGGGTAGTGAGCATTTCGAACCCCCAGGTGCTTTACAAATTGATCTGTGAAAATGAAAAAGTACTTTTTTTTCACCAAAATTTTCTTTTAGCCTAAATCTTTTTGTTTTCACATGGGCAACAGGATAAAATTCATCCTAAAATGTGTTGGGCAATTTCTCCTGAGTTCATCGATACCTCTTATGCTGTCATAAACCACTGTTTGAGTGTACGACAGGGCTCAGAAGGGAAGGAGCGCCATTTCACTTTTTGAATAAAATTAGCTCCAAAATTCAAATTGCGCTCCTTCCCTTCTGAGCCCTGCCGTGCACCCAAAGAGTGGTTTATGACCACATATGAGATATCGATATACTCGGGAGAAATTGCACAACACATTTTAAGATCCATTTTATCCTGTTGCCCATGTGAAAATGAAAGAATTGAGGCTAAAAGAACATTTTTGATAAAAAAATTAAAATATCCATTTTTTGTTTCCACTTTGCTTTAGTTCCTGTGAAGCACCTGAAGGGTTAATAATCTTCTTGAATGTAGTTTGAGGGGTGCAGTTTTTGGAATGGTGTCACTTGTGGGTGTTTTCTGTCATGTACAACCCTCAAAGGGACTTCAAATGTGATGTGGTCACTAAACAAATGGTTTTGTAAATTTTGGTTGAAAAATGAAAAATTGTTCATGAACTTTGAACCCTCATAACTTCCTAACAAAATTTTTTTTTTCCAAAATTGTGCTGATGTGAAGTAGACATGTGGGAAATATTATTTAAAGTGACCCTAAACCCGGAAGCCAACCCCACATCCCCTTCATACCTATACATGCAGCTTGTGAACCTGCTGCCATCGATCCCTGTATCTTGCAAAACCGCTGGGGCATTCTTCATAATTCATACTTTTATAATGTCATTTCTGGGCGTTTCACTGAAATTTTAAAGCCGCAGCAGGCGGGCCTGTGTGCCGCTCTCCCCCTCCTTCTCCGTAATTCTGCACGCAGCGATGGGCGTGCTAAACAACAGAGAGGCGGCTCGCCTCATAGTATGGGCGGTGAAACCGGTATGACGCGTATTACGTCATACTGGCTTCACCGCCCATACTATGAGGCGAGCCGCCTCTCTGTTGTTTAGCACGCCCATCGCTGCGTGCAGAATTACGGAGAAGGAGGGGGAGAGCGGCACACAGGCCCGCCTGCTGCGGCTTTAAAATTTCAGTGAAACGCCCAGAAATGACATTATAAAGTATGATTATAAAAAGCCCAGGTTTTGCAAGTTTTAACAGGGAAATGGCAGCAGTTCACAAGCTGCATTTATAGGTTTGAAGGGATGTGGGTGACTTCCGGGTTAGGTCGTTTTAATAACTATTTTGTGTCACATAACTCTCTGGTTTAGCAGAAAACAAAAATTCAAAATTTGAAAATTGCTAAATTTTTGCAATATTTTTTATGTTTTCACAAATAAACGCTAAAATTATCGACCTAAATTTAATACTAGCATGAAGCCTAATATGTCACGAAAAAACAATCTCAGAATAACTAGGATCGGTTGAAGCGTTCCAGAGTTATAACCTCATAAAGGGACACTGGTCAGAATTGCAAAAAATACCAAGGTCTTTAGGGTCAAAATAGACTGGGTCCTGAAGGGGTTAAGTCACAATTAAGATTATGCAATGAAAATATTACACTCTATGGATCGTTTCTCTCATGCCTTATGTCTTAAGGTTAATTAAGTATTTGATCCTATGCCTCTCCTCAACAGCGTCATATTACAATTGACCGTTTAATTCTTTCTTTTCCCCACCTATGGATCCATTATGTGCTTTGTGTAATCAGGTGGCGGATTTAACTCAGTCCAGGATCTGGCCTTGGAGCAACACAAATTAGCAGCCTCTCAGGCTCAGTTACAGGGCCAGATATTGGTATTTCTCCTGCCTCAGAATCTCTATCTTCCGACTGCTGTCATGACTTCTGAACCTCTGATGTATTTTTGAGCACCCCCTGAACCAGTTGTAGCACTCCCTGATACATTTTTCGGGGGGAAAAAGATCAGTTCAGAGTTTTCAAGGAGAATTGTAAATTATTTTTTACCTTATCAGGGAATGAGTCACAGTCAGTGGGAACTATTATGTCAATTCTACTTGGGTGTCTTCAGACTGGGCATTTTTCCTACCACTTCTTCTCCTGAACGTCTTTCGGTGGATGCCTTTTTTGATGCTTTAGGACAATTCTATGACGAACCAGACAGGGTCAAGGTGGCAGAGACAAGAATCATGAACCTGACACAGGGCAACTGCACAGCAGAAGACTATCTGTACTGAGTTTCATCAGTGGTCTACTGAGGTCCTGTGGAATGATGCAGCTCTCAGATGCCAATTCCTCAGGGGTCTCTCAGAGTCTCTAAAGGACGCTCTGGCTCTACATACTCCACTGTTTTTTTGTTGGAGGCCATGACTCAGGCTATCCGCATGAATCGGAGGATGCGGGAGAGACGCGAGATTCAACAAGAGGTTCCATTTTGTCCTTCGAGTCCGGTTCATTTACTTGAGATGGAACCTATGGAGGTTAAAGCTGCCAGCTCAAGGTTCAATGACAGGAAACACCGTTGGGAACTTGGACTTTGTCTCTGTTGTGACCAAGCTGGTAATTTCTTAAAGGATTGCTTGGCACAAGCTGCAGCAAGCAAGCTGTCGGGAACGCCTAAGTCTTGGTGATTATCGAGGAGGTCATCCAGACTTCCAGGTACCCTTTTACTCCTCTGATAAAGTATTGTTGAATGCTGAACTTCTTTTTCAAAAGCAGAGTCTGTCAACATTTGCCTTTATTGGCTGTAGATCTGAGGCTAATTTTATTGATTCGGGACTTGCAGTTAGAATTAGGGACAGTTAAGTTAGAAAGCCTCATTCATATCGTGGCCATTGATAGAACACCGTTGCTTACCAATCTGGTTCAGTTAGTGTCACGCTGGGAGCGGGAGAGACACCCAGCGTAGGACAACGACGGGGGGGGGATAAGGAGTCCCTAAAGCTATGGGCACAAGAGGGAGAGGGTGACCCCTAGTCTTCCTGGGGCTGACCCTGTCTGCCCTGACGTCCCTATACAGTTTCCTCAACTGTCGCCGACCACGAACCTCGTCCCTCTCTGATCCTAGCACTACCTTATCTAAGGATCAGATGGGAGGTTCACTAGACCCCTCCACTAACAACTAAAGACAACACAAGGAAAACAGACAATGGGGAAAGAAAACACTTATGCATGCAGAGACGCAGACTTCACAAATTCCATTCTGCTTCGAGTCACGGATTTATTTACTAAGAGGAAATGAGTACACCTGCACCAAGGTCAATGAAACTCCTGTTGGGAAAAACTGCTGGGTCCTTGGACCCAGAATTCTTGGTGTGAAACCAGCGAACAAGCCTTCAACGCCGTCTCGGATTGATAGGAGATCATTATTCAGTACCTTCTCTTATCTGAACAGAAGGTAAATGCCCTAAAAGACGGGCGTCTGTCAAATTCCTTATGGCTGTGATTGGCTAAATTGATTGGGACCTGTTGGACGAGTTAGGCCTCCTATCCCTTGATAGACATCGTTGCACCAATCTGTTCAGTTAGTTACGGTGGAGTTCACACTCAAGGTATTAATTTCCTGCTATGTTTTGGACAATTTACCTGCTGGAATTGTGTTGGGTATTCCTTGGCTGCGTATGCATAATCCAATCATTGACTAGAATCTGAAAGATATTGTTAAATGGGGCCCTTATTATGTTGAAAACTGTCTTAAATCTGTACATGTTTGCTCCGTTACTCTGGAGGGTCTTCCTGAAAACCTGAAAGACTTTGGAGATGTTTTTTTGGAAAGAGAGGCTGAGATCTTACCTCCTCACCGTCCCTATGATTGTGCTATTAATCTCATTCCCAGTGCCAAATTGCTCAAGGCTCGCTTGTATAACTTGTCTGGCACTAAGCGGGCATCAATGAAAGTTTATATTGCTGAAAAGTTTACGAAAATGTCATATCCGTCCTTCCTTGTCACCAGTAGCTGCCAGATTCTTTTTTGTTAAAAAGAAAGACTGAGCTCTTTGTCCCTGCCTCTATTTCCGTGAACTAAACAAAATAGCTGTTAAGAATACTTATCCACTTTCACTCATCCCTGATCTTTTTTATCAGTTTTCGGGGGCCAAATGCTTTTCAAATTGGATCTCAGAGGGGCATATAATCTGATACGTATTCGTGAGGGTAATGAGTGGAAGACAGCATATTTAACATCTGAGGGTCTATTTGAAAATCTCTTCATGAGAGGATAATTGTTTGTTTGCTAAAATCAAAAAATGTACCTTTTCTGTTCAAGAGATATCATTCTTGGGTTTCATTGTGTCTGTCCTCTGGTTTTAAGATGGATCCTGGGAAGCTCCAGGCCATTATTGATTAGGTTCAACTCAGCGACTTTAAGGCCCTACAGCGATTTTTGGGGTTTGAAACCTATTATTGAAAATTCATTAGAGGATTTTCTCAAGCCTCTTATGGATCTCACTCATAAAGGGTGGAGCAAAGGTTTGGTCGCCAGAAGCAGTTGCGGCTTTTGAAATCTTGAAGAAATGTTTTATGTCTGCTCCTGTGCTTGTTAAATCAGACCTTCAGAGGCCGTTCATCGTGGAGGTAGATGCTTCTGAGGTCAGGGTGGGGGCTGTATTGTCTCAAGGTCCTAAGACTTTAGCTAACCTGCGATAACGTGCCTGTTTTCTAAAAACTTTTCTCCTGCTGAAAGAAATTATGATGTGGGTAATCAAGAGTTACTTGCTGTCAAGTTGGCTTTTGAAGAATGGCTTTTTTTGAAGGAGTCGTTCATCCGGTCACGGTGGTGACAGATCCCAAAAATCTAGCTTATATTGTATCTGTCAAGAGGTTGACCTCTAGACAGGCCAGATGGTCTTTATTTCTCTAGGACACGTTCTGGATGTCCTGGGGTAGATGTCATCATTCAAGAGCTAGAGAATGTCTGGAAGGAGGTTAAGAGGAACATTGGGGTGTCTCAGCATCGGCAGAAACGGAAGGTCGATAATAGACGCTCGTCAGGGGCCGCATTCAAAGTGGGAGAAAAGGTGTGGCTATCCTCGAAGAATATTAGATTGAAGGTGCCCTTGCTAAAGTTGAGTCTTAGGTTCATTGGTCAATATGAGATACTGGAGATGGTCAATCCAGTTGCCTTCTGAGTACAACTGCTCCAATCATTCCATATTCCTAATGTGTTTCCACAAGTCATTGTTGAAAGAGTTTATTCCCTCTGCCCTGCCTCCTTTGCACCCACCTCCTCCAGGGTGTCTATTGAGGGGAGTTTGAAATATGAGGTACAAAAGATCATTGATTCACGAATGGTCTGGAATTCCCTACAGTGTCTGATGCATTAGAAGGTAATCGAGCTGAAGAATGGTCTTGGGTTCCAGCTCGTTCTGTAAGGGCTGATCCTTTGGTCCTGGCCTTTCATCGGAGACTGCCTGGGTAACCTGGGGGTCTGGTGGCCGCTCCTTGAAGAGGGGGCACTGTCACAATCTCCATTCTGCCTTTGTTTGTTACTATTGTTGTGGAAGCTCTCAATCTGTGCTGCAATCACCTGTCTTCACTTTTCTCTGATCAGACCTTTACTTAACCAGGCTTGCCCTTGCATTCAGTGTCAATTGTACACTTTCTTTTGCCTTTGTAGGTCTGTTCTTCCTGTTCTCTGAGCCTGACTCAGTCTGACTTTAGTTCTTTATCTGACTTTGACCATTTGCTTGTGACTGACTATTCTTATTGCCTGCCCCCTGTGTTATGTTTTGTCCTCGTGGTTTTCATGACTTTGGCTTGTGAGTTGAACTTCGTCTCTGATTGCCCCTTGCTGTTACTGCGCTATTTCCTGGACCTGACCTCGGATCGTTTTGACCTCCCTTTACTTCCTGTAAGTAATATTATTATTATATTACTTCTATTATTCTTGTCTGTTCTTTCACCGATGAGACTTAGCTATTTCTGCAGTGACTCACATCACATAAGGAATCCTGGTGGGTTATAGCGAAACTCAAATGGGATACAGAATCCTGCACCCAGAGACCAACACAGTAACAATCAGCAGAGATGTAGTGATTGACAAAAACTCTGTATCGCTCAAATTCCATGAAGTTACACCAGTTATTCAACCCAAGAAACAAGTACAAGAATCTTAATCACCAAACCCAGACACTGAAAAGGAAAACACTGAAGTCTGGATAAGCTCTGAAGCCACCAGGGAAGACACAGAAGAACCAAGTGAACCTCCAGTCAGGAGATCAGAAAGACCAAACAAAGGTATCTCAGCTAGATGTATTTCTTTTATGATCAGAACACTACCTAAACAAGAGCCACAGTCATGGCAAGAGATGCAAAAACTGCCTGAAGAGGCAGAAGAGGATAAATGCCAATAATGAAGAGATGGAGTCCCTTCACAACTCCAGACATGGGGCTTATGGAGCTACCACAAGGAAAAATAGCTGTCAGAAGCCAAAGGTGCATCAACACCAATGCATCCATCCTACTTAACGTTGGAAGGAGAAGAAGATCTGCTACCTAGCAATGAGAATTACAGACAAGCAGTGGGGGTGCTTCTGTACATAAGAACCATAACTCATCCAGATATTACAGCCACAATCGGAATTCTCTGTTGATGTGTAAGAAGCCACGCCAAAGAGACTGGAATGCAATCAGAGAATTCTACAATATCTTAAAGAAACTCAAAGGCTAAATCTTAAGATATCTGCATCAGGAGATCTCACTATCAGAGTTTATGTGGATGCAGATTGGGCTGGAGATTCAAGTGATCAGAAATCAACAAGTGGTTACTTGTTCAAGTTAGGAAAAAATTCAATTTCTTGCTCCAGCAGAAAACAAGTGTCAGTCGCATTGCTTTCTACAGAACCAGAATATATGTCTGCTGCTTATGCAAATCAAGAAGTAATTTGGTTGAAGCAACTTTTGGAAGAATTAAGCAAGCCACTAGCTTAGCCAACAGTTATCTATGGGGACAACCAAGAATGTATTAAACTTGCCAGTAGTGATAAGATTAGTGCAAGGACTAAGCACATTGACATAAAACATCACCACTGACGTGACTTAGTGGAACGTGGTGTACTCAAGTTTGTTTATTGCGAGTCTGACAAGATGATAGCTGATGGTATGACAAAGCCATTATCAAGAGTTGTAATCTGTTTAGTGCAACAACTCCATTCCTGTCTATGATTGTTCTGTTGCTAGATTTGTATGTAGTCTATAAAGTTAGAACACAATAAAACCTCCCAGAGGCTCACACAGGAAGAACATGTGACTGTATCCAGTTTCCTGTGTCTGGGTATGAGAGAGAAGCTGTTGCAAATCCTGCACAGAGACTGAGACATATAAGATATATTTTATTCCTGATCAATTAAGCTTATTTATTCCTGTTTGTTGCTGAATAAAGAAGCATTGTTGTTACTCACTTGGAGAGTATCTTGAATAATCCACTGCCAACAAAACCCCCCACAAATGACCTCATTTTAGAAACTAGACCCCTCAAGAATTTATCTAGATGTGTGGTGAGCACTTTGAGTCCTAAGGTGCTTTATGCATTGAGCCGTGAAAATGAAAAAGTCCTTTTTCAATAAAAATGTACTTTTAGCCTCAATTTTTTATGTTAACAGGGGCAAGAGGGTAAAATGGATCTTAAAATGTATTGGGCAATTTGTACTGAGTACGCCAATACCTCATATGTGATGGAAAATTACTGTTTGGGTGCACGGCAGGGCTCGAAAAGGAAGGAGCAACATTTGTAATTTCAGGCGGAGAATTAGCTGGACCCTATAGCTGACACCATGCTGTGGTTGGACAGCCCCTGTGTGCTGAAAAAGTGTAAACCCTCCACAAGTAACTCCATTTTGGAAACTAGACTTCCCAAGGAATTTATTTCTAAGTGTGGTGAGCACCTTGAATCACCAGGTGCTTCATTGATTTTTATAATGTTGAGTATTTTTATAACACTTTGTGGAAAAAAAATATTTTTTTTATTTTCACACAGGTAACTTGATAATATGGACTCCAAATATGTTGGGTAATGTCTTCTAAGTATGCTGATATGCCATATGTAGTGGGAAAACAATTTTTGGGTACACAACCAGGCTCAGGAGGGAAGGAAAGACGTTTTTGAGCAGGGATCAGATATGTGAATTTTAGTCTATGTGCCAATGCTGCAGATTTCCTGCATTTTTTGACAAAATGTTTACACTTTTTTTTCAGCATATTTTTGACAATTCCACAGTACTGCAACTTCCCTGCAAAGTATATGAGAAATTATAAGTGTTGTGCCCATGCTGTGGATTTTCCCATGGCAGAAATAGCATGTATTTTTCCACATAAAAATTTGCAGTATGTTAATTCTTTTAGCGTATTTTGCCACGCTTTTTATCCATAGAACTCAATGTCAGCTCAAAAATGCTGACATACGCAACACTATTACCACACTGAGTATTTTTGGTGTATTTAGCGGGTAGTTTTTGCTGATGACGTGGGCCTCCACTGTACTTTTGGTCACCAGCACAGGTATGGGCTGCCACCTACCCCTAGCTACCTAATTTTACCTTGCTAGCAATCAAAAATATGAAGTGGGACTTTGCTGTATTTTTGGTTGCCAGCCAGTACAACTAGACAGTTGGATTGCTGGAATCTTCAGCATGGGGAGTCCCAAGTGTTTTGTGTCCCTGTCACGCTTCCGGGGGAAGGCGCCCTAGAGTGGACCCACTGGGCTGTGGTACCGAACTCCCCTAGGTGAGCTGATCCTAGTTTACCCAACCCCTATACAGGGATTGTCAGGGGCAAGCCCAGGGGGTCTAAATACCATAGCAGCTGGTACCAGGGAGGCGGCTCCTAAGGTTAGCCTATACTAAGGAATAGAGAAGTATTCCAGGTAACAGGGCACAAGGCTAGGAGACCAGGAATGGTGCTACCGGGGAAGAGCTCAGCAAGGGTTCCAGGAAACAGAGTACAAGGCTGGAGGACAGGAATGGTGCTACTGGGAAGGACCACAGCAAGGTTTCCAGGACACAGAGCACAAGAAAGGCCTGACCAACAGTCAGCAAGGCAGAAGCAAACTGACTTAATAATCAGACACCTCCCATCAGAGGAGGTGGCCTGATATACCATGGGAAGAGCAGCTATTGGTCAAGGGGAGTGTCAGGTTGGACCTTGCCGGCCCCTAGAGTCACAGGGAAGGAGTGTACCTAGCGCGCCGCTGAGTAGGCTCATGAAAATGACCATAGTAATGTGCTCATGTGCGAACCCGGCGGTCAGCTGACAGGAAGGGAACATGGGGACGGCTCCAAGACACAGCACGCCTGGATGCCGGACGCCCGGTCGGCAGTGTAGCAGGAGATGCTGACCCGGGAGAGGTGAGCTGTGAAGCGGTGCCAGGGGGCCTAACCGTCCCCATGCTGCTAATTGCAGATTGCAGCTGCACCAGAAAATGGAGCATTCATTAGAATTGGGAGAGCAGTGAAGTCACTCACTGAGTCATTAGGGCTCCCTTGGCTGCCGGCTTGTGACACCAGAGTTCACAGCCGTGGGTGACGTTACTCACTCAGTCACTGAGGCCCCACATTTAGTGTGATTGCAGACTTTGCAGAGTGAGAACGCTTGTACTCTCCCTGCAGATTCTGGATGATAAATTGTGGAGGGATAAGTGGAAGTAATAAAGATAGGATTCAAATATGTGTTTGTGCTTTTTGTTCTAATAAAATGATTTTTCTCTGTTATGTATTATTTACTAGTTACTAGATTCCTAATGGGCGGGTCTAACGTTGGCCCGACATTTTAAATCTCCGGCTTAGTGCCAGCTGCCAATGCAAAGCTGGCATTAACCCCTTTATTACCCATTTTACCACCGGCACCAGGACAATTGGAAGAGTCTAGGTACAGCACCAGGAAATGTCTCTTCTAATAAATCTGCCATTTTCTGGGGTGGCCGTGATTTTTTGTGGGGGGAGGGGGAACAGAACGGTTGGGCCTTCCAACAATGAAGATTTCAACCCTCATATGCCTGGCTGGCAACCAAAAAGCCCCACATCATATTTTTGGTTGCCAACCTAGTACAACTTAGCAGCTAGGGGTGGGTGGCAGCCAGTAGCTGCCTAGTTGTACCTGACTGGCAAACAAAAATAAGGCGAAGCTCCACATTTTTTTTTATTTCTAGGAACATTTTTTTTTTTTTAAATTACATGGGGCTTTGCCATATTATTTGGTTGCCAGCCAGGTTCAACTAGGCAGCTACGGTCTGCAACCCACCCCCAGCTTCTTATTTGTACCTGGCTGGCAACCAAAATTACGGCGAAGCCCAACATCTTCTTTTTTCTTTTAATTATTTCTAGAAATAATTAAAAAGAACACAATATGGGTCTTGGCCACATTTTTTGTTGCCATTAAGGCACAACTAGACAGCTGGGTGTTGGAATCCTTAATGTGGGGAGGCCTAAGCATTCTGCACCCCCCACCACTGCAAATTGCAACCTGCAACCAGAACAAAAAATGGAGCATTCACTGACGTGCCATTTTCTGGTGTTGTGATCCGTGCTGCTGTATCAATGGAGGCCAATAAAAGCGGTGTTTATTTCTTACTCGATGCGTTTCGGAGCCATCCCTGCTCCTTCCTCAGGAACACACACCATGGCACAACATCCTACCTGATCCTCCACCATTATCCACGTGGAAGTGTGGGTCTAGCAGCAACTACATATACATTTATACTAGTTGTGGGTGGCCCAACCTAACAAGGTGAGCAGTGATAATTACCACTGTTATTATATTCATTTATTCTCAGATAAGACCCGATTTGCGCCTTTGTGTGCCCCATATAGGTAATTTTCTGGTGCTGTACTCAACTCTTCCAGTTGCCCTGGTGCCTGGCAAACTGGCTAATAAAGGGGTTAATGCCAGCTTTGTATTGTCAGCTTGCAATAAGCTCGAGATTCATAATATCAGGTCAATGTTAGACCCAGCCATTAGGAATCTCTAGTACATAGTAAATAATACACAACAGACAGGGAAAAATAATTTTATTACAACAAAATACACAAACACATATTTAGACTTCATCTTTATTACCCCAACATACCCGTTGACAGTAATGAAGGTCAAATTATGCTTAATCGTCTCTGCTACAGTGAGAGACTGCAACAAGGGAACAATTGTCCTCTTGCTGCAGTCTCTGGGGCCACACTGATTGCAGGTGCACTGTATAACAAAGATATGCCATACAGTGCAGCTGTTAGTGCTGCAGATCCAAGTCCCAGGGATCACATGATCTCTGAGGCTTGGGTTAGGTGACCGGATATCGCAATGGAAACCTCATGTTCTAATGGCAGCGCGAAGGGAGAGGTGAGTGACTGTACACTCTCTCTCTCCGGACCCTGACTGCTGCGATTAATAACATTGCAGCTGTTAGGAGCTGACACAGCCAGGCACAGCTATTGCACAGCAATCACTGTCCCTGGCTGTCACATTGCTCCTCCACATCCTCCAGCCCCCTCCATGCAGGGAATGAGTCTGAGAGGGGAACACCTGGCTCACGCTGCTGCCATGCTTGCTGAAGGGAGTGTTCATCACTTCCATCAGCGCTGGAGCGGGTGTTACCACATCCTCCAACACTTCAGCCTAAGGAAGAGGCTATTACAGCTCCAATATAGGCTGGAAAGTAATGATCAGGTAATTTCATTTCCTGATCATAACAGTCATTGAGATTGGCTGTTCAGAATTCAACAGCCAATCACAGCAATCATGGGTGCAGGATGGGGAATCCACCTCCCGGAAGGTCAAGCTGTGGTACGTTGTGATTAGAATCACAGGATACTGCAGCACAATCCCTGTTACCATGGCCAGGGTGTCTAATTTGAGCCAGGATGAACCGGTTTGTCCTTGTTCGGGAATAACTTGGCTGTTTGGACGAACCGCTTTGTCTTGTGGGGAAGGGGTTAATGATCAGTGTTTTAGTATGTGATCACTAAGTGGTGGTAATATGTGGTCTGGTAATAGTGTGGCAGTATTTTTCCCTTGTATGTAGTACTATTCGGTTACTATGTGGTGGTAATAAGTGGTTTGCTGATGATGGGTGGTATTTGTCCCTTGCGTGTGATATTATAAAGTCTCTATGTGGTGTTAATTTGTGGTCTGGTCACAATGTGGCAGTACTTTTCCCTTGTATGTGGTATTGTTTGGTGATTATGTGGTGTAATATATGATCTGATCATTATGTAAGGGAATTTGTCATGTGGCATTTGGTGACTATGTGGTGGTAATATGTAATCTGATTATGGTGTGGCTGTATTTGTCCCTTGTATGTGGAACTTTTTAGTCACTATGTGGTGGTAATATGTATTTTGGTCATGGTGAGGAGGTAATTGCCCCTTTCCTATGATAATAATCAGTCAATACAGGGTGGTAACATATGGTCTGGCCATGGCTTCATGATATTTGTCCCTTACATGTGGTAATCGGTCACTGTGTGCTAGCAACATATGGTGTAGTCATGGTGTGGGAGTATTTATCCATGTATGTGATATTATTCGGTCACTAAGTGGTGGTAATATGTGATCTGGTCATGTTGGGCATTATTTATCCAATGTATATGGTAGTTTTAAGTCACTATGTAGTGACAGATGGACAGGAAATTATCCTTTCCAATTTGAGCAGGTTTACTTTAGTACTAGTTTTCAAAACTTGTATAAAACCTTTTAATACTATTCACCATACTTAGCAATGGCTGGGACAGCATGCACCTGACAGGAGGCAATGAGACTGTACGTGAAGGTATAAGTAGGTTAAGAAGGGGAAGGCACTTTTACTTTTAGCTGCTGTTACTTGTATTTTATGATTGTGTAAAGTGAGTGAAAATGTCAACTGTAATATAAATTGTATTCTGGATACTTTAAACTACAAACAACTTTTACATTTTACATTCTCAGTTTATAATCCACAAAGCAAACCATTGTAGAGATTGAAAAGATGAATAAGTTGGACACATTAAAATATGTAAAAGTGCCAAGGTTTAATGTTTGTACTACCTTAGATTCTAAATTTAATACATTAAAATCTAGCGTAAAGCAATAAACAAATTGCAAGAATGCAAACTATGATAGACTAAGTGTAACGGTAGCAGGTAAGTAGCCGTCGGAGATGTATCTGTCATTTACAAACTGGTAAAATACGTAAAGGTGCGGCTCCTGGCTGGGTTTGTGGACTTGTGCTTTGAAGTAGTCATGCCCTGAAGGCTGCATGGTGCTTACCACAATGAGAGAAACCACCACTCAAAAATAAACTTTTTTTACTAAACGGAAACTTGGTAGGGATAATGTAAAGCAAATAGCAGGTCACCAGCCTAAGTAATATTTCTTTCATAATACGATGCATTTCCATGCACAGTCTCAATTTCTTTCTCTTAATTCATTGAACTGTTTCAACTGTTTCACTTACCTTCATCACAACCCAGTTTAGTACTACAGTCCAGTTAGTCCTTTTTTCAATATATTTTTTACTCTTAAAGGGATTAGTTTGTCAATGCTTAGCTTCTATATTTCGTCTTGTGATGCATTGGAAATCTCACGCAGGTCGCTCTCTACAACTCACTTTTTTTTATTACCTCCTGGCCTGTTACCTCTTTGAGTTATAAACATGGAGCCATATTGCTAGGTGTGTTGTCCAAGAAACATCTTCAGTTGTTCTTTCTGTTCTTTGGCCTCTTTTCTCTGTCTTCAGGATTTGTAATTAGTTACCTCAATCTCCACTCATGTCAGGGACAAACACATTATGTGGGTCGTTTCAATGGAAGAAGCGGCACTCACGGATCTGGTTCCAAGCTATTTATTTATCCAATTACAGGATACATCCATCAGGGAGGGTGTGCAGGGAGGGGAAGCATGAGCAACGGAATCCGTTTCGAGGACAATTCCTCTTCTACGGGCTCTACAGAGGGTCAAAATTGCTGCCTATTTAAAGGAAGTCAATTGGATCCTCTACAGCTGTGCAATAATTAAAAACAATAAAATGTTATACAAAACGCTTTCAATAGTAAACCATGCATTAATATAAGCGGTTGTGAAAACCTACAATGAGATGATTACATTTATTATTAGAACGACAATCATTAAGCTGTGCGGGTTTTTGTTTCTAAGTTACCGGAGTAACTAGGTGTAACTAATCAAGTGACTAGGGGGCAGACAACAGACCTCATCTGTGGATCACTGAACATTGCAGCAAAGTAAAACTGGATTACATCCTCTCTATCAAGTACATCTCCCTGCTACTTTACATTGCTCAGACTCATATCCACTACTGATAATAGACTTTATTCGTACTTTACTCAGAATATATTATATAGTTTATATCATAATTAGACTAACCGATATATGGTATTAAATTTTTTCATGTTGAATTTGTGGTTTATAATTTTCCATGGAAGGGGTAGCAAGATTAACTAATCTACCCACACTGGAAACTCTCTTACATTCTCCTCTTTTTTACGAACTACTCATTACTCTCCTCTTTTTAATGAGCCACTCATTACTCTCCTCTTTTTTATGAGCCACTCATTACTCTCCTCTTTTTTATGAGCCACTCATTACTCTCCTCTTTTTTGTGAACTACTCATTACTCTCCTCTTTTTTATGAACTACTCATTACTCTCCGTGAAAGCTCCGACGGAACTTACAACAATTGACCTTATATGCTTAATAAGGGACAAAAGGGACATTTATCCATGAATAATAGTAGTTTTCACCTACCACATAATCTATCAGTATTTCTTTATTATGAGTATTCTATATATTAATTGGGGATATTTCTTGTCTCTATGAGCAAAAGGAAATATACAGAGGAGGATGAAAATCCTAGTTAAATACTGCGCTGCAATAATCCGGATCTGTCTGTAATTAATGTATGCAGAAAAGACAATTTGATCTCCAGTTATTATTATACCTCTCGTCACTAGACCACATTACTAAAGTGCTGCTCCCTAATCTTATAGGGGGATATTATTTAACCCATAATTTATTGGCAGCCCGTTCTGCTCATAGAAAAATTACCATGTCAATTTTTTCATTTAGCCCTCTAGGGCCCTGTGCGTCTGTAGAGATGATCCATCTCGATTCTCTTTGTACAAGGTATCTGTCGAAGTCTCCTCCTCGTGGCAGCGCAGCAGGTTTTTCTAGACCCATAAAGGAAAGGACCTCTGGATTACCATTATGATGATCCTGAATGTGCTTTATGAGTCTAGGACTGCCTTTACCTGATATAATGGAATTGTAGTGCTCTCTAAACATATGGAACAATGGTCTGATGGTTTTGCCTATGTAGAAATGGGAGCAGGGACACATTATGACATACACTAATCCTTTTGTTCTGCAATTTATGAACGATTTTACCGGGACTAGTGTGGCATTCAAATTTATAGCTATACCTGGTCTAAAAAATCTACACCAAGGGCAAGTGCTACATTTGTGGTTTCCCTTGATGGGTGATCCTGATAACCAGGAATTAGTCGTTTTTGGAATATTTCTTAGTTGTTTTTTCACCAATAGATCTCCAATATTTTTGCTTCGTCGATAAGAAATTATAGGGTGTGAGGACTCTAAGGTCGGGCTGTCGGATTGAATAATGTGCCAATGTCTTTTTATGCAAGAGGAAACCCTATTGTACATGGGGCCAAATTTTAAACTAAAAAAGAATCTTTTTTGCTGATCCTTATGTTGTGTTTGTCTTGTCGGTTTCTCTGACCTCCCCGTGGTAGTTAGTTTATCCTCTGCTCTTTTTTTGGCATTTTTCACCAGATTTGGTGGATATCCTCTCTGTTGTAGGGCGACACTTAATTCACTTGCCTGTGCCTCATACCCCATCTCTGTGTTATTAATCCTTTTGACCCGCAAGACCTGGCTAAACGGTAACCCTGTCCTTGTGTGTAAAGGATGGGCACTATTATAGTGGAGGAGAGCATTGGTTGCTGTTCTTTTTTTAAAAACTGATCTATTGATTTTTCCACTGTCAATTTTTATGAAAACATCCAAAAATTCTAAGCTTAATCCCCCAAATTTTGATGTAAAGAACATGTTGTAATTGTTATTTTGATTCAAATATTCTATGAATTGGTCGAAGGTTGATTTATCCCCATCCCAAACAATGAAGACATCGTCCACAAAGCGGGCGTAATGCTTCACATGTCTGATATAAGGGTTGGATTCTGAAAAAAACATTTCTTTTTCCAAAAGAGCTAGGTAAAGGTTTGCCAGTGTACATGCAACGGGGGTACCCATCGCGGTACCAACCCGTTGCAAGTACCACTGACCAAGGAAAGTGAATGCATTGTGTGTCAAGATGTAATTTACTGCTCCACACACAAAGGCCACTACTTTTTCATCTGTTTCATTATCGTTTAGGATTGTTCTTATTACCTGTTCTGCTTTCTGCTGTGGGATCTTTGTGTAGAGACTTTCGACGTCTATTGATACTAAATTGAAGCCTTCTTGCCATTCAATGAGATCAAGATTTTCAATAAAGTGATTGGTGTCTCTGACGTAAGATGGTATACTCCCTAAAAAGGGATGCAGGTACCAATCAATGTATCTGGAGAGCGGTTCTGTAAGAGAACCGACTCCAGACACAATTGGTCTACCTGGGGGCTGATGTTCATTCTTATGAATTTTTGGGATGTAGTACCAATGTGGGTGCTGCGGAGAGTTTGGAAAAAGTTTCTCTCCTTGTTGCCTGGTGATAACCCCCAACTCCACATACTGTCTTAAAAAAGTTCTCAATTTACTTTGATATTGTAAAGTAGGATCTGTTGGAAGTGGTTTATAGGTTGTGCTGTCATTAAGTTGGCGTAAACTCTCTGTGATATATGCCTCTCGTTCTAACAACACAACTCCTCCCCCTTTATCTGCGCATCTGAAAATCACTGAATCCCAACTTTTTAATTCTCCTAAGGCTCTTTGTTCTTTTTCTGTCAGATTTTTTAGAGGATCTGGATATAACAAGGCTTTAATGTCTCTCTCCACCAACTCTGCGAACAAATCTATGTTGTTCCCAGGGTTGGTTGGAGGCATAAATTGTGATGCTACTCCCCCTGTAAAGGGGGGTCTTTTCCATGCTTGACCCATATCTCTTGCCTCATTTAAATCTGAAAGACTTAGTAACATGTCTATATTTTGTTGTAGATCGTTACCTATTGTTTCCAAGGTGATAAAGCCTAATGGACCTATTTTAGAAGAAAAATTACTCATATTATTACCTGAGTCTTTTTGGTACTGTGTATTTTTTTGTTTTTTTATATTTTCAAAATGCTTATAGAGGTGAACTTTACGTAAAGCTTTAAACAGATCTATTTTAAAGTCCGTGAAGTTGAACGGTTCCGCCAAACAATAGTTGAGACCGTTTTGTAGTGTTGAGATCATGTCCACAGTCAAAGTCTTATTACTCAAATTGAAGATCCGCAGTGGAGGTAATGCTGTTACTCCCTCCATGTCACCTGTTTTCTCTTCCCGGTGGGGGGGTGATGAAATCCTCTTCTATTTCTCCGTCTCCCTCCTCGTCTGATCTTCCTCCTAAAGGGTATAGACCTGAGGGGCTTTCACTAGTACCTTCCTTTTCAGGGCTGCGATCATCTTCCCCAAGTGGTGATTGATCTCTAGGTGTTTTTTTCCCAGTTTTCCCCTTCCCCTGGTAACCCGGCTTGGTGGAAGACTGATGGTTGTCTCCCAAATCTTTGTTTATACTTGATTTGCGTTTTTTCTTTTTATTCAGGCCAGGGGTGCCTGGTGATTTACCCCATGAAAAAATCTTTTTTTCATCATAGTCTATTATGTCTCTGAGGAATTTATCTTTTTTCTGATTTTTTATTTCAGTTTGCAAAGGAATAATTTTCTTATCTAGTTTTTCTAGAAAGGATTTCCATGCTGATTTAGAAAGTCTGGTTTGTAAACTCCGTCTCAACAGTACCAGTTCTTCTGTGACTGAAATAAGTTCTTCCTCATTATGAGTCAAGACTAAATCAAGAAACTTTTGGGAAGACTCTGTCTGGATATCATTCCAGGCCTTCATAAATTTAGGGTCTGTTGTATTTAATGCCGGGGTTTTTACCACCCTTAGTCCTCTCGGTACACGGTGACTGGTCTTGTAAGAACGTAGAGATTGTACTGTCCAGAAGAGTCGTACCTCTTTTTCCGCCAGAGTAATTATTCTTAATTGTAGGTTTTTATCTGTTAATACAGTCGCTAGGTCTTTGGTATTGCACTCGGAAAAGAAAGCCGAGGCATTCTCCCTCCCTGCCGAAATTCCACTGGTGGAAGGCATAGCGTGTTCACAATCTTGGCTATTATTAGCTATTGTGTCTCTTGGGAACTGAGTTTACTGTTGACAGGTCGTGCTCCTATTTAGGTAAGTTATGCATATGTAAGAGTAGAAAAGGGCACTGACCTGTGTTGATGCAGCTGTTAGTTCCCGTGGATGATGGTGTTGATGATCCTGGTGCTCCAGCTTGTAAAGGATCAAGTGCAGGATTGTTTCAATGGAAGAAGCGGCACTCACGGATCTGGTTCCAAGCTATTTATTTATCCAATTACAGGATACATCCATCAGGGAGGGTGTGCAGGGAGGGAAGCATGAGCAACGGAATCCGTTTCGAGGACAATTCCTCTTCTATGGGCTCTACAGAGGGTCAAAATTGCTGCCTATTTAAAGGAAGTCAATTGGATCCTCTACAGCTGTGCAATAATTAAAAACAATAAAATGTTATACAAAACGCTTTCAATAGTAAACCATGTATTAATATAAGCGGTTGTGAAAACCTACAATGAGATGATTACATTTATTATTAGAACGACAATCATTAAGCTGTGCGGGTTTTTGTTTCTAAGTTACCGGAGTAACTAGGTGTAACTAATCAAGTGACTAGGGGGCAGACAACAGACCTCATCTGTGGATCACTGAACATTGCAGCAAAGTAAAACTGGATTACATCCTCTCTATCAAGTACATCTCCCTGCTACTTTACATTGCTCAGACTCATATCCACTACTGATAATAGACTTTATTCGTACTTTACTCAGAATATATTATATAGTTTATATCATAATTAGACTAACCGATATATGGTATTAAATTTTTTCATGTTGAATTTGTGGTTTATAATTTTCCATGGAAGGGGTAGCAAGATTAACTAATCTACCCACACTGGAAACTCTCTTACATTCTCCTCTTTTTTACAAACTACTCATTACTCTCCTCTTTTTTATGAGCCACTCATTACTCTCCTCTTTTTATGAGCCACTCATTACTCTCCTCTTTTTTATGAGCCACTCATTACTCTCCTCTTTTTTATGAGCCACTCATTACTCTCCTCTTTTTTGTGAACTACTCATTACTCTCCTCTTTTTTATGAACTACTCATTACTCTCCGTGAAAGCTCCGACGGAACTTACAACCGATGACCTTATATGCTTAATAAGGGACAAAAGGGACATTTATCCATGAATAATAGTAGTTTTCACCTACCACATAATCTATCAGTATTTCTTTATTATGAGTATTCTATATATTAATTGGGGATATTTCTTGTCTCTATGAGCAAAAGGAAATTATGTGGGTCTACTCACTAGTTAGACCTTAAATCTGCTTCTACTGCACAATAAGCCCACCTAACCTCCTGGCAGGAAATTGTCTCTGTCCCTTTACTTCAGCCCCTCCCATTATGGGCTGGACCCAAACATTAACTCTCTAACTCTCCCTACTGTTGGGCAAAATACGATATATCACTAATAACGCATGTCAATAAACATTACTCATCAGTGGTGTAACTTCAGGCCCAGGGGCCCTGATGCGAAAGCTCCAACGGGGCCCCCAATTAATGCAAATCTTTAATAGTATTAGTCTTTTTCTATGGGCCAAAGGGTCTTTTGGGTCCCCCCTAGGCTGCAGGGCCCGGGTGCGATTGCAACCCCTGCACCTATTGTAGATACGCCCCTGTTACTCATTATAACAGTCGTGTCTTCAAGGAGAAATTTCGGCAGTATTACCATCTTCTTACAGAGAAGGTACAGAATTATGCAGAAATCTGATGTGCAGAGCATTACTCCAGGAACAGTCCTCATACTTGAGAGAAATAGAAAGACAAAAGAAGCTCTTTCAAAAAGCATAAAGAGAAATAGAAAGATGACTACAGTTTATTGGGACAGTAAACCTAAAGATTTACACTAGTATATGCATAGAATAAATTTATTTTAGATGGCGACTCACCCTTTTTATTTTTAATTAGATCATTTTCAAATACGTTTTCAAATACGGTAGTTTTTTTTTTTTTTTTTCAAACTTATCATTTTTGGAGGATTATGTCTTTATATATAGTGTAATAACATATCAAACGACATTTGTTATAAATACATATAAAGAGGTGTAATTTACACATTTGCTGATGTGCAGAGCTAAGCTTGCTAGCAAATTAAAATATTAGTTCAGCTTTCCTTACAAGGCAGATACAATAAATATGATATGCAAACATCATTCTTATTTTCACCAATAAAATAAACGCAATAACATAAAATACAATGGAAGGAAATTATCAAGATCTATGTGCCAGTATTTTGTCAGACAAAAAGTAAAACACAATGTTGGCATATACCATTTTTGTGCCACAATTTACAATATTTATATCTATCAGCACTTTTCAAAGCTTGAAACAAAAAGGGGCAATGGTTAGTGGTTGGGTATCAAATTTGCTATATTTTACAGCAGAAATTGTCTTAAATTATAGCAAAAATCTGTCCCTGTCCATCGCAGAGGTGTATTGTAATGTCTGGCACAAAGTCATCCAAAGATGCATTAAGTTCATTAAGAGGCCTGCACCTCGTAATAAATTTGGCTATCTTAATTCAGTGTAATTGACTTTAAGACTGATGTCTAAGGGCACCATTACACTTACTGACACACTAGCGATCCCGACAATGATACGACCTGGTAGGGATCGCTGGAGCATCGCTAAGTGATCACTGGTGAGATGTCAAACAGTCAGATCTCACCAGCGATGCAGCAACGATACGGAGGTCGTTGGGACCCTGTTTCTCAGACCTGTGGTATTGATGTTGTTGGTCATTGTCCCCGTCAAAAACACCGATGCATGCTGCCCAGCGGGAGCCCGATGATCAAAAAATGTTCCAGGATATTCCAACACGATTGGCGATCTGACAGCAGGGGCCTCGTCGCTGCTATGTTTCACACGTAGCGAGATTGCTGGCGAGGTCGCTGTTGCGTCACAAGAACTGTGACGTATCAGAGATCTCGCTAGCGATCTCCCTTAGTGTGAAGTACCCCTAAGCCAAAAGTGAAATCTCCCCGTTAATGTTTGGCTTCCATAAGAACAAAATGATTTCTAAGATGTTTAATAATTGGTAATTCCATTGTTCAGGTTCCTGATGACATGAACTGCATTTCAGCATTCCTTGCTTCTCCTGTGATGCATTCAACCTTGGGCTTGAATATGAAGGGAAATGCTTTCTTAAAGGACTTTCTAAAGTTAGCCCCCATAAACGCATACACTATAGGATTCACAGAGGAATTAGAATAACACATACAGTGTGCAAATATTTTCAGTTTGTAGGTTTCATAGCTTTTCTGAAAATTTGAATCAAAGGCTTGAAATACAATAAAGAGCTGAATGGGTCCCCAACAGATAGTAAAAAGAAGAACTATCACCACCACCATCTTTGATATCTTTGCTCGTACTGCCTCAGACCTCTCTGCTAAAAGCTGAACCTAAAAGGCAAAAAAGAGACATTTTTTTCAGGCCTTTAATGGGAAAAAGGAAAGCAATGAAGTCTTGGTGTCAGCGTTCTTCCATGAAAGGACTGCTGAGACCTTTAATTGGTTGCAGCATTAAGGTGACTAGAACAAGAGTTTTCCACCCAAGGAAAACAACGTTCAGATAGCAGTAGAACATTGAGAATATTGTACGAGAATCTACTGAGCACATGACCACTAGAATATAAACCACATACCAAATAACGGCTGTTTGAATACACTAACAGAGCCAAATTCTAACAGTGTGTATATTACACACCATTACTATTTGGCAAGATACACTGCTTGTTGAAACTGGGGTGGAAAAATTATTTAAGCCACAGAACTTTGCTTTCAATTAGCAGTCCAAAAGAAAAGGTATAGAGTTATATTTGTGCCATCACTTATACACATATTGCTGATGTTGGTCATTTGGGTCCTTTTGCAGCTTTGGCCAATTGTTATGTGGGTGTATCAATCTAACCTCAGAGCAATAATTGGTGAGGATATTATTATTATTATTATAATTTATTTATATAGCGCCATTATATTCCATGGCGCTTTACATGCTAAAAGGGGCAGACTAGGACAAGTAACATAGTAATAATACTAGTAACAATAAATGTGGACAATTCGGTCTTACAGATATAAGAGGGAGAAATCCTGTCCGCGAGAGCTCACAGTCTACGAGGGACGGGGGGGGGGATACAGTGGGAGGGGAAGGTTACAGTTGTGAGGTGGTGTAGTGGACCGGGTCTTATTGCAGGTGGTAGGCTTGGCAGAACAGGTGGGTCTTCAGGCTTTTTTTGAAGGTTCCCAGGGTAGGAGAATGTCTGATGTGTTGGGGCAGTGAGTTCCAGAGTATGGGTGAAGCACAGGAGAAATCCTGTATGCGGTTGTGCGAAGAGGAGATGAGGGGGGAGTAGAGGAGGAGCTCTTGGGAGGATCGTAGGTTGCGTGAGGGTAGGTATAGGGAGACCATGTCAGAGATGTATGGAGGGGACAGGTTGTGAATGGCTTTGTATGTCATGGTTACTGTTTTAAACCGGGATCTCTGGGAAGTAGGGAGCCATTGAGTGGGTTGGCAGAGGGGGGAGACAGGGGAGTAGCGGGGGGACAGATGGATTAGGTGGGCAGCGGAGTTCAGGATAGATTGGAGAGGTGCAAGGGAGGTATTGGGGAGGCTGGTGAGCAGGAGGTTGCAGTAGTCGAGGCGAGAGATGATGAGAGCGTGAATAAGGGTTCTAGCAGTGTCATGGTCAAGGAAAGTGTGGATCCTATAGATGTTTTTGAGCTGGAGTCGGCAGGAGGTGGCGAGGGCCTGGATGTGGGGCTTGAAGGAGAGGGAAGAATCAAGGATAACCCGAGGCACTTGGCGTGGGGGACAGGGGAGAGAGAGCAGTCGTTGACGACAATGGATAGGTCAGGTAGTGAGGGGGAGCGTCTTGGGGAAAGACTATGAACTCGGTTTTGTCCATGTTCAGCTTAAGGAAGCGAGCAGAGAAGAAGGATGAGATGGCGAACAGGCAGTGTGCAATTTTGGATAGAAGGGAGTCGATTTCAGGACCAGACAGGTAGATTTGGGTGTCGTCGGCGTAGAGGTGGTACTGGAGGCCATGGGACTCAGTGAGTTGCCCTAGGCCGAGAGTGTAGATTGAGAACTGTAACGGTCCATGAACCGAGCCCTGGGGGACCCCGACAGATAGGGGGTAGGGCGAGGAGGATGTGTGTCTTCAGTTATGGGGGGAAGTAGTTGATGGAAGGAGAGGGCAGTATAGGTGAAAGGGGAGGCTGTGGGGACAGTGGATCAAAGCTGTCTCTGATTCTGTCAATCTTTTCTTTGAAGAAGGAGGCAAAGTCTTCTGCAGAGATAAGGGGAGAGGGAGTGGGAGCAGGTGGGCGGAGTAAGCAATTGAAGGTTTTGAAAAGTTGTTTGGGATTGCGGGACAGGGAGGTTATTAGGGATAAGAAGAAGGTTTAATTGGCGGTAGCAAATGCAGTCTTGAAGGCGATAAGGGACTGTTTGAACAGCGCAAAGTGCTCAGTAAAATGTGATTTTTTCCATCGCCTCTCGGCGACCCTGGATGCCCATCTCAGGTCTTTTGTGAGGGTGGTGTGCCAGGGTTGCCTGTTAGTGCGTGGAGCATGGTATGTGAGGGGAGCGGCTATGTCGAGGGCCTTGGTTAATGTGGTGTTGTAGAGGGTGGTGGCAGTGTCTGTGTCACGTATAGATGTTATGTTGGCAAGAGGGAGGAGGGATTCTGAGAGTGAGTGTGATCAATCTGTTTTAGGTTTCTATGGGGATGATCAAGTTTACGGAGAGGAGGTGGTATAGTAGGGGAGGTGAGGGAGGAGAAGGTCAGCAGATTGTGGTCAGACAGACAGGGGGAGGGTTGAGTTTGTGAGGTTAGTAAGGGAGCAAAGACGGGTAAAGATGAGATCCAGCATGTGGCCATCTTTGTGGGTGGCAGAGGAGGACCATTGAGAGAGCCCGAAGGAGGAGGTCAGGGAAAGAAGTTGAGAGGTGGTTGGGTGGGCAGTGTCAATAGGGATATTGAAAACGCCCATAATGATGGTGGGGATGTCAGTAGAGAGGAAATGAAGTAGCCAGTTGGTGAAATGGTCGATGAAGGTGGGGATAGATCCAGGGGGGCGGTAGATGATGGCTAGCTGGAGGTTACAGGAGAAGAAGATGCGGACAGAGTGGGCTTCGAAAGATGGGAGAGTAGCAAAGGGGGTTAATGGAATAGGGGCGAAGGAGCAGGTGTCAGATAGGAGTATGCAGGCACCTCCGCCGTGTTTGTCAGAGGGGCGGGGTGTGTGGGAAAGATTGAATCCGCTGTAGGATAGTGCAGCAGGGGAGACCGTGTCGGAGGGGGTGAGCCAGGTCTCTGTGATGCCAAGGAATGAGAGTTTATTAGAAATAAAGAGTTCATGGATGTCTGGGAGTTTATTACAGACTGAGCGGGAGTTCCAGAGTGCGCCTGGCAGGGAGAATTAGAGGAGCAGGGGCTAAGGGGATGGGTCTAAGGTTGGTCAGGTTGCGAGGGTGGGTGATGGTGAGGTTATGAGAGTTGGTGATGGGACGTGGGGGTGGGGTGTAGGTGACTGTGGGGATGTGGCGGGGGGGCCAGGATTAGGGGAAATGTTTGCTGCTGGGTGGAGGGATGAGCGGGGGTAGCAGGAAGTGGAGAAGGATAGGAGTGAGAGTGCAAAGGAGGGATACATTATGGATGGTGAGCAGGGGATGGGAGTAGTGTGGGTCAGATGCAGCGGGAAGGAGAGATGTAGTGGTGGGTGAGTGGTCAGTAGTGAAGAGTAGTCTGGGGTTTACATAGTGAATATATAATTGCAGCACAAGTGAACAAGTTACATATCTGTTTGTTTTTCTTGCATGACTTACCCTTACTTAATTAATCACAGTAATTATAGTGCCTTAGGCTGTAATAGGGGATTTTTATTAGTATATATGAGTGTGTTGTCTTTCCTGATAGCCAGGAGCTTTAGTTTTAAATATTGTATTAAAATGCATAATTTAATTGGTCTATCTTTACTATAGCATTTTTATATTTGTCTGACAGATAACACACTTGCTCATATTGAGCTTTTTGAGAATTTTCATAATGTATTGTGATTGCCTTATATTTAGAATACTTTTCAGTGTATTTCATGTGTCCAATATAAGTAATCAGACAAGTGGAATCTCCATTCTGGGTTATGTAAGTGAATATATTATACATAATAACTGTCTGAGTGGACAGTACACTTTGTAAAATGAAGGAAGAATGTCCCATGCATGTGGATAATTAACATCAATATCAGCTCTTTTTTTAACCATAAATCCTTAAATTACCTGATAGTTGTTGTCAATGGGCTCCACAACAGGCCTACTCATCCTTTTCAGCATGAAAGCATAGCATACACAAATTGTTATCAGTGGTAACAGGTATACAGCCAGAAATGTATAAAGAATAAAGGATTTTTGATGTGCAGCTGTTGGAAACGCTTCTATGCAGTAGGTCTGTGGTCCATACCAATATCCAGTACTCAGTTTTTGGTACATTGCACAAGGTACAGATAATGCAAAGGAACCTGTAAATAATTGAAAAATATTACAAGCAACAGAAAATCAAAATACTGGGCGAAAAATTACAGTTATCACTATGCACCAGCAACCGATTTCTTTACGTGTAGTCCCTTCCTTTGGTGTTCACAAGGTATTCTATATTGTTGCCCAGTTACGTGCAATCAATATTTCCCAGTGGAGAGCTTTACACATTTCACATAACAATTACATCTATCAAGCAATAACAATGTGCTATGGAATTAGACAGATCTACTGAACATTATACTGTAATGCATTTACGGTAAATTGTCCTTGTTCCAACACTTCATTTCACTATAGTTACTGAATTCACAGTAAGTGCCTGACAGCACTCCATATACCTTTAATTTTTATAAATGATTCCATTAATATCATAGAAATAGAAGAAACCGGGCACTAACGCTTGTGTACAAGGCTAATGTCACTCTCGTGCTTAATAGGCTGCAGGTTGCCTGGCGGTGCTGGCATATAAAAAGTCCACAATACGTAGTAGCATAAAGAAAAAATAGCCGCACTCACCAAAGCAGGGTTTTTCAATCTTTATTTTCCTTATCAATCGTGGCGATGCAGCAGCATAGCAGGGAGGGGAGCAGGGGGGTGGACGACGGTTCACCGTTTCGCGGCCGTCTACCGCTTCTACGGGTCCTCTACGGGTAGAGGACCCGTAGAAGCGGCAGACGGCCGCGAAACGGTGAACCGTCGTCCACCCCCCTGCTCCCCCTCCCTGCTATGCTGCTGCATCGCCACGATTGATAAGGAAAATAAAGATTGAAAAACCCTGCTTTGGTGAGTGCGGCTATTTTTTCTTTATGCTACGATTCCATTAATATGCAGATTTCCTTGTTGGCTGTTCAAAAATTTTACTTTTTCTCTGTTAACAGATACACAGTAAATAATAATGGGTAGCACAACAAGCTTGTTTATCAAGAAAAGATGAAATACAGAAAAACTGCTAACAAAATACATTAGGATGAGATTACAGTGAGTTTTATGTCCATTTGTAGCCTAAAATTGGACAATAACTTCCTCCAAGTAAGGCTGGTATCACATTACGATTTCAAGGCATCCGAGTGTATCCGTTTCAAAACAGATACACTCGGATCCAAAATCGGATCCCACGTATCCCAATGGGGCTTGGATCGGATGTGTGCCTTTTGCCATCCGATTTTGGCACCATCCGATCCTGTCTGATTTAAGCACGGACACAAAAACGCAGCCTGCTGTGTCGGAAGGTAATGTATCCTTAGGGAGGATTTTTTTATTTTTAACATACTGGAGGGGGAGAGGACAGGGGGGAGGACAGGGTGGGAGGATAGAGGAGAGGGAGAGCAGAGATAGAAGAGGGACAGACAGGGACAGATAGAGTAGAAGCAGGGACAGGCAGGGAGAACAGGATACACACGGATCCTGCATAGAATCGGATCGGATGGCTATTTGCCATCCGATTGCAGGGATTCGTGTGGATCCGTGCCTGTCCGTGGGATCCTCCTTCAAACTCGGATACCACGGACAAGCACTAAATCGTGATGTGAAACCGGCCTAACTATATTCAGATTATCTCCTACATATATGCCCATGTGAAGAAGTGAAGGCATGTAGAGTTAATTTCCACTACAACACATAGCATAAAATAGGCTGGTTTCACACTTCAGGTTTTCACCTGATCAGTGTCCATCCAGTTTGTGTGCCAAAACCAGGAGTGTCTCCAAAACTCAGATCAGGTGTCAATCTTTCAATTATAGTTTTTCTCTGCAAGTTCCTCTCCTGCTTTTGGCACACAAACTGGGTGGACACTGATCAGGGAAAAAACTGCAGTGTGAAACCAGCCCTAAGGCCCCGTTACACTTAGCGATATCGCTAACAATATCGCCGCAACATCACAGGTTTTGTGACGTAGCAGCGACCTCGCCAGCGATATCGCTGTGTGTGATACTCACCAGCGAGCGGCCCCCTGCTGGGAGATCGCTGATCGTTAATGAATGGCCTGGACCATTTTTCAATCGGCGATCTCCCGCTGGGCATTCTGCATCGTGGTGTGTGACAGGGCCAACAACCAGCGATCCTCATTCTGCGGCCGAGAACCTGACAGATCCCAACAATCTCGGCGCATCGCTGGGTAAACGCTGGTAAGTCTGTATGACATCTCACCAGCGACCACACAGCGCACCACCAGCGATCCACTACCAGGTTGTATCGTTGCCATGATCGCTGGTGCATTGCTATGTATAATGGGGCCTTTAGTAACCTACAAGCAACTGAACCAATGTGGAAATGCCATAAATGTCTAGAGTGGAAAAGCTTCTATTAAGCAGATAAGTTTTTGCCATAAATGATGATTATTTTATATAACACAGAGTAACAGAGAATGATACAATATCAAAAACAGACACCATCGCGTGAGACGTCACGGTGCAGAAATTCCAAATCAAGCAGCTAATGACGGTTGGGGGGGAGAGGGGGCTTGGGGGGGATAATTGAGGAGGAGGAAAGAAGAAGAGCCCACTCTCGGCAGGACCACCATTCCTCCATCGAAGCCAATGAAGAGGGTCATCTCGGCAATTTCGCCGCCAGGGGATGTAAAGCCCACAGCTCCCATGCCTCTCTTACGTATCTCCTGGAGGGTACGTCCTTTGCCAGATAGAATTCATGGGTGAAGATCAGGTTCAGTTTTGCTGTGAGGTCTGCCATAGATGGGGGTGCAACGTCTTTCCAAGCCGCTGCAATGCACAATCTCGCAGCCACCAGAACATAGGTAGTCCGGTGTCTCTGAACAGGGGGCAGGGCCTCCAGTCCAATATGCAAGACAGCCATCTGGGGCACGAGAGGGAGTCTCACATCCAAGATGGAATCCAAGAGTCTCTCCACCAAGAGCCAAAATTGACCCACCCGTTGGCAAGACCACTAGATGTGGGCCAGAGACCCCCTCTGGCCACACATCCGCCAGCAGAGAGGGGAAGCCTGTCCGCCGAACCTAGCCAGTCTGGTGGGAGACATATACCAGCGAAGATGAGTCTTCTTTAGCTGCTCAATGTGATTTATGCACTTAGATGACGACAATACACATCGTATTGCACCCTCTCAGTCATCTTCATCTGCCACAAAACTCAAGTCATGTTCCCATTTACTTCTGTAAGAAAGACCTGAGGGGGAGTCAAGTGTCAACAATCCGTTATAAATCAGGGACAACCCTTTTGTTACTGTCGGTACTGCCAGGACTAAGGAACGTAAAGGGGAAAGTCCAGGGGCCCCCAGCACCATTCCAGGTCTGTTCCGGGACACAAAGTGGGATATCTGACACAGTTGGAGAAAAGTGCTCCGGAGGGAGGGATGGTTAGACACCAGCTCCCCGAACGTGATGAGGCGGCTGTGAATAGTCAAGTCAGCCAATGTCTTAATTCCCTGTGTGGTCCATGCCGTCAAATTCAGTGAGGGGATGTGCATCTGGAACGCTGCCAGTGGCACTGAAGCCGCAGGAAGACTTGTCCAAGCCTCCGGAGCACGTCTCCAAGCACCTATTAGGGCATTAATTGTGGCCATTCCATATACGGTTCGGGTCGGGGCTAGTGATTCAGAAGCTAACAGTTGGCGGTGGGAACCCCCAAGGACCTCCTGAGACTCTATTTGCAGCCAGCCTAATGGTTCCGTCTCAAGCCACCACAGCTTGGAGATCTCAAAAAGAGAGGCCTTGTAATATGACAGGACATCCAGGACACCCATACCTCCCCGCCTCAGTCCCTGGTACATAGTTTTCCTGTGAACCCTTGGATGCTTCGATGCCCATATAAACTTATTAGTCGCCGTCTGTATCTGTGTCAACAGGTTCGTTGGGAAGGGGAGAGGGACGCACCTGAAAAGGTACAGTAATTTAGGCAGCCAGACCATCCTATAGGCCTGAACACGTGCTATCCAGGACAGAGGGAGAAGGGACAACGAGTCTGTCGCCTTCCGCAGAGCCTCCAGGAAGTGCTCGGCATTCCACCTGACCACCTCACGTGATTGACAGAGGGTGATCCCCAAGTATGGGATGCCCTCGGGGGACCAGTGAAAGGGGAGAGAGCATGCAAGGCAGACAGCCTCCTCACCGGGAATATGGACCGGGAGGATCACCGATTTGGTCGGGTTCAATTTGTAGTAGGAAAGTTCGGAAAACTTATGAACCAGAGCCAGAACTCTTGGGAGCGAAGCAGAGGGGTGGGTGCAGGAAACTATTATATCGTTTGCATAAAGTCTCACAACATGGTTTTTCGCTCCCACCTGGAGACAGCTGATGGAGCGATCCGCCCGGAAAGAGGTAACAAGCGGCTCTACCACCAGGGCAAATATTAGGGGGGACAAGGGACAACCCTGTCTGGTGCCATTGGAAATCCCAAAGGGACCAGAGAGGTATCCCGAGGAGAAAACCCTAGCCAATGGGCTCGAGTAGAGGCTGAGGATCACCGACAGGATAGGGCCGGAAAAACTGAACCCCTTCAGCACCTCCTCCAGGTAACCCCAATGCACCCTATCGAACGCCTTCTCGGTGTCCAGAGAGAGGAATGCACTGGGGCATCCTCACCTCTCCGTTAACTCAACTAAATCAAGCATCCGTTGTGTCCCGTCCCTGGCCTGGCGGCGAGCCACAAAGCCCACCTGGTCCAGGTCCACCAAGAGAGGAACAACATCCGAGAGTCTGGTTGCAAGCAGCTTGGAAAAAATTTTTAAGTCGGTGTTCAGCAGGGAGATCGGGCGGTAGCTCTCCGGAAGCTCTGGGCTCTTGCCAGGCTTGAGTATCGTTATAATTGACGCCTCTAGGGCCTCAGATGGTATGGAGCCCGTCGACCTCCAACTGCTGAACAGACGCACAAGAAATGGGGCCAAAATCACACTATACGTCTTATAATATTCATTAATAAATCTGTCTGGACCGGGTGCAGAGTTAGACTTTAGCGAGGCTATGACTTTGGAGACTTCGGCCAAGGTAAAAGGCCGATTAAGATCGTCTAATTTGTCCTGAGGGAGCCGAGGAAGGTGTAACGACTCAGGAATGCCCGCACAGAATCTAAAGTAGGCTGAGGGGTTCCCGGGTCATCACGTAAATTATGCAAAGCAGAATAATATGAGGCAAAAACCTCTACAATCTTCCTCGGGTCTTTCACCAGCCCCCCAGATTTGTCCCGCATAGATGTGATCATGGACTGTAAAGATCGCTTTATCAGGCGCCTGGCCAGTAGGGTACCTGCTCTATCTCCCATAGCATAATATTTGGTTTTAAGACGTCGCAGCCCTGTCTCATACTGGTGCAAAAAGAGTCCCCGCAACTGAGTGTCGAAGTGTCGAGATCTGTGATATAAGTCCCAAGGAGGGGTTAGTCTTATTAGTCGCCTCTAATTGATGTATACGGTCCATTAAGTCTAATCTCAGTGCCTCCCTGGCCCTCTTACGTCGAGAAGCTGCCTGAAGGAGAAGCCCTCGGAGGACCGCCTTATGGGAGGCCACGAGCGTCTCATCCGAGACCTCCCCATTGTCATTAGTGGTAAAGTATGATGAGATCTCAGAGCCGATAACCTCCGACAAATGCTGGTCCAGCAACAGGTCGGGGCGGAGACGCCATCTCCTGGCCCCTCCCCCACTCGTCCCGAGAGCCACCTCCAGAGACGTCGGCGCGTGGTCAGACCAGGTGATGAGACCAACTTCCGCCTTATGGCAGTCAGCCAAGGAGAGGTCATCCACAAGGAAGAAATCTATCCTAGAGTATGAGCGATGCGGGCCAGAGTAAAAGGTGTAGTCCCTTTCATCCGCATGCAAATAGCGCCAGACATCGTGGAGGTGAAACTCACGGGTGAGCGATAGGAGGTCGCCTCCCCTCCAAGTAATGGGGAAGGAGGAGTCTAGGCGGGACTCCATCACCGCGTTGAAATCTCCACATACGATAAGGCGACCCACAGACTCGTCCCTCAGCCTGCAAAACAACGAGCGTAGAAATTTAAGTTGACCCGAGTTAGGTGCATAGACACTGGCTATTGTACACAACACTCCTGAAAAGTCACCCGTCACAATAGTATATTGACCTGCTGGGTCCACAATGTGATTTTTCAAGGTGAATTGGACCGAGGCACCGATCATTAGGCACACTCCAGCTTTTTTAGCCGGGCCACTAGAAAAAAAGATGTGGGGGAACCTTGGGTGCCTAAGTCTATGAGTGTCTGCTGAGGAAGTGGGTCTCCTGGACGCACACCACATCAGCACGTGAACGTAGTGCTTCCTCCAGAGGTA